>CM069144.1:50183073-50575573 GCA_035221665.1 Okamejei kenojei | reverse complement strand
CAATTCGACATTAGAGTTGGTATATGACTGGATACCATTAACTCAATGGTAACCATCTGTATTCAGTTGTTTTTCTGAGCTCTATCAGTGTGCCTTATCCTTACAATGATATTCCATGAGGCCCATTGTAAAGACTGGATCTTCCCTCTTACCCACTATCGCCGATGTACCACAAATTATCTCTTTTGACTTTCCTTTTTTCTAAGGCCTTCATCTCAGAAAAATGATCTAGTTTGACCTATTGCACTATTTTGTGTCCATTAAGTCATAAGAGTCTTACAGCGTGGAAACTTCAGCCCAACTTGCCCACACCAACCAACATGTCCGATTTGCACTAGTCCCACCTGCCTGCATTTGGCCCATAATCCTCTAAATCTAACCTATCGAGATACCTGTCTAAATGTTTCTTAAATGTTGCAATAACCCCTGCCTCAACTATCTCCTCCGGCAGCTGTTGAAGTTATTAAGACTATGTGATGTGGATAGAGAACTAGCTGGCAGACAGGAAGCAAAGAGTAGGAGTGAACGGGTCCTTTTCAAGATGGCAGACAGTGACTAGTGGGGTGCCGCAAGGCTCAGTGCTGGGACCCCAGCTATTTACAATTTACATTAATGATTTGGACGAGGGAATGAAATGCAACATCTCGAAGTTTGCGGATGACACGAAGCTGGGAGGCAGTGTTAGCTGTGAGGAGGATGCTAGGAGGCTGCAGGATGACTTGGATAGACTGGGTGAGTGGGCAAATGCATGGCAGATGCAGTGTAATGTGGATAAATGTGAGGTTATCCACTTTGGTGGCAAAAACAGGAAGGTAGACTATTATTTGAATGGTGTCCGATTAGGAAAAGGGGAGATGCAGCGAGACCTGGGTGTCATGGTACATCAGTCATTGAAAGTAGGCATGCAGGTGCAGCAGGCTGTGAAGAAAGCGAATGGTATGTTGGCATTCATAGCAAAAGGATTTGAGTACAAGAGCAGGGACTGCAGTTGTACAGGGTCTTGTTGAGGCCACACCTGGAGTATTGCGTACAGTTTGGGTCTCCTAATCGGAGGAAAGACATTCTTGCCATAGAGGGAGTACAGAGAAGGTTCACCAGACTGATTCCTGGGATGGCAGGACTTCCATATGAAGAAAGACTGGATAGACTTGGCTTGTACTCGCTGGAATTTAGAAAATTGGGGGGTGATCTCATAGAGACTTACAAAATTCTTAAAGGGTTGGACAGGCTAGATGCAGGAAGATTGTTCCCGATGTTGGGGAAATCCAGGACAAAGGGTCACAGTTTAAGGATAAGGGGGAAGTCTTTTAGGACCGAAATGAGAAAATCGTTTTTCACACAGAGAGTGGTGAATCTGTGGAATTCTCTGCCAGAGAAGGTAGTTGAGGCCAGTTCGTTGGCCATATTTAAGAGGGAGTTGGATGTGGCCCTTGTGGCTGAAGGGATCAGGGGGTATGGAGAGAAGGCAGGTACGGGATACTGAGTTGGATGATCAGCCATGATCATATTGAATGGCGGTGCAGGCTCGAAGGGCCGAATGGCCTGCTCCTGCACCTAATTTCTAAGTTTCTATGTTTACTATGACTGCTGTTACCTCCTCCAGAGCTTTAGAACCACCTCCCCTTTGCTATGCCATTTTTTCTTCAAAGCATCTAAGTCAGTTTGCACTTAATTCTGTCGATTCAACAATTCTGTGAAATTCTGACATTGAACTTTCCCCCAGAACTCGAGCAGTCTCAACTTCTCTGTCTGCGTTGACTCTGTCAGACCTTCTCAGCATGCTTGTAGCCACACAGGTCTTTTGAACATTTTTGCAAATTCATGCTGCTAAGCATGTTAAAGATTCTTCATCTTAAATGGCTGCACTTGAGTTTTGTGGTTAATCCTCTTGTTCTGATACAGTCCAGTAACTGTTGAAGTGACACTCTTCACTTGGGCTGCTCATTACAGACTGTCTCCACCCAAATAGCAATTGCCATAAATCAACGACTGTCGATAAATGAAAATTTAAAAAACAACGGATGCTGGAACCTTCAAATGAGCAGAGAAAATGCATACAAATTCAGTGGGCCAGTGAGCATTTGAGGAAAGGGAAACAGAGTTACCTGTTTCAATCCATAGAGTCTGCTGGCTAAATGTCTTTGACCCAAAATGTTAAATCTATTTCTCTTTCCACTGATACTATCTGACTGAAGTATCTGTGTGACAGATGCTGTCTGAAGCAGGGTCCGACCCAAAACGTGATGTTCTCCAAAGATGCTGCCTGACCTGCTGAGTTACCCCAGTACTTGGCCCTTTTGTGCAAACCAGCACTTGTACTTTCTTGTTTCTTCTATCTGGCCCGCTGAATGTTTCAGCATGTACTATTGAAGAATGCCTTCAATGTGCTTTTTATGTCTCACCAGATATATACCCTTTGTAAATATTGAAGAGTGTGGATTGATGCCGGAGATTTTTGTTTCAATATAGGCAACAAAAGGTTTCCCACTTCCACCTATATCCTTCTCTCTGATTACATCTCATTACTTTTATCTCTGCCATCCTTTGTCTCCTTTTCATCTCTAGTTTTGTCCACCCATCTGCCAATCCTCAACTGTATCCACCCATCACAAGAGGCTTTGTCCTATCTCACCTCTTTACTCAGCTTTCTTTCCCCATTACAATCAGCCTGAAGAAGGGTCACAACCTGAAACGTCGCCTCCACATCTCCCTCCACACTCATTGCCCGGCCTGCTGAATTACTCCAGCACTTTGCGTTTCCGGATTGTTGGTTGAACCTTTTAGATTAGTGCAACTCTAATTAAACACTGTATCACCATCAAACACATTGCAGATCAGACTTTATGAGTTTTGGTTTTATTTACTCATTGAATTAAAACAGTAGATTATCATATACTGTCAGGCTCTAGTTGCCTTTCAGAAGGTGGTGATGAGCCACTTCTTTGAATTTCTGCAGTTCCTGGAGCCATAGTCATACAGCTTGGATACCGGCCCTTTAGCCTAACTTGCCTATGCCAACCAATATGTCCATCTGCCCTGGTCCCACTTGCCTGTGTTTGGCCCATATCCCTCTAAATCTCTCCTATCCATGCACCTGTCCAAATGTTTTTTAAACGTTACGTTAGTATCGGCCTCAATTACCTCCTCATTCATATACCTACCACTGTCTGCAAAAATGTTGCCCCTCAGATTTCTATTAAATCTTTATCCCTCACCGTACACCTATGTCCTCTGGTTCTTAATTCCTCTTCTCTAGGTAAAAGAGTGTGCATTTATGCTATCTATTCCTCGTATGATCTTATACACCTCTAGAAGATCACCCTTCATCCTCCTTCAGTCCAAGCACTAAAATCCTAGCCAGCTCAACCTCTCTCTATAATCGCACCCTCGATTCATGACGACATCCTTGTAAATCTTCTCTGCACACTTTCCAGCTTAACATCTTTCCTATAACATGGTGACCTTCTGGTGAAGATGCACGCACATTGCTGTTGGGCATGGATTTTCAGAATATGGACCCAGTGATAATGAAAGGCAATGATATATCTTTAAATCAGGATGTTGTCTGCCTTGGAGCGGGACATGCAGGTACTGGGACTGGTGGCGTGGGACTTTTGTCCAACGGTAGCAGAGAGAAGAAAACGTGGCCCAGATGGTGGGGGATCCTGGATGATAGATGGTATTCTTGAGGTATCACCTCACACAGATGCTTTTGATGGAGGGGAAGGCTATGGCCATGATGGACTAATCCGAGTCCTCCACTTTCTGCAGCTTCTTCTTATGTTTCTGTGGATTGGAATTGCCATACCAGACATGATACTTTCCACAGTGCATCTGGAGAAGCTTGTTAGCTTATCCAGTTACTTGCCAAATCTTTTGAAACATCTATGAAAGTAGAGGGACTGGTGTGCCTCCTTCCTGATTATGTCAACCTGCCGGGCCAGGACAGGGCACCCATAAATTTGCCACTGCTAATTCCATCCACTGCTAACCAACCAGTGAAATTAGTATGTGGTCTTCAGACATCCTATGCTCTCTTGTATATTATATTGTTTAGAATGTACTATGTTTACATATTGTGTTGTGCTGCTGCAAGTAAGAATTTCATTGTTCTATCTGAGACATATGACAATAAAACACTCTTGACTTTCTAGAAGTCATCAATAGTTCTTGTTGATGTTGCACGAGGGGTTGTTGCGGCACTGCTCAAGCAGATGTTCCAGCTCTCTTGCATCCTGACTCCTCACCACGAAGGAGAGAATTAGTCAATGGATAGAGTCAAAGAACTATGCAATGATTCAAACTGAACACCCACAAGGTGCAAGATTTGGCAGAGTGCAGGAATCTCAGAGGGTTGCAGAGCTAAAACTAATTTACAAGAGAGCCAATGGTGTGATTATGAAAATAAGGATAAACATCTTAAAATCAATGTTGGAGGACTTGTCTCAGTCCAGCTCATTGTCTATAGGCAGACGGGTGAACAGAACTACACATAATGTCAACAATGCCATGTAGAACTTGACAGAAGTTACTATTTGGGAAGCAAAGTTCAGGATAATGCAGGACACAAAGTGCGAGGAAGGCAAACATGCAAATCATTTAAATATATACATTTTATTTTATTTTACACAATGGCAAGCTACATATAAATTATTTGGTATTTTATCAGGATCAACCGTTAGACCAAATTAGATTTGATTGCACTTGAAGAATACAACAGAAACATTCAGATTTTTTTTTCAATTGAAGTTCAGGACACATCCCTTAAAAGGAATCATTTTGCAGCAGTTCATTCATTTTTAAAATACGACGTGACCATGTATCATGTTACGAGATGTATCATGTTGAGGATTAATTTAAATTGATTTCGGCAGATCATCATACTAAAGTGTTGCTATTTTCTACATTTCAGTACAGTTGCAATTGTGTGAATGCTTACATCCACTGGGTTGGAACATACCCACACGTAAAAGCTTGGTCATGAAACCCAACCAAAAGCCTGCCAGAGAGGTGGATGACTTTCCATCAGTTTCAGACTGCAGATCAGCTCATATAGAACAAAACAGATAGCAGCTAAGCGACCATCTATAATCCAGACTCTTCCATCTTTATAGTTGATGGAGCATGGGTAGAGAAAGGCAGTCAAGTAGAATGAACTGAAATTGTTCGCACCGATGCCATGTTTCTGTTCACTGTATGGACGATACAGTGTTCATTGATAGAAGATAAATGCCATGTTTATAACAGAACACTATTCAACATTATTACCTATATAAGGTAGTTTTACTGGGCGATTTTAGTTCGTATTTTGATTGGTCAAAAAACGCGCAGTTTCCAGCGGGCAATATTACTTGGTATTTTTCTTCTTCCGGGTTTCGCCATTGACTTTACGTAGAAAAACTGCGGTCAATCACAAAGCTCCAAGTGTGAATCTTAGGAATTATTTTAATTTACGTGGGGATAGGTAATAATTATAATATTGACTGGCTTCTTTCGGGAGACACCAGGAAATATTGCCCGCACTGAAATCATATTGCCCTCGTCTTCGACTCGGGCAATATGATTTCAGTTTGGGCAATATTTCCTGGTGTATCTCTCAAGGCCAGTCAATATTATATAATTGTCTCATGTGTGTGGGACCATACTGCAAATATTTAAAGTGACAATTCAACATGCTTAAACTTGGTAGTTTACATAAGCCCATATCATTCCGTTTAAATAAATATCATTATCATTAATTATTGGCAGTTTTTGGAAATAGCCTAGCTGTTGATTATAGCTTAGCTGTTGATTATAATCGGAAATAGCTTAGCTGTTGATTATAGGTGGAGATTAATTTCTAATGTTTTAATTTGTCACAGGCAACAATGTCTCATTTTCGCATGCGTTTCCAACTTTGAATTCTTTGAAGGACTCCCACGTCTCGTCAAACAAATTTGCGAGTCGATGCTGACACCAACCCATCCTTACTGATGCGTAGTTGAATTAAAATAAAAAGTTATGCCATGCTGAAGCGACATTAAAAACAATCATAAAAATATATATTGCACTTTTTTCCCCCCTCACATTTGGCAGCAAAATCATGTTGAGGTTATTAATGAATATAGTAGAGAGCTGCCAGACCAGCTAAGGCTTGGCATTTTTTTTCTAGGAGTATACATATCTATTGCAAACATACAAACGGGGCTGCCAGGGGATCTACACTTTCACCATTCAATAGACCCAGGTTGTGAAGTCAGTTCAACAAAATCGTCATTTTAATTTATTGGCACTGACAACACTATGTGGACGTTGAACTCAACCATATTCAATTCCTTATATTCGTCCAATTTGCTTTTCAGCTCTGATCGATCTCTCACAGCCTCTGCTCTCTCCTGTCCATCAGACGTCTTGTGGCAAAAATATAAAGCCCTGCAGAAAGTAAAAAAATTGTTACTCTTCCTTCAGTGAAAGTATTCTGTTCCACATAAAAAGGACCTTTATTGGCTTCCTTGTGGAGATGGACAATGATTATTATCCTGTGAACAGTTCATTCCAGCTGGCAAGCCTGTCATGTTCACATCTGGCACATCATTTAGGCATTTAACTCAGAAAATTCTGAAACTACGCACAGCAATCTGTAGTAAATATTTGGTTCCATACAGCATTGGATTCGCAAATAAAACAAAAAAGTGTTGGAAGGAACTGCAGATACTGATTTATCCCAAATATAGACACAAAATGCTGGAGTAACTCAGCGGATCAGGCAGCATCTTTGGAGAAACGGAATAGTGATGTTTCGGGGTTGGAACCATTCTTCAGACTCAATATAATATAACACAAAAAAATATAATACTTTTCTATACTTACCAGATATCATTACATCAGTGGGCCGTGACAAAAAAAGAAATTAGCATAGCTATATAATTAAAGGTCTCATCTTGACCACTACCTGTCTGTACTGTATATTGATTTTATAAAAAATGCTACCCTGTATCGCTGTGATTTTTGGCCATGTTACTCACAAGTCCTCCGCTGAGCCAGCCCCGAGGATTTTTCCCATCGATTAAATTTAAAAGGTTATGAGTGTTTAAAAAACCTTGAGATCAGCTGATTGGTCCTCTCGCTTGTCAATCATCGCGATGAAGGTAAACGCCCCTTCCAGGAGGGGGAAGGACTATAAAACCCTGGATGCCTGGATGTGAGTCTGTCACTCTGCAAGATCGTGAGGAAGAGGCCATGACTGTCATTCTAAGCTGTGGATCAACTGAACTGTGAGTCTTCAATGTACTTGCAATAAATGATTTGTTAGCTCTTAATGACAATCCCATGAGTTGTTTGGCCTGCTGCCCTGCCTGTGCATGAAAGTGCAATGCTTTATTAGGTCCGACTGTTTTTGCAAGGAATAAATGCTTTATTAGGTCCGACTGTGTTTGGAAGGAATAAATGCTTTATCAGGTCCGACTGTGTTTAGTCCAAAAGCCGCTCATTTTGTGACTTCTGCTTAGTGGACAGGTCGCACTGATTGCGTAATTTCCGGTGAGTGCAGAGGTCGCGCTGATTGCGGATGTGCCGCTGACTGTGGATGCCCCACAGTGGAGAGGCTGCGCTCAGCCGTGTGAGTAGATTCAAGAAAGTTGAACGGGTCCCACTTAGTCTAGTAATGGATAAATTCTGCTATCCCAATCTTGTCTTAATCTTACAGCAATGGAGTTTACTTCTGACCATGCTTTGAAATGGCCTAGCAAGGGACAATTAGGGGTAAATGCTTGCCAGCCAGGAACAGTCACACCTTGTGAATAAATGAAGGATTATTTAGGATGATAGGATTATTTAGGGAGTCAAACTTTAGGATGACAATGCCCTATCAAAACGTGAGACTCAGGTAAAAGGAGTCGAACATTTAGGAGTTTTGTGATTTTGTGCAGCTTTCTACGCCGATGAGCCGTTAAGAATATTCAGCTAGGATTGACTGTTTTATTTAGATTTGGGTATCAGGCAGGAAAGTAGATTAGATATGAATCATCTGTCATCTTTGTGCCTGAGGAGCAGTGATGTTTCTTGTTTCAAGTTCTTACATCTGTGTAATGTAAAATTGATTCAGGTTAATTTGTTGAAATATCAGACAGTAATTTAAGGCTTTGTGGAAAACCCTCTCTGCAATTTGTTGATTGCTATAACCCAATTCCCCTTGCAATAATGTTGTTATTTCAGTGGCTTTTTCGGGAGCACAAGATTAAGATAGATACTCAAAGAGGGAGATCATTGTAATTCTGTGTGGACCCTGGATAGAAGATTGAGTGCAAAACTCACACACACTGTTCCTGAAATGCATTGCAGGCTATTTTAACTTCTAAGCCTCATATAAATTGCTCATCCTGAAAGGAGCTTAGAGGGAGCATTGAGTGGCATGATTATTTACTTGATGGGAGGGCAGGGCCGGAAAGACAGAGTGTTGGCTCAGTCAGTCTCTCATTCAGGAAGTAGAAACAAGAAACTGCAGGTGTTGGTTTGCACAAAAGGACACGGAGTGATGGAATAACTCAACAGGTCATGCAGCATATCTGGAGAACATGGATAGGTGACGTTTCTGGTCGGGACCCTTCTTCAGCTTCCCACCCTTGCTCTAGTCCTCATAACCCTCCCAGCCCCCATCACCCCCCACAGTACCTCTCCTGAGCTTCCCTCCACCTCTCTGAGCCCAGCCCTCACCCCTGTTTTGTTTTCATGATCCCGCTGAGATTTCTCTTTCAGATGCAGAACGGTCGGTCCTCACGAGCCCTTACCTTTGCCCCTCTACCCCCATACCTCAACAAATTCCAGGCCCGCCATGATGTACAACTCCCTTTCCTCACCTACATCTTCAGGCCTTTTTCGATGGAAAGGAGTTCATCGCTTCAGCTTTGATGACCTCTTCCGATTCTGACATTCCCCCTCCTCTTGGACCCCCGCCCCCCTCACCCCTGCTGGCCTTCTACCATGTCTGGACCTTTTATAAAATATTAATCTGAAGTGGGGACCTGACCCAAAACGTCACCGCGCCATGTTCTCAGGAGATGCTGCCTGATCCATTGACTTGCTCAGCACTTGCAATCAGGAAGGACAGCGATGGCAATAACTACATCTCATCCCGACATTGCTTGATGCTGAATAAAAGTAAAGGATTTTCAATTGTTGAAGGGTGGTCGTAAGGCAAATAGCAGGGAAATCAAGTTAGAAATATAATGTACTCTCTGTTCAGCACTAGGCCAGAGATCCAAGACAGGACTGATGGACAAGTTAACTAACTGCTATTAAATGTTCTATTGGCTTCTGTGGTGGTGAATACAATTTTAAAAAATCAACTTGAGTTTTCACCACTGATGGGCTGATTTAGGTTGATGGTTAAAATTTATTTCTAAGTTCCCAATCTAGCCTTAAACTCATACTGCCTCAGCAAGGCCACCAGCATAATCAAGGACGAGTTGTACCCTGCCACTCCCTTTTCTACCCACTCCCATCGGGCAAAGGTTGTAGAAATGTAAAAACGCGCAACTCCATATTCAGAGAGTTTCTATCCAGCTGTTATCAGGCAACTTGCGGTGCTGGCTCGAAGGGCTGAATGGCCTCCTCCTGCACCTACTTTCTATGTAACTGAACCCTGCTACCAACAACTAGAGAGCAGTCGTGCACTACCACCTACCTAATTGGAGACCCTTGGACTATCTTCAGCCTTTAATGGCTTCACCGTGCACTATACATTATTCACGTTATTCCCTTGATCATGTATCTGTACATTATGGATGGCTCGATTGTAATCATGTATTATCTTTCTGCTGACTAGTTAGCACACAACTAAAGCTTTTGAATTGAATTGTATACTTTATTGTCACATGGGACAAGTCACAGTGAAATTCTTTGCTTGCATACCCAAGGTATGCAAATAGTCACCCATAAAGGGAGTTTACAAAGTTACGAATTCCCCACCCCGCGTCAGTTCCCCCTCTACCCCCTCCCTCACGGCAGTTCCCACACACTGTGTCCCCATTGTCCATTGTTCTTCCGCCCTCCCCCCACGGCAGTCCTCCCACGCCGGGTCACCGTTGCTCTCCCCCCTTCCTCATGGCGGTCCCCTCACCCCGGGTCCTCCTTTGTTCCTTCCCTTGGTAGCAGCATCCTCACTTCCACATGTCCGTCTTCATCCGTCGCTATCATCGACCTCTCCATTAATGTTGCCGGGTCCTGTCCGTACGCCTCTGTGATGCCCACCTAGGCAGCAGCTATGGGCTTCATCGACCCGCAAGGCTCCACCGCCGACTCGCTAGGTTCCGGCCCGCGAGGCCAAGGCCGCGAGGCACCGGCATCGGTTTCCCAGCGGCACCTCTGGAACCTTGGTATAAGTGATAATAAACTAATTTCAACACAAGCTTTGATAATTGGTGATGTGTGGGAAGTCTGTGTGGGCTTTAGGTGATGACAATTGATTGTAATCATGTATTGTCTTTCCACTGACTGGTTAGCATGCAATAAAAGCTTTTCACTGTACCTTGGTGCACGTGACAATAAACTAAACTAAACTACCTTCAGGAAAGTTTGGGAAAAACTCAATTCACAGAATCAGGATAGGAGAGAGGTGTGGACTGATTACCATGCTATACTAAAAGATATTAGCCAGACAAGCAGAAAGTATAAAAACCCATCAAAAAGCAGGAGATAACTGGTGCCAATCATTATGGCCTCGGAAACAGTAGGAAACAATGGGGAGTTGATTTGTAGTGAGTTACTGGAATCCTAAATTATATCTGTAAATTATCTCCCTAGTGTATGTTCTGACAATTAAGTTTATTTAATTTCTAACAAGTAGTTGTAAAAATTGCTTTTCTTTTAGAACTGAATACATATCCTGCTATTTAGATCTACAGTATTTTATCCAAAGAAACTGGCTGAACAGAATAATAATAGCTACATCTCATCGCTAACCGATTAACTTTGAGTTTCAATTCTAAACATTCTAATTCTAAAGGAGGAGCCGGCGTGCTTTGTAAATTTGTCAGCGCCGTAGGAGGCTGCTATTTGTATACATCGTGTATGCAAGCAAAGAACCTCACTGTATTCCTATTCCTATAGTTCTTTATAAACTGTGCAATAAGCTTGTACAGATCTGCAAAGAACTAAAGATGCATGGTGAGGAACATAGGACATCAATTGTTTACTTATCATATCTGAATACACTAGAATGAATAGTATATGCATTCAAATAATCTATATACTTTTGTGTGTGCGTGTGTGTGTATGTGTGTGTCGTTTTGCCTTTGAAATGCATCTCCTCGAAAACCAGATGCAAAAACCCGGAGATTTTTACAATTTCGTTAGGGATTTAACTTATGATTCCACTCCTCTCTAAATTCGGTCGATTATTTCCCCAGATTTTGAATAAAGTTGTTCACAAAACTCACTTTTTCAAAAATAATCTCCGCTTGCCAGCTGCTGACGTCACAATGCCCACATGCCCACCAACCCAGGCCCACCTGCCTCCTGTCCCCTCCCCCCCCCCCCGCCGCTATGGACGAATGCAGCTGCTGTCAACACACATGCGCAGTTTTCCACGAGGTACGTTCGCCCACCCATCCCCCCCCCCGTTCTTCAAAAGGAGCAGAAAGATTTAGAAAGTTCTGCAGAACAAAGATTCTACAGCTCAGTTATAGGATTTTTTGTTCTGCAGATATCGGGGCAGCAGCGCCTCATGCGCTGAACCTTTTGATCACTGTCGGCGCAGCTCGTGAAGCCCCACCTGCCTGTGCGCTCATTCCATCTGTGGGTTTCCAGAGAGTCAGAAGCCGCTTCTCTCTCTCTCTCTCTCTCCTCATTTGGCAGCCCACTCACTCGCCCGGCTCTACCCATCCCCGCCCCCCTCCTCCTCCTCTTCTCACCTCCTCCCCTCTCCTTTCTACCAAAGATCCTATACCGCTATAGGATCTTTGCTCTCTACCTCTCTACAGGGGACAATCATCTGTGTCCCCACCCCCCCCCCCCCTCCTGCCCGGCTCTGTCACGCTGGTGGAAGCCATGATCGGCTGTCCCGATCGCTGCTTTTCACCGTCGTCAGATCGCTCCATGCCTCGCTTGTGCTGCTGCCCCACCCCTCTCTCTCTCTCGCTCTCTCCTCCCCTCTCTCTATCCCTCACCCTCTCTCCCCCTCTCCTCTCTCTCCCTCCCCCCTCTATCTCCCTACCGCCCCTCTCTCTCTCCGCTCTCCCTCACCCCCCTCTCTCCCCACTTCCTCTCCCCAACCCCCTGCCCTCCCCACCCTCCCTCCCCTAAATCCCCTTCCACCCCATTCACACCCTCCCCTCCACCCCTCCTCTACCCCCTTCACCCCCTCCCCTATCCCCTTCCCTCCACCTCCGTTCTCCCCACCTCTCCCCCTCCCTTCCCACCCCTCTCCCCCCTTCCCTGGAAAATGGAACATGGATCATAACTGGAGTGTGAAGAAGGGTCCCGAACCGAAGCATCATCCTTTTTCTCCAGAGATGCTGCCTGACCTGCTGAGTTACTTCAGCACTTTGTGTCTATAACTGGAACAATGTTGTGCAACCTTGTTTATTCGTGCACAAACATTCTCAAATTCTCAAGGGAATACACCTTACTCTCATCTCATCCATCTTACAAGTACAAGGAGCGACTGGATTTTTTGATTATTAAATTGAGGCTAATAGGTCTGCAGCTTCTCTCTCTTCCACATACCCACTGAGCTCCACATATGCTACTCTTCCTGCTTTTGTCCCTAAAGCACCTTTCTCCAAAAAAAGACATAAGACAATAGACAATTGTCTTATGTAGGCAGGAGTAGGCCATTCAGCCCTTCGAGCCAGCACCGTCATTCAATGTAATCATAGCTGATCATCCACAATCAGTACCCCGTTCCTACCTTCTTCCCATATCCCCTTACTCCGCTATCTTTAAGAGCCCTATCTAGCTCTCTCTTGAAAGTATCCAGAGAGCTGGCCTCCACTGCCCTCTGAGGCAGAGAATTCCACAGACTCACAACTCTCTGTGTGAAAAAGTGTTTCCTCATCTCCGTTCTAAATGAAGAGAGAGTGCCGGAGTAACTTAGCGGGTCAGGCAGCATATCTGGACAGCATGAATAAATTATGTTTCAGGTTAGGACCCTTCTTCTGATCTGCAGCGTCACCTATCCATGTTCTGCAGAGAGGCTGCCTGACCGGCTGAGGCACTTTGTATCTTTTTTTGTAAATCAACATCTAAAGTTCCTTGTTTATACTAGCATCTTTTTCCAATTGTTTACCTCCTGCCTTCCCTTTTGCCCTTGTCTATTAAATTAATCACATCTCCTGTCTTCTTTGTTCTTCATCTTGAGCAGTTCCAGAATTGAGGGTGACTTGCTTCCACTCTAGTTTTTGGGATTTCAAGGTCACTAATGAGGTCAATCTGGGAACTGCAGACTTCCCCATGGATGGGCAAGAGATGACTGATGGGGTGGGAGGATGAGCAGTTTATGGAGTGATGCACTGCCTTTGCAGGGCTTTCTGGGAGCAGAATTAGGCCATTCGGCCCATCAAGTCTACTCCGCCATTCAATCATGGCTGATCTATCCCTCTCAACCCCATTCTCCTGCCTTCTCCCCATAACTCAACACCCTTACGAATCACTGCTGGTCTGGAGAAATTAGCTTATATCCCATCACAGCAGCTCAGGAATTTAAATAAACTAAATACAGAACAAAAAAGCTGTGTCCACACAAGGTGATACAAATCCACTAGTTCATTGCTTCTGAGGGAAGGAAAGCAGACTTCCCAGTCTGGAGCATTAGTAACCTGCCACAGCAACGTGGATGACTGGCAACAGTTTGTCCCCATTGCCAATCATTAGCATTTAGGGATGGATGATAAATGCTGGACTTACTAGCTAAGTCCACCTGCCATGAATGAAGTATTGTAATACATTTGCTATCGCCAATCTTCTTAGAAATAACGTCTGCCCTTGCAAACTCAACTGAACTCTATTGTCAAAAAACTAAGTTATCGCTTGATGAACCTCAATTTTCATCAAGCTGTCAAAGTCAGTAAATGGTCAGGTTGAGTCTGTGACAGTACAGACTCTTCAGGCTTCGATAAACATTAACCGGCAATTACTCCAAATGATGCGTGTACCTGAACCCAGTGTTTGGGTAGCTGACCGTCTTCCATCCACGCTCCTGAAGAAAGGACTTTATTACATTTTAATGAGTATTTGGTGGAGCTCCGCCGGGAGTGGCCACATACAAGTAAAACGTGTTGCTGTCTTCACCTTGCTCCTGAGAGGCCACGACTTCACCCATTATTTCCTGAGTTGACTTTCTGTGAGGAAGAACGTGAGTCATAAGATGCCACATTTTTAGCCTTTATCAAAATAACATGTTTTACATGAATCTGAAATAAGATATGTTTGGGAAACTAACATATTTTTGACTACACACACATTCTTACAGCAAAATATTTATTTTTGAAATGATAATTCTGATCCAATTCGTCATAGTCATTGTGTAATAGAGTTATACAGTGCGGAAACAGGGCCTTCAGCCTAACGTGCCCACGCCAACCTACATGCCTCAATTACACTAGTCCCACCTGCCTGCGGTTGGCCCACATCCCTCTAAACTTCTCCCATCTGTGTACCTGTCCAAATGTTTTATAAACATTGAGATAGTACCTGCCTCAAATACCTCCTCCAGCAGCTCCATATACCTACAAACATTTGTGTAAAAAAGTTGCCCCTCAGGATCTTATTAAATCTTCCCCCCCTCACCTTAAACCTATGTCCTCTCATTCTTGATTCCCCGAGTCTGGGTAAAAGACTCTGTCCATTTACCCTATTTTACCCTATTTATTCCTTTCATAATCTTACACCCCTCTATAAGAGCACATCTGCTCCTCCTGCACGCCAAGGAAAAAGTACCAGCCTGCTCAACCTCTCCCTATAGCTCAGGCTCCTGAGTCATGGCAAATGCCGGGGAGGATTTAAACTAATGTGGCAGGGGGATGGGAGCATGAGCAGAGAGACAGCGAGATAGAGGGGTGTAAAATGAGGGTGGAAGCAATAGGTAGCAAGGTGAAAAGTAAAAGTAGCAGGCAGACAAATCCAGGGCAAAAATCAAAAAGGGCCACTTTTCAACTTAATTGTATAAGGGGTAAGAGTGTTGTAAAAACAAGCCTGAAGGCTTTGTGTCTCAATGCAAGGAGCATTCGTAATAAGGTGGATGAGTTGAATGTGCAGATAGTTATTAATGAATATGATATAGTTGGGATCATGGAGACATGGCTCCAGGGTGACCAAGGCTGGGAGCTGAACATCCAGGGATATTCAATATTCAGGAGGGATAGACAGGAAGGAAAAGGAGGTGGGGTAGCGTTGCTGTTTAGAGAGGAGATTAACGCAATAGAAAGGAAGGACATTAGCTTGGAGGATGTGGAATCGATATGGGTAGAGCTGCGAAACACTAAGAGGCAGAAAACGTTAGTGCGAGTTATGTACAGGCCACCTAACAGTAGTAGTGGAGTTGGGGATGGCATCAAACACAAAATTAGAAATGCATGCAACAAAGGTAAAACAGTTATAATGGGCGACTTCAATCTACATATAGATTGTATGAATCAAATTAGCAGGGCTGCTGAGAATGAGGATTTCTTGGAATGTATGCGGGATTGTTTTCTAAACCAACATGTAGAGGAACCAACGAGAGAGCACGCTATTCTAGACTGGGTATTGAGTAATGAGGAAGGGTTAGTTAGCACTCTTGTTGTGCGTGGCCCCTTGGGCAAGAGTGACCATAATATGGCTGAGTTCTTCATTAGGATGGAGAGTGACATAGTTAATTCAGAAACAAGGGTTCTGAACTTAAAGAAAGGTAACTTTGAGGGTATGAGACGTGAATTGGCCAAGATAGACTGGCAATTGATTCTTAAAGGGTTGACGGTGGATATGCAATGAAGACATTTAAAGACTGCATGGATGAACTACAACAATTGTCCATCCCAGTTTGGCAAAATAATAAATCAGGGAAGGTAGTGCATCCGTGGATAACAAGGGAAATCAGGGCTAGTATCAAAACAAAACATGAAGCATACAAATTAGCCAGAAAAAGCAGCCTACCAGAGGACTGGGAGAAATTCAGAGTCCAGCAGAGGAGGACAAAGGGCTTAATTATTGGACTGGCTGGCAGGGAATAAGAAAAACTGGCAGGGAACATAAAAACTGACTGCAAAAGTTTTTTATGGATAAGTGGAAAGGCGGTGCAGGCTCGAAGGGACAAATGGCCTACTCCTGCACTTATTTTCTATGTTTCTAAGTTAACATCCTCTTAAGTGTTCTCTGCACATTTGTTTCTTTTGTCAGGTTATAGATTTATAATGATTTTGAAATAGTGCAAGAATAAGGGATACAGGACACATTTTGAAGACAGCAGGATCTTCACAATCAAGGAAGTTATACTAATGTTTTTCAAATTTCTGAGTAAGCAGTACTTGCCACAATATTTCAAGAAGAATAATAAGGTCTTGCATGGAATACAAAGGAGGTTTACCAGGATGATGGCAGGTTTGAGGAAACTTAGTTATGTGGAGAAATAGGAAAAGTTGAGATTTATTACCGAGAAAGCCACATGTTAAGGCAAGATGTATTGAGGCATTCAGAATAATACGAAGGATCATCAATTTCCTCTGACAAATGGATATAAAATAATCAGAAGAGTTAGTGTAGAAATTTCTCCACACAATTGTTGGAAAGTATGGAACATTCCTGGAAAATGGTGGTGGAATCCAATGCAATAAAAAAAAAAACGTCCAAACTTGCTTTAGAAGGCAAAGTTGAAGAGTTTGGGACTGTGGGAGAAGGAATGGAAATAAAATGTGTCAAAATGGAATAGCTTGTTGAAAAGTCAGTTCAGGTGTAATCCTGCACCATAAAATTCAATGACTCAGTAATTTCCTTCAACATTTAAAATAAACGTTTGTGTCAATGCAACTGTGGATTTCTATAAATTTCATTATTTGTCTTCTAGTAATAATAATAAATACTTTATTAATCCCCTTGTCAGGGGATATTCAGATGTCCTTGCAGCACACTAATAAAAAAACAACATAGCATTAAAGAAGTTCAACATTAAAACATAAAAGCACCCCCCCATAATGGTTCCCACTGTAGGGGAAGGCACAAAATCCAGTCCCCATCCCCATGTCCACCCATAGTCGGGCCTATTGAGGCCTACGCAGTCGCCGCTACGGAGGCCAGATGTTCCAGGTTGTTCTCGCCGGGTGATGGTGCCCCTCTCAGCGGCTTGGGGTTCCAGGAACGGCCGCCTCCTTACCGTACTACAGAGAAGATACTCAAGGGACCTGCTGTAGGGTCTCCACTGAGTGCTTCTTCAGTTCCCTTCCACATCCTGAAGCTGTGCTAGTATATTAATTTTCTTTTCTACATTACCTAGCATGGGTAAATGGCAAAATAATCAAAGGGTTGTTAATGGCCATGAAAGAAAAAACAGGTTTCAGGGGTATAGGGAAACAAGAGGGGAGTCATTTCTTTGCCGAGATGTAATGGGCTGAATGGCTTTCTGCTGTGTCATAATAAGAATTCCGTCAACATCGGTTGTGATTATACTCATCAAATGAATTCCCTACGGGAGAGAATATCAAACTATCATCTCAATTCTGGTCATTGGTTTAAATTGCATTGGGCTCTCCAGAAAGATGAAACAGTCTCTCAGCATTTTGTTCTGTGACACAGAGTACTGTGTGATGACTTTTCATTCTTTTAATCTCTCGAATAAAGTCTTAGACCATTCAATTTCACAAGGTTATCTCCTCACCCCAAAATCAATCTATTGGATCTTATTACATAATCGCATGGCAAGGCATATCTTTTGAGACTGCGATTTATGATTTGATTTATGTAGAAGTCTCAAATCCCTCTGAACAAGAACACAGTTTTAAGGTGAGAGGGAACCTTTTAAAGCAGATATGTGATGCAATTTTTGTCTCTACTATGGATAGTGGTAGAGACATTTAAAATGCTTTTGGATAGGCACATTAATATGCAGGGAATGGAGGGAAATGGATTATGTGCAGCCAGTTGAGATTAGTTTAACTAGGCATCACTTATGGCATGGACATTGAGAGGTGAAGAGACTGTTCCTCTGCTGTTCTGCTCTATATACCTCACCATTATATATACACCTGTGCTGTACTGTTCTGTATAACCCACCATCTATATTACTAAAAGTCTGATCTTGACCACTTCTTGTTGTTCTGTATATTGATTTTAGAAAAAATACTGCCACTTACGGCTGTGATTTTTGGCCATCTTACTAAGAGTCCCCCTCCACTGCGCAGGACAAGAGGATTTTTCACATCGGTGAAAAATAAAAGAGTTATTAGTGTTTTAAAAATGTTGAGATTCTCTCTCCTGAAGGCCACGCCCCTTCCAGAGGGACTATAAAACCCGGAAGTGTTGAGTGCCTCAGTCAGTCTGTGCAAGATGGGGGAGCTAGAGGGTCATGTCTCTCAGTCTGAGCTATGAATAACACTGAACACATGTCTACTAATCTGTGTGTGTGGTTTTACTGACCTTGAGTGCCCTTATTGTGGTTTGAAAATGAAAATGTGGTTGGTTTGAAAAAAGCACAGCAAATGGTTGGTGGTGGTTGGTTTGAAATAAAGCACAGCACAGGCCTGTACGAAGCTTTTCAAAAAGGGGGGTGGCATGACAGGATTCCAAAAATGTTATGTGAAATAATGTGCACACAGCGCACATCACAAGCGGGAAGCCCCTCACGTCCGGGTTCCAGGGCCTGCTTAAGGGCCCTGAAAGCTCTGGGGTTTTAGATGCCCTCTGGTGCATTCTGAGCCTTATTTTGGAGCTTTTTGCACCAAATGTATGACCAATATTTCAGAAATAATTTTGGTTGAGTCAAGAGTAATGAGTGGGTGGAATGGGATGATTGGGATCATTGGTTGTATCCTTTTTTTAAAATTAAGAATTGTTGTCCTTGTTTTAATAATCAAGTTGTACTGTTGTAAAATGTTATGTAAAATGTTATGTAAAATGTTATAAAGGAGCATGCAAAAACTGCAAATAAAATACTGCAAGTTTTTGCAGTAAAGAAAACCTTTCTTTAGAAATGTTTTGTGTGTTGATTTGATTGCCTGTTAGTTAGACTGTGTTAGTGTGTGCAGTGCACCTTTAACCTGACCTAACAACGTCACATCACATCAACCTCAACATGAAATAGTTCAGTTTTCTGAGAATGCAACTGTGCAAACCTACTCACCACTTTGTCCAAGTCATGGGCAAAGCCACAGTGAATGTGCATTAAGGCGCGTGCAGACAGCCTCCTGCCCTCCCCGCAACCTGAACCCTGGCCAGACTCACCACACGCTGTGAAAGGAACTCTTCCCCCCAATTGGTCCCTTGAACTAGTATTGTCATTCAATAAGATCACAACTGATTCAACGTCCCGGTCTGCTCCAGTTTTTCCCACCATCTCTCCACCTGCCATCACCCTCCACCCCCCACCCCCCACCCATTCAGTAATTCAGAATGAAGAAGATTTGGAAGCCTTGAGCAAATTGAATTGTTACTTTCTTTATTTTTAGTTTTTGAGCGTGAGAAATTCTATGTCCCACCAGCCTCCTTTAAAATTTAGCAACTCAAAATGGGGGTGGCTCTTCATTGCCGGGACTTTATTAAGAGATATGGCTTTTGAACACATTATAAAAGTCGACTGACAGCTTACGGAGAGGAGAACAATCTGCGCATGTGCAGTTTAAGATTTTTTTAAAGCCAACTGGCTGCCTATCCTGAGTAATTACTCACGGCACATGCCTGCTATTTATTCACCTTGCTTTGTATTATTGGCTACAATATTTGGAGCAAAGAAATGTTGATGCAGCAAATCTGTAACAAGGAGAGAATGCTGGAAGCATTCACAGGTCAAGGAGCAAGAGCATTAAGGAAAGAAACAGCAGATGCTGGAATTTCAGCAAGCAATGCTATGCGTGGTCCCTTACTCTAAGGCACTGATATTGATTGCTAAGGATAAGACCCAAGCAGTCATCTTCGAAACATTCCATGAGTTACCATTCTGAAAATGATTCTCTTTTTTGTCCATTAGCCAATCTTAATCAATGGCAATATATTACCTGTAAAACATACTGCATGGACTGTTTACCCGAAAGAGTTGTCAAACATTATTTTCTTTTATGAAGCCACTTGAATCCACCTAGAACACAACAGCTGCAGTAACTCAGCGGGTCAGGCAGCATCTCTGGATGATGTTTAGGGTCGGGACCCTTTTTCAGATGTTAATCTACCCAATCAACTGGTAACTCCATTGAATCACGCTCCGAGGAGGCTGGGCCAGCAAGTGGATGTTATTGTGTTCTTATCAATTACATTTTCTTTACTACATGACATTCTTCTTCATACACCTTCATACCATTTTCTTTGTTATTTGCGCTATTGTTTCCTTTCTTCCTTCTCTATCCCTCCTTGAAAAGCTGGGTCGTATTTCCTACCGTCCAACCCATGCCACTATTGTCTAAACCAGAACTCTCAGGAAGAGCAGCGCCACTGCATACACCATATCTGCAGTTTGCTTTCTTAAACGGTCTATCTTGGATAACAGCGCATCGTGCACTGGGGACGTGACAGATTTTGGTCTCATTAATTTGTCCAGTATTTTATTGCACTCTCAAAACACCAACTGAATCCTCTGCCTTGTTTTCTGTTCAACAATAGAAATTGTTTAACTTAACGCGCCCGTCTCACTAAAGTACAAAATAAAAATTTGCTCTTAATGATTTTACATGAGGAAAAATAACCAAATAAACACAAAAATGTGAAAGAAACAACAAATTTTGTTCGGGGTTCGTGTTATGGAAAAGTGCAATACAGACATTTTCCGTGAACACAACCTTTCTGTAACATGGGGGTGCACTGTACCTATTGGGATCATGTTGTTCTATCCAAACTGCAATGTGTTGCATGGTCACCTGTATCTTACTGTTTTTGAACTAATTTCTGGAATTACAAGGTTAATTCCCGGGATGGCGGGACTGTCATGCTGAGAGAATGAAGCGGCTGGGCTTGTACACTCTGGAGTTTAGAAGGATGAGAGGGTATCTCATTGAAACATATAAGATTATTAAGGGCTTGGACACACTAGAGGCAGGAAACATGTTCCCGAAGTTGGGGGAGTCCAGAACCAGGGGCCACAGTTTAAGAATAAGGAGTAAGCCATTTAGAACGGAGACAAGGAAACACTTTTTCTCACAGAGAGTGGTCAGTCTGTGGAATTCTCTGCCTCAGAGGGCAGTGGAGGCAGGTTCTCTGGATACTTTCAAGAGAAATAGGGCTCTTAAAAATAGCGGAGTCAGGGGATATGGGGAGAAGGCAGGAACGGGGGTACTGATTGGGGATGATCAGCCATGATCACATTGAATGGCGGTGCTGGCTCGAAGGGCCAAATGGCCTACTCCTGCACCTATTGTCTATTTACAATGCCTAACAAAAATAAAGCTCCACTGCAGGACAAAATACTAATCAATCAGAAGAAGGTGCCCGACCCGGCACGTCACCTGCCCATTTCATTCCACGGATGCTGCCTGACCTACTGAATTCCTCCTTTTTGCTCAATATTCCAGCATCTGCAGACCCATGTCTCCACTCACTATTAATGTACTAATGGAACTTGTCAAATTAAGATATAACATTGATAATAGACCATCAACATGTCCCTTCCTCTCTATCCTAAATCGAGCGATTCTGTGACGGGACTCAGGAGGTGGAGTGCTAAATTGGTCATAAATGATCCCACCAACCTCTATGCCGATCATTATCATCATTGTCGCCAAGTAATTGAACAATGCTGTTAAAAGTGTTTTTTTTTCAACCATGGTAATGTTATGATACAATAACCACCCCTTGGGTCCCAATCACCCAGAATTGCTAATATCCAAATGCTACTGCAAGAAAATTATTGCATACAGAATTTTTCATACTGCATGAAAAGAAGCTCAAATTTATTTTGGAGCTTGTATTTGAGCACTGTGATTGCCAGCAGCATCATGCTGGGTTACGCCTCTGACGTCATCTGCTGCTATTCTGCACCTGCACTGCAGGCATGCACCCAACCACTGGAAGAGGAATCTGCCAAATAACTATAAATAATTCTGAGTGTGGAAAAATCACCAGGACCAGAGACCTCTATCTGAAGATGTGGCTCAATCTTGCAATCTGTTGAACAGAATAAAGGATATTACCGTCAATAGACAATAGGTGCAGGAGTAGGCCATTCGGCCCTTCGAGCCAGCACCACCATTCAATGTGGTCATGGCTGATCATCCCCAATCAGTACCCCGTTCCTGCCTTCTCCCCATATCCCCTGACTCCGCTATTTTTAAGAGCCCTATCTAGCTCTCTCTTGAAAGCATCCAGAGAACCTGCCTCCACCGCCCTCTAAGGCAGAGAATTCCACAGACTCACCATTTTCTGCGAGAAAAAGTGTTTCCTCGTCTCCGTTCTAAATGGCTTACTCCTTATTCTTAAACTGTGGCCACTGGTTCTGGAATCCCCCAACATCGGGAACATGTTTCCTGCCTCTAGCGTGTCCAGACCCTTAACAATCTTATATGTTGCAATGAGATTCCCTCTCGTCCTTCTAAACTCCAGGGTGTACAAGCCCACCTGCTCCATTCTCTCAGCATATGACAGTCCCGCCATCCCGGGAATGAACCTTGTAAACCTATGCTGCACTCCCTCAATAGCAAGAATGTTCTTCCTCAAATTGGGGGTCCAAAACTGCACACAATACTCCAGGTGAGGGCTCTGTACAACTGCAGAAGAACCTCTGAGTCCTGCGTCAAAGTTGCTATACTCAAACAACCAGCAGCACTTAAGTTCTGAAGGACCACATTTGCTTGCTTGAACATTGCAGTGTCGCGGTTTACTGTCAAATGTATTTTTGTGCACATTCCCTGCATAGTTTATTATGAAGGCATGGAATTGAATTCTCTTGGGTGTAAAATGGCCATTTTCATTTCAGAGTTTGAAATAAATTTGGTGACCAATGTGAAATTATCCTCCATTTTGCCGAGAATAGAAAGGAAAGAGAAGGTGGGTGGCTAGGAGAGGAGGGGAAACAAGGGATAGTGAGCAAGCATCTGTGCCTGACTGCATGGGTATTTGTGTACATGTAACTTCTGGCGAACACCTGCATACCTGTCTACCTTTGTGTGCTGTGTAAGACGGAACTGCAGATGCTGGTTAAAGATAGACACAAAAAGCTGGAGTAACTCAGCGGGACGGGCAGCATCTCTGGAGAGAAGGAATGGGTGACGTTTCGGGTTAAGACCCTTCAAAGGTCTCCAGTATTTTGTGTCTATCTTCACCTTTGTGTGCTAATGTCCCTGCAGTGGGCCTGTCTTCGATCCTTTTGCCATTGGATGAAAACCTCAAGCTGTCTGCAAAAGCTACTCAACACTGAAAGAGGTAATGTACATGCTACTTCCACTCCTCAATATGGAATTTGGGACTCGAGGTCAGGACACTCATGTACAATCCTAGTGTAAAAGTGTCAGAACAGCAACCTAGCCCTTAAGATAGACACAAAAAACTGGAGTAACTCAGCGGATCAGACAGCATCTCTGGAGAAAAGGTTTTGACCTGAAATGTCACCTATTCCTTTTCTCCATAGATGTCTGATCCGCTGAGTTACTCCAGCTTTTTGTGTCTATTGCATCTGCAGTTCTTTCTTACACAACCTAGCCCTTAGCGTCAGCAAGATGAAAGAGTTGGTTGTTGCCTGAAGTAAGTGAGGAGGTGAACACAACCCCATCCTCATGAATGGAGCTCCTGTAGAGATGGTCAACAGCTTCAAGTTCTTTGGCATACAGATCACCAACAAGTTTTTCTGCAGCATGTGCCCCATCATTGGACGAGGAGTCTACCAAATAGATATAAATAATGTTGAGAGTGGAAAAATCGCTAGGGTCAGGGATCTCTATTGGAAGATATGGCCCAATGGTGCAATCAACTCATGAAGTTATCATCAATACTGCTGCACGCAAACAGCCAGCAGCAGTTACATTCTCAAGGACCACTTTCGCTTGCATGAATATTGCAGCATTGAGGTTTACTATTGCATTTTTTTAGCACATTCCAGCATTGGTTATTATGAAAGCATGGAATTGAATTAACTTAGGTCTCTCAAGTCAGTTTTCATTTCAGAGGTTGAAATACATTTTGTCAACAAAGTGAAATTATCCTCCAGTTTGCCAAGAATGTTAGGGAAGAGAAAGGGAAGGTGGTTGGCCAGGAGAGGGGGAAACAAGGGAAGGACAGTGGATGGGCAGTTGTGCATGAGGGCAGATCACCAGCAACCTAATCTGGTCCGTTCACATTGATTAAGTGAGTAAGAAAGCGCATCAACATGTTTACTTTATTAGGCACCAGCAACATATCCAAAAGGATTATCTCGAACTTCAGCAGATGTGCCACAGAAAAATATCCTGTGGGATATGGCAACTGCTCAGTTCTTAATGGCCTGTAGTGAATCCAGCCTAGTCCATCACAGACTAGTCACTTCCTTCCATCCAGTCTGTTTTTATGGTGGGTTTGATCAGGAAGGTTGGAAGCTTTGTCAAGGGTGCCTTCCTCTCTGGCTATTTCCTTTTCTCTCCCTGACCTTCTGTCAGAAGATACAAGAGCTTAAAAGCTCGGGCATCCAGACTTAAGCACAACTTCTTTCCCAGTGTTATCAGACAACTGAACCCATTACTTGCTGCCATGTAGTATTACTCTTAACTACCTCATTATGCAACTCTACAACACATTATTATACATTTTCTTACACAACTTTAAATTGCATGACAATCATGCACCACTCTGTTGTTTTGCACTCTTTGTTGCATTTTGTTGTATTTATGATTAGTGTATGTATACTATTTAATCCGTGAAGCTTATATCAACAAACAATTCCATTGCACCCTGGTGTATATATACAATAAAGTAATCTGAATCTGAACTGCAACAGTCATTCTGTCATCATAGCCTGATAACTGCAAGATCTGAACAATACACCCCAACCTTGGAAGCTATGGAAGTGGCCAAAATGAACGCAAGACTTCTGAGATTGGTCCTGGGCAGGTGGGAGTTCTACAAACTTAATAACACCACAAATAGTCTTGCAAGGCAGACAAAAATGCTGGAGAAACTCAGCGGATGAGGCAGCATCTATGGAGCGAAGGAAATAGGCAACGTTTCGGGTCGAAACCCTTCTTCAGACAGGGTTTTGACCCTAGTCTTGCAACAGGTTTACTTGTGCTTTATGGGTGGATTTAATCTGGCTTGGCATAGGGACAGGGCATTGTGGGGAGAATCAGATGATAGAAAAGGCAAACTTAAAAAGCCCAATATCTAAATGTATGCTACATCTGCCACATGATGGGTGAATTAATGGCAAAAATAGTTGGAGTGGTAAATATATATGGAGGATTGGAAGGGGCTGAGAATGCATCCATGTGGAGTATCGGTTTTGAGTATTATCATGGAGGATGCTTTGTTGCATATCTCTGCTGTTTGCGGTGTATGGGTTTAGTGATGAGTTTCATTGAGGGTTATGATGTTGAAGGCAGAGATATAGTCAATAACTGGGAGTCTGACATAGGTGTGCTTGTTATCCAGATATTTCAGGGATGAGTATTGTGACGGAGATAGCGTCTGTCTAGGGCCTAGAGGAGAATTGCAGCAGATCAAGGCTGCCTTAGAGGCTGGAGATAATGTGATCAATGACCAGCCCACTAAGGCCTTCAGTCTGAAGAAGGGTCTCGACCTGAAGCATCACCCATTCCTTCTCTCCAGAGATGCTGCTTGTCCCGCTGGGTTACTCCAGCATTGTGTGTCTATCTTCAAGGCCTTCACGAGTGTGGATATCAGAGCCACTGGATAATAGTATTTTGGGCACACTTGCATTCTTTTAGGAACTGGAATGATAGTGGTCTTCATAAAGCAGGTGGGAACCTCAGAATGGAGTTAGGGAGCAGTTAAAAATGTACGTAAATATTGCTGCCAGCTGGTCCACGCAGGTTTTGAGGACACGACCAGAAACTCCATCCAACCCAGTTGTTTTCTGCGGGTTGACTGGAAGGCCAATCTGCCAGCTGCAGCACTGAGATCATCCTTTATAACTCTAAGATGGGGTTGTACAATTTATGGAATGACATTAGTACAATGATGAGAAGAGATATTGGTTTCGCAGATCATAGAATAGAATTAGAGAACATTTAGTAGAGGGCAAGAGTCATTGGTGTGAGTGATTTATGGCCCTCCAAGTAAATGAGGAAATGAGCACTGCATGTAACAGGAATAATACAGTAATCACTGGGGCTTTTAACCTTCAGGTAAGCCAGGTAAATACAATTAAAATGAGCAATGTGGAAGATGAATAATTGTGATACATATGGGGCAGATTTCTAAATCAATATATTGAAGAACCAAGAAAGAAGCATACTATTGTGCAACAAGAAAAGCTAATTAATAATTTTGAGGTCAAGGCACCCCAGGAGAGAGTGACTGTAATATTGTAGAATCAAAAGTTAATATTGTCAGATCAAAAGTGATGTTGTTCGATAAATGATGTGAAATCAGTATTTTCAATCTTTACAAAGGAAACTATAAAGATAAGGCAGCTTGGGAAATATAGTCGGCATGACAGAAAATACTGGAACTTTTCAGCAGGTCAGGCCATATATGTGGGAAGAGAATATTTTAAGCCAAAGCCCGTTCTGATAAGGGGTTGTTAACCTGAAATGATAAGGGGCTATTAACCTGAAACCTGCTCCTTTTCCCATGGGTGCGGTCTGACCTGCTGTATATTTCCAGCCATTTCTTCTTCAATTTTAGATTTCTAGCATTTGAAGTTTTACTGAATTAAAATCATGGAACTCTTGCCCCGACAGCACTGTGGGAATAATGACACCTCAAGGACTGCAACATTTCACGAAAGCAGCTCACTGCCACCTTCTCATGAGCAATTAGGGCTGGACAAATAAATGTTGGCTCTGCATGCGAAGTTCACATCCCTTAAAATCAAAGAGTCTTACAGCGTGGACAAAGGCTCGGCGGCCCAACTTGCCCACACTGACCAACATGTCCCATCTACACTAGACCCACCTGTCTGCGTTTGGCCCATATGGCTCTAAACCAGTCCTATCCATGTACCTGTTTAAATGTATCTTAAACGATGCAATAGTACTTGCCTCAACTATCTACTCTGGTAGCTCGTTCCATGCACCCACCACCCTTTGTTTGAAAAAGTTACTCCTCGGGTTCCTGGTAAATCTTTTCCCATCATTTTAAACCTACATCCTCTGGTTCTTGATTCCCCAATGCTGGGCAAGAGATTCTGTGCATCTACCCAATATATTCCTCTCATGATTTTGTACAGCTCTATAAGATCACCTCTCACCCCTCCTGCGCTCCAAGGAACAGAGTCCTAGTTTGCTCAGCCTTTCC
Organism: Okamejei kenojei; assembly: GCA_035221665.1. NCBI lineage: Eukaryota > Metazoa > Chordata > Chondrichthyes > Rajiformes > Rajidae > Okamejei > Okamejei kenojei. Next base: position 50,548,048 of record CM069144.1, on the reverse strand, counting down.
CCTAGAGCTAATGCCCTATAGCTGAGGCAATATCATCGAAGATCTTCTCTGCTCGCTTTCCAGCTTGACAACATATTTCCTATAACATGGTGCCCAAAACTGAACACAATACTCTAAATGCAGCCCCAACAAAGTCTTATACAACTGCAATTTGACCTCCCAACTTCTATACCCTGGAATGAATTTAAAAAATAGGTATAACATTAGACCGTAAGTAGAAATAATTTAAAGAAATATTGCAACAAATAAAAATCTTTGAGACACAAAAGCATGCGGAAAAATGATCAGGAAATAGAGATCAAGTATCTACACAAAATGTTATAAAGTTGCCAGATATTGTAAAGTTGCCAAATGTTATAAAGTTGCCAAAGAAAGCAACAGAGAATTCAACAAAAGACCACCAAGAAATCAAAATATAAAATGACTGTTAAATGCTGAGAAACATAAAAACAAATTTGAAGTCCTTCCAAATAAATGTAACAAGGAAAAGATCAGCACTGGCAAATGTGAGTTCTTCATTATTAGAAATGGGAGAATTAATAATGGGAATAATGAAATGTTTTATGTCTGTCTGCAGGCAAGAATAAACAATATACCTCCCGGAAATATAGCAGAATCAAAGGTTTAGTGCAAATGAGGAAATAAAAACCATTGGAAAGAGAATGGTATTAAGCAGGTTAATGAGCCTGAACCTCTCATAAATCCCAAGAACTGGTGATCAATATCCCAGGGGTTTGGAAGAGGTGGCTCTAGACAGAAGAAATGCTCTTATTACCACCTTCAAAAATTCTCTAAATCCTGCAATGGTTCCTGAGGATTTGCAGGGGAGCAAACTTAACCCCACTTTTTAAAGAAGGAGGGAGAGACTGTTGACTTTTTAGCCCAGGAAGATGTTGATATCTATAATGCAGGTTCATTGGTTTGGATCACTGGGATCACTTCTAGGGCAGAGGTGACCTGTACACGAGGGATAGTTTGCTCCTTAACTGGAGGGGGTCAATATCCTAGTAGTGAAATATTAAGAAAAATTTGGAATGGTTTAAACTAGTCGGGCAGGGTGTGTGAACCTCAGTAGTAATGAGGTAGATGAGTAGGTTGAAGCCTATACGGAGGTTAAAGAGAGCAAGTTCAGTAGACAGTACTGGCAGGAGCACCGCAGAGACTACGGACAATCTGATGGTTTAAACTGCATTTACCTCAATGCAAGAGGCCTGACAGGTGAGGCAAGTGAACTCAGCCATGAATAGAAACGTGGGACTTTGATATTGTAGCTCATACATAAATGTGGCTGAGGGATGGACAGGACTGGCAGCTCAATGTTCCCAGGTACAAATGCTACAGGAGGGATTGAGGTGAAGGTAAAAGAGGAGGAGGAGGAGGAGTTGCATTTTTGATTAGGGTTAAGATCATGGCATGACTGAGAGAACTATTCCTGGGGGATCACCCAGTGAGGCAAAAAGGATAGAATGGAGAAATAAGCTGGGGGGCGATCACTTTGATAGGATCGAAATACAGTCCACCAATAATCAGCGGGAATTAGAGGAGGAAATGGGTGGCACGGTGGTCCAGCGATAGAGTTGTTACCTTACAGCACCAGTTCGATTCTGACTCCGGGTGCATTCTGTATTGCGTTTGTACATTCTCCCTGTGACAGAGCGGGTTTTCACCAGGTGCTCAGGTTTCCTCGCACACATCAAAGACATGGAGGTTTGTAGGTTAATTGGCTTAATTTTTAAAAATTGTAAATTGTCCCTAGTGTGTAGTATAGTGTTAGTGTACGGGGTGAAGGGCATGTTTGTGTGCTGTATCTCTAAAGTTTAAAGTGGCTAAAGGGAGGTTCAACTGAGATGTACAAACTTATGGAGCAAGATTGGTCGGGGTATTGAGTACGGGAGGTGGGACGTCATTTTTAGCTGCATTGTGCAGTTCTAGTTGCTCTACTGGATGAGTAGGTTGAAGTGTATACGGATATCATTAAACAGGAAAGAGTGCAAGAAAGATTAATGAGCACATTACCAGGTGTGGAGAGTTTGAATTGAAGAGAGACTGGATATGCTGATTTTTATTCGCTGAGTTTAGCAGGCTGAGGGATGATCTTGTAGAGGTATATAAATAATGAGGGGCATAGACAAGGCGAATAACCAGTCTTTCTTAGGGTCGAGGAGTCTGAAATTAGAGGGCACAGGTTTAAGGCGAGAAGAGAAACGTTTAAAAGAGATCCAATGGACAACTTGTTGTCAAAGAAGATGAATGCATACCTAGAATGAGCTGCCAGAGGAAGTGGCAGGGACAGGTACAACATTTAGTAGGTACTTGGGCAGGTAGTTGGATAGGAAATGTTTGGAGGGATATTGACGAGACGGAGTCAAGTGGGACTAGCTTGGTTAAGAAACTTGGTTAACCTGACTGAGTTGGCAGGTTGGTTTGTTTCAGTGCTGCACAGCTCCATGACACTAATAAAGTTGGCAAATATACCATGATGGAGCAGAGTCTACATTTGGTATATATGTTTTTCCAAAAGCGTTTCAGTAAGGTTTCATCGAGGAAGCTGTTGAATAAGGATAGAGCACATGGAATGGTAAATATATTAACATGGACTGTTGGCGAACAGATAGAAAACAATGAGCAGGATAAGCAGTTTAATCAGTTTATGATTAGAGTTTACTGCAAGGATATATGCTTGGTGCCTGATTATTCACAATCTAACTTGAAGTTTTGGCTGAGGAAATCAAACATATTATTTCCCAGTTTACTGATGATCATGAAAAGAATTGGGCATGTGAGAAGTAATGGGAGATGCAACGAGGCTGCAAATAGATTTCGACCAGCTGATTGAATGAATAGCAACATGGCAAATTAAGTTCTATGTGGAAATCATGTGAGGTATACACACTGATATTACTTTAAGATGTTGATTACTTTTAAAAGAGAAATTCACAGGGTTTTTGACTCGTTAATACAGCAAATGATTGGGTCCAGTGACGTAACACTTTAAATAACGCCTCACCCGTGACTCTGTCCTAGATACAAACGCTCAAGTCCATAATACAGCAAATTATCAGATTCACCCTCGCTGCCTCCCTTGGCCACAAATTAGCCTAAAAGGCATGAGACCAACTGAAAACTCACAAAGCTTAAGGAGTACTTGGTTGCTTACTTTCACAATTTCTACTTCTTCACACAATTTGTAGCAGCTATAATTACGGTGGGCTATGTGTTAGATGCCTTTTGGTATTCTCTTTTAGCTCAAAGTATTACAATACATGTTAATATTTGTCTCGGGTGTGAAGGAAGGAACTGCAGATGATGGTTTATGCCAAAGATAGACACAAAAGGCTGGAGTAACTCAGCGGGTCAGGTGGCATCTCTGGAGAAAAGGATTTGAAGATCTGATGAAGGGTTCTGACCTGAAACATCACCTATTCCTTTTCACCAAAGATGCTGCCTGACCCGCTGGATTGCTGCAACCTTTTGTGTCTACCTTTAATGTTTGTCTTCTTCCCTATAACATATATAAAACCCTCTTTATTTCACCTGCAAACTCATTCCCTCTGGTTGTTTACTTTAGTTTAGAGGTACTTGGGCCACTGAGTTCACCTGCCCAATGATCACCAGATCTATCTATCCTCTTTTCTTTACAGAAGCCATTTAACCTGTTTAACTGTCTTTGACACGTAGAAGGAAATTGCAGCAGTCACAGGGATAACATACAAATTCGACACAGGCAACACCTAGAGTCAGGATCGAACCTGGGTCTCTGGCACTGTAACCTGGGTCTCTGGCACTGTAACGTAGCAACTCTACCGATGCACCACTGTGCCGCCCCTGGTTGATGATTAGTTTTTTGGAAATCAAGAACCTGCTCGCATCATAAACCTTTCTATAGTACATGTTTGGAAACTGGAGAAAGGGCATAGATTCATTGGTGTATTTCACGTTCCCAATGTACTTCAGAATGAAGTAATTCACTTATGAAGTGCAGTTATTGTTATTATGTATATAATGCAGCAGTCAATTTGTATGCAGAGCAGTACAAACTGCAAATGAGTTAACTGGCCAGTTAATCTGATTTATAAGTTCCTATTGAGGAATAATTGATTGTCAGGACATTTTTAAACCTCGCCTACTCTTATTGAAATCAAGCCATTGGTTAATTTCCTGTTGACTGAACAGTTAGATGGAGGGCTGTTAAAGAATTTGACAAAGTAGTGCTCAATATTTAATGTGCTAAAATGTTTATTCGGGTTTAAAACTATAACCTTCTCAGTTACAGATTTTACATTGAGACAAGCTGTGATAATTAAACTTGTTTTCTGTGTGTGACAGTATTTTCACTACTGAATAAACATTCAATTTACATTTCTCTATCAAGCTCGGACCTTTGACTCCTTTCACACAAGTCTTCTTCGGGAACTGTGAAGTGGTTGAGGATTCCAGAATTTTGCCTTGTACTGCAATCCTTCAGAACATTTAGTTTGTAACGTGTTATTGACATATATTTATGACATCAATTCCATTTACTGCACACGAGCATTCATCCATGAGGGTGCGTACGTATCTATCCAAGTGGATTGTTTTGGCAATATATACATGGATGATGTACTTCCAGCAACAATGCTCCACTGGTAACACTAGCATTTTAAGACATAATGATTAAAATGGGGGGTGGGGAGGAAAGTCTGTTACAAAGATGGCAAAACTATGAGAGTGCATGAGCACCTAATATAAAATTTTGGTATTTTCTGGCTCTTATTGCAGATTAAGCGAACGCTTGCTTGGGTCCCAGCATCACACGGGAGGGCTGGTCCCCCAACGCAATATTCCACCTCACCACCAATTACAATATTGGTGGCAAGTGAGGGAGGTCTTTCTGGAGCGCTAGTAGGGTGTTGTGGGCTGAAGGGACTGGTTTCCAGAGGACTAGTATGGACATTGTGGGCCGAATAGATTCTTGGGCTGGCGGCTCAGTCACTCAAGCCTGTTGTGCTGGCAGCTCACTCACTCACGGCCGGTGGGCTGGCAGCTGACATGGTTATTCCTTGAAATTCCATTTCAAGCAGGGTGCAAGGCCACCAAATTGACTTCTGAGTGCATTACTTCTGCTCCTATTTTCTTGTGTTCTTTTTGGCTGAGTATTTTCTCCCATTTCCTGTTTTTAATTTTTTTGCATTTAAATGATGGTGTCCTAAAGCAAACATCAGCCTTATGTTTACATGTTGATAGTAAGATTAAACGAGAACTTACCAGTTCGAAGTTTGACCGTTATTTTATGAGGAGTAACGATGAGGGATTACGTGAAGAAGCCCCGCCTGGCGCTGGAACGGCATACTTCAAAGCAGCGGCATGAAAAACACAGAACATAATAGCCGGAGTAAGATAGTAAGGCTCAACATAGATTTAGAACTACCAGATGATCATTTATTTTATGAGGGTCGGGAGTGGAGGGCACGTAATCCCTCATCGTTACTCCTCATAAAATAACGATCAAACTTCGAACTGGTAAGTTCTCGTTTAATCTTACTATTTTACTTCGGCAGTGACGTGAGTGACTACGTGAAGATTTTGAAGCTTTCTGTGTTTTTCATGTCGTAGACTCCTTCCATACGACACTCTGGCTCACACAACACAGTAATGAGCAAAATAACACATTTTTTTCCCCCAAACATTGCCTCAAGTTATGTGATAAATTATTTCACATTATAAAAGAATAAAAGTAATGCCCTTTCTATTGAAAGGCAAGTTTATCACAAAATATCAATTGATATATATAATTTGATGGTATGAACAAAGCAACAATTATAGAGAACCCAACACTCCATGTCCAATCGTGACACAATGACTGATTTCATTTAATTTAATATTTATTTTACACCCTCCTGTGGCCTTGCATCTTTGCTCAAACGACTCATCCTGTGCCATTCCTGTGAATGTATCTACCTCCTTAACAGAGTAATTTTCCACATTTCAGTATCTAGTTCCACTGAGTGTTATTCAATGTTTAACCATCTAGAATACATTTCTCTAGAACCATCAGTTTTACTGAACATAATGTGGTTTTTTTGTGTGTAATAAAAAGTGCTGTCTCATTACCACAGAGACTCTTAGTTACTTTAACATATTTCATCAATGTTCACACACACACACAAGTTAAGGCCGACAGGATATGCTTATAGGTTTACCTTGGTTCCAGCTCTTCTTGGTCTGCTTTGTTTGGTCAATTCATAAACATATATGATAATGTAATCTGTATCCACATATAATTATAACGTAATATTTACAATATTTGCACTCTTATCTTGATACTAAAGTCATCAGCATTATTACTTTCAATGTTAACTTTTTTGAATCATTGATAGAACTGGAGTCCATTGCCTAAGGCAATTCAGGACTATATTGATCTCCAGACTTATGTATTGCAATTTTGGACAGATTATATATACACATATACATATATATACTTATATTTATATCTACATATATATCCCTTTTCATATCGGGATTTTACGAATGAACCTGATAACTTCTTGGTTAGTATATTGTCCGTAAATAGGACGAAAACACTCTGAGCCCTATTATTGGCTCTATCAATTAGATACTCAGAAAAAATGCAATCCACAAGAACTCACATATATCTAATATGACAAATAATTTTACTGTATACACAGACTTCCAATTTCTTCTGCAAATTGCAGGTATAACACTTCTTTATACATAATTATTTTATTGTTATGTTGTTATATTAGTTAAACATTCATAGACTTCTTTGACCATTAAACTATTGTAATGGTCTGATCAACCTGCAGATAGTCAATTCATATTTTCGTATTATGGATGCCTTTGTACAACAATAAATTACTGCAACTATGAATCATCACAAGTGGTTCAACATCACTCAAAATTTATGAAAACCATGAAGGATCCGTTTTAGGCCACCAAAATGCGTCTGACAGTGTTTTGCTATATTTTCATCAGACACTGCCCTATCAGACAAAAATGAGGAACATAAAAACCCATTTTTCCTCATGTAATTGAGAGAAAAGCATCCACCTTTCCTGTTCTTGGTTTACTCACGAGAATATTTGAAAAATTGGTTATTTAATCTGTATACAACCAGATTAATTGTAAGTAATCCATATTAATGACAATGTATTTTCCCCCCTTAATGTGTAGTCTGTGATAACATTGTCTCTTTCTTAGAGATAAACAGCTGGACTAAACATTTTAGAATATGCCACATCTGTTTACTCAGATAATCACATGATTATTATTTTACTTATCTTATGTGATTTAATATACGCCACATCCGCGGTATTGTACACCTTGTTATGACCTGGACACTTCCATAATAGAACAATCAATATTTTAATCCATAATTCTTTAATTATAATTCAATAATTAATACAAATGTATGGAGAATTTCTTAGGACAATTCATTTGCATTTACCTGGTATTATTGTCCGTAGACCCAACAAAGAGACGTATCAATTATCTTTATAAGAATAGATAATATTTTTATCTTACCCAAATATTCACAGAAACTGTCCATCATCTGTTAATACTTGCTTCAGCTTGCAACAGCTGCTAAGCTTATAGTTGAAGCAACTTGTGAACCCCTTTTTTTAAATTTTTTTTTATTTTATTTTTTTAATCCATTACTTTAATAATGATAATGTATCATTTGGTATTTGTATAAGCCTCTCACAAAGGCATACATATTCTTATAATCTTCTGTATTTCTTCTTTTGGAGCTTTATTACTCTTACCTAGGTTCCTTTTCTAATGGAGGGACAAAGTATGTCAACAAAACCATAAGACATATTTGTATCATGGAACAATTTTCCCCCTCTTATGGTGCTGAATTACTCCTAAATAGTAATTTATGAATATTTTTTTGAATGCCTAAAACATAGGCTTTATGTGATGGGTCAAGTCTTTGCCTTTCAACAGACTTGTAATTGCAGCACTAATTTGCAACTGACTCTAATTTAAATGTGATCAAGATAACCATGACCATGTCCTCATTAGTGCGAGTGCTGATCTTATCAGTGCAATTGTTCTTCCAGTATTCTGTTTAACAGCCTTAAACTGGATTTAATCCTTTAGACAATGTTTTAACTTGCACTGCTTGACCCATTTTAATTAATTTCAAGCACCTGTAATATTTGATTAACACTTTGTTAATAACAACTGTATTTCAATGTTGAAGATGTTCCATTTTAATAAAATGTTTCTTACACTGTGAAAGTGTATATAAAACGATGTTTTGTATGGTTTATACCATCACATCTGTACACTGAGGTAATTTAATAATATATATATGTACGTACCCCTTGTTTATTGGAGTTACTTTTGGGTGCAAACCTAAAATCAAATTTTTACGTTTTCTTATGCAGGTGAACCAATCCTTTCTAATTTTTTGTAGTCCTTAGTTATATTAAATTAATGATCATAATACACCTGTAATCCCCCACAATCGGAGATTTCATGAATTTACTTTGTAACAGTTGTTTGCACCTCTTCCACGTACTTCAGGCCTTCTTTTCCCAATTATATGGGTTCGGATAAGGCTAAGTTTGATTATGTTTATTTATCATACTTCTGCCTTAGTTTTGATCCATTATCAAATCTTTATATTGGATCATAATTTTTCCCCCCCAAAGTTTAAAGACAATAGTCTGTTCTTTTGTAATCAATACTTTGAATAATCATAAGGCAGGTTTTATTCCATAATAATCAGGATTTTAACATAACCTGATTTGATCTGCAAATCTAGAGTGCAGATTTAGTCCCTAAATATTATATATTTCTTCCCAATGAGCTCCACAAACTGATGGCAATTAATTTTCCTTTAAATGTATTGGTTATTTTGCACAATATTTTATTTGTTTTCCATTGAATGGAAATGCCATGCACCAGTTTTGAAATACTTTTAAAATCGTATTTCCTTATATCTCATCTAATTGAGACATGGATATCATAACCGGATTCACCGTTGATATCTTTATAACTTAAAAGTTTTATCATATTCTGCTTTTTCACTATAACAGCTTTGGTGAGGCCAAATTTTTTTTTTTTTCATATTTATTTTTCATGGTCTCACTCATACATTCAGGTATCAAACCTAGTACACTTATATATATTTTTGTGCTGAAGTGTACTTAAAATAAAACATAACAAGTTTTATTATTATTCTGCTGCTTTAATCATAACAGCTTTAGTGAGAGACCAATTAATTTTTGTTTTCCATGGTTATTTTCCATGGCCTCACTTCTTATTCAGGTGTTGTACTTACACCTATATATATATATATATATATATAATATATATATATATATATATATATATATATATAATATATATATATATATATATTATATATATATATATATATATATATATATATATATATATATATATTATATATATATATATATATATTATATATATATATATATATATATATATATATATATATATATTATATATAATATATATATATATATATATATATATATATATTAAAAAAAATAAAAATAATATATATTTATTTTTATTTTTATTTTTTTTCCCCTGGTGCTGTGGTGGGTACTTCATGACCAGCCACCACTATCAGTGCATTCTTAGGGTCAGTTTTCCATTTTATTTTTACTGCCCTTATTACTCCTGAGTTTTTCCTCAAGGAGACTACCTTCAAATATCTGAAGTAGATATTCCCACCATAATTCATCATATATATTTATATATGAAACCCCTTTAGGGTAGGTTAGGGAATGTTTTGGGGCCTTTTAACCCTTTTTGGCTTGAATTCTTTATTTACTTTATTTTTGGAATCTTTTTTTTTTCCATTATTTTTTCAAGCCATAACCTTTTTTAGTCTGAAGGCCTTTTATTGAATTTTTTAAATTATGGCCTTTCTGACTTTATAAAATTCCCCCCCCCCCAGCCCCCCCCCCCCCCCCCCCCCCCCCCCCCCATGCCAAAAGTTTGTGGAGCAACTAAAAAATCTTTCTAACGTAATTTTGACGGCCACCGGTATCGGAACCGGCTCCGTAATCTCCCGTTCCGATCGCTCCCCTTAGGACGTTCTTTTTTAAACTCCGTTGTTTTTCAACTTATTTTTTACTTTTAAATTAGTTTTAAATTCTGGTATTCAGTACCAGCCACGGAGTTTTTTAGACCCTGAAAGTGTTTTTCCCCTGCACTTACCTGCGGGCCCGTACCTACCGCTGTCGAGGAGCTGCCTCTGCAGCTCTTGCTCTGCCGTCAGCGTCAACGTAATGCCGTTCCAGCACCAGGCGGGGCTTCTTCACGTAGTCACTCACGTGACTCCGAAGTAAAATTCATTGTCCCCTTTCCTAATCAGCTCTTAGGTAGGTATTTGCCTCAAGCTCACTAAATTTGAAACTAGCCCTCACTGACTTGGGAAAGGATAGGGAAATAAATTTTGCTGAAACAGTTTCACAGGGTTAAATAATTGTCTTTTTAAGTTAAAAAAAAATACTGTCAGTTAGGTAGATATCTGAACAAATGCAACAACGCATCTTTCTCTGATGAGCTCAATGCATTCTATGTTCGCTTTGAACAGAAGCTTGGTGGAATGACGTCACCTCCTCTGATAGCCTTCAGTGTACCAGTTTCTAACCTCAGTGTTGCAGGTGACAGATCAGCCTTCTTGAAAGTGTACCTGCAGAAAGCAACTGGGTTGAATGGTGCCCCTGGTCGTGTCCTCTGAACCTGTGTGGACCAGCTGGCAGCAATATTCATGTACATCTTTCACCTCTCCCTAACTCCATTCCAAGGTTCCCACTTGCATTATGAAGACAACTATCATCACGATGCCTTATAGAATCATTAATGACTATCATCCAGCGGCTTTGAGATGCACCATCATGAAGGCCTCTGGCTGGTCATGGCATGCATTAACTCAGGCAGCCTTGAGTCTCTGTATTTCTCCTCCAGGCTCAAGACAGACGCTATCTCCCTGGCACAATACTCATCCCTGAAACATCTGGAAAACCAGGACTTACATCAGACTCCTATTGATTGACCAGATCACCACTTTTAAGACCATAACCCCAGCTAACCTCATCTCCATACTCCTGGATCCAGGTCTCAACTCCCCACCCTGTAACTGGATCCTCAACCTTCTGAGTCATACACTGTAAACAGCAAAGATACGCAACAAAGCATCCTCCACGATAATTCTCAAAACCAGTGCCCTGCAAAGATGCATTAGGACAGGTGATAAGGGCAGAATTAGGCCATTCGGCCCATCAAGTCTACTCCACCATTCAATCATGACTGATCTATCTCTCCCTCCTAACTCCCATTCCCATGCCTTCTCCCCGTAACCCCTGATACGCATAAAAATCAAGAATCTATCTATTTCTGCCTTAAAAATATCAATTGACAGCAACCACAGCCTTCTGTAGCAAAGAATTCCACTATTTCACCACCCTCTGACTAAAGAAATTCCTCCTCGTCATCTTCCCAAAGGAACATCCTTAGAATGAGGCTATAACCTCTAGTCCTAGACTCCTCCACTGGTGGAAACATTCTCTCCACATCTACTCTATTCAAGCCTTTCACTATTCAGTAAGTTTCAGTGAGGTCCCGCTCATCTTTCTGAGCATTCTCAGCCCAAAGACAGGTGAATGACACCCCAAAACGTGTCTGAAGAAGGATCTCGACCCAAAACATCACCCATTCCTTCTATCCGGAGATGCTGCCTGAGCCGCTGAGTTTCTCCAGCATTTTGTGTCTATCTTTAGTGTAAACCATTGTCTGCAGTTTCCTCTTATGCATTCTCAGCCCCTTACGATACCCACTATACATTGACCACCGTGTGGGCAATCAGCTCTAACTCTATTTATATGTTTGCAGATGAAACCACCGTATTGGGCCAGATCTCAAACAATGGAGTACAGGGAGATAGAGAGCTTTGTAAAATGGTGTCAAAACAACAAACTCTCAATGTCAACAAGATGAAGGAGTTAGTCACTGATTTCAGGAAACATGGTGGTGTATACACCCAAGTCAGTATTTATGGTGGAAATATTTGAGAGCTCCGACTTCCTGGGCATAAATTTCATCAATAGTTTGGACTGATACAAAAGTTGTAGATGCAGCCTAGTCTGTCACACAGCACAGCCTCCTCCTCCCAACCCTCAATCAACTCCGTCTACACGTCACACTGCTTCAGAAGATCAGCCAACTCAATCAAAGACGACATACAGCATTCTCTCCGGTCTCATCACAGAGATGACACAAAGGCTTGAAAGCATGTACCGCCAGATTCAGGAGCAGCTTCTTCCTCGCGTTTACCAGACTTCCGAACAAGCTAAGGTTGTCGTCCTAATCTCACAATCAAGTTGGGTGCGGCTCTTGTGCTTTTCTTCTGCTCTTTATCTTTACATTTCCTATTGAACCTGTGTATGGCTCATTGTAGTCCTGTATGGTATGGTCTAGCTGATTAGCATGCAGACATTTTTCAATGCATCTTGGTGTATGTTTCAAGAATATAGCTATACCAATACCAAATGTTTGCAACTGAAAGGAGTGATTGGTAACTTCCTCCGCCAAAATGTCTGGGAATAAATGATTTAGCATAAAACAAAATAAAATAAAACAAAAATTGGCTTAATCCCCCATCACCACACTCATACAGTATCTTTCTCCCACTACCCCCATCACCCTGTTCCTATATTCTCTTCTTTCTACTTATCTCTCACTCTTCCTTTCTCCAAGTCCTCCATTTTCCTTTTATTCCCCCTGTTTTTCCTTCACCTTCCAACAACTATACCTCCCTTCGGCTTCACATTTTATTCCTCCTCTTCCTTTTTACCTGCACATCTGTAGTCTCCATTTCACCTCTAGCCTATGTGACTATCTCCACTCGCCTGTTAATCATCCATCTATTTATCACTTGCCAGCTTGTGCTCCACCCTTCACCTCTCTTTACCACCTTTCTCCCATCTACTTCATTTGTTTGAAGAAGGGCCTTGACCCAAAATGTTGCCTGTATATTTCCCTCTACAGAATTTGCCTGACCCACTGAGTTTCAAGCACTTTGTTTTTTGTTCAAGATTCCAGCATTTGCAGTCGCTTGTGTCTCTAAATGATTAAGCATCATAGAATTTGATGATTTCTGAGAGAAGTTCCCTTTGATGTAAATTTATTTTTCACATCTTAAATACTTTGGCAAGATAAGAGACAACAGGATAAAACCTAGACAATAGCATTTATATTTTGTCATAGTACGTTTATGACACCAAATGCTACACAATGGTAAAGATTGATATTCCAATTGAAACTATTAATTTTATCCATTGTTATCTATGAACAACAGAGAATTTCAATTTTCATGATTAACTGCCTAATTAATCTACTTTAGAACATCAGTAAATTGACAAAATGGATTGTCCACTGTGCTGCTTAGCAACATTTACTCACCAATAATTCCTGCTCCATGATATAATTTGGGGGATTTGGTAAGACCACAGTCCCAGAACTCATTCGGGACTTTGGTCCAAAATATAGAACATAGTGCACAGGAGCAGGGCCTTTGGCTCATGATGTCTGTGTCAAACATGATACCAAACTAAACCAATTGCTTGTGCCTGATCATGATCCATACTCCTCCATTACTTGTACATTCACATGCCTATCTAAAATCTGCCTCAACCCCAATATCGTATCTACATCCACCACCACCCTTGGCTGTGCGATCCAGACATCTGCTACTCTCTGTGTAGAAATCTTGCCCCGTAATCTTTTAAGCATTTCAAATCTCACTTTAAAGCTATGCCCTCTAGTATTTGATTTTTTACCCTGGGGAAAATAATTCTGACCATCTATCCTACCTAGGTATCATAATTAAAAAAAATTCTATTAGGTCTCCCCTCAGTCTCCAATGCTCCAGAGAAAACAATCCAAGTTCGTCCAATCTCTCCGTATAGTTAATACTCTCTAATCCAGGTAAACAACTTTGGTAATCTCTCCAAAGGTTCCACATACTTCCTATATTGGGACAACTAGAACAGCGGTCTAACCTAACTTTTATAAAGTCATGGACACAAGGATTTGCAGATGTTGGTTTACCAAAAAAGTCACAAATTACTGGAATAACTCAGCGGGTCAGGCAGCACCTCTGGAGGACAAGGATAGGCACCGTTCTGGATCGTACCTTCCTTTTCAGACTGATTGTAGTGACAGGAAGCCAGCATTTGTGTCCTTCTTTCGAAATTTTATTAAGCTGCAACGTGACTTCCTGAACCTTATACTCAATGCCCTAACTGATGAAGGCAAGCATACCATAAGCCTTATTTACTGCTCTATTTTACTTCGGAGTCACGTGAGTGACTACGTGAAGTTAGCCATTAACTGGCAGCTTTCCCCTTACAGCCAGTTGGTGCCGTCATGACGTAACTCATCAGACGCTGGTGCAGTCGGGCGGGGAAGTCCACCAAGCAGCGCAATCCATCCGAGCGGTAATTTTCATCCAAAATTTTCACAAATCTTGCAAGTTATCGCTCATGGAAAGCTGGCCCAGATAAAAATTCAGCGGGTATGCAGATCTAAGGAGCGAAGGATCCTCTTAGATGGGCACACACGTTTCGGGTCGAGACCCTTCCAATTTCAGACTTCACCCTCCATTCTCCATCCATCTGCAGATTTCGTTAACAAGTTGAAACGAGGTAAGGTTTGTTGAAATACTTTACCACAGGTCTTTTCTGCGACGGTTGGGAGTTTTTGTAGATATGTTGCAGAAAGGGAAAAGGTGTCGGCGAGGCGCTCCGGGGGTAGAAAGGTAAAAGTGGCAGGAGAGTGTTGAGGATGGAGGCCCGTCTGGTACACCTGGTCCGGTGCTGGCTACACAGCCAGTGGTTGCGGACCCACTGCCGGGGCAGTGGAGGCTTGTCAGTAGGGGGCCGCTGGCAAGTCTCTGTGGCCCGATAAATGAGTCGGGCCTGGAGGTTATACCTCCTCCATAGGAGAGTCCGCATTTGCTCACGGCTCTCCCACGTCGAGATTCTATTTCAAAAGAATCTCGACAGGGACCAGCTCCGTGGGGAGGAGTGGTGCCCAAGCCAGGCTGATGGAGAGCTTGTGCTAGCAGCACCTGTTTCAGGGCTGCAGAACTATCCTGCCTGTGAGGAGGATGTTCCAGCTCCGTGAGGAGGAGTGATGCCCAAGCCAGGCTGATGGAGAGCTTGTGCTAGCAGCACCTGTTTCAGGGCTGCAGAACTATCCTGCCTGTGAGGAGGAGTTCCAGCTCCCGTGAGGAGGAGTGATGCCCAAGCCAGGCTGATGGAGAGCTTGTGCTAGCAGCACCTGTTTCAGGGCTGCAGAACTATCCTGCCTGTGAGGAGGATGTTCTATCAGGGCAGTTTGCTGGGGGAGAGCAGTAAAGGTGTTCGGTGGGAGGTAATTCCGAACATTGCTGGGAAGTTTGCTGGGAAGTTCCCTTTGATGTAAATTTATTTTTCACATCTTAAATACTTTGGCAAGATAAGAGACAACAGGATAAAACCTAGACAATAGCATTTATATTTTGTCATAGTACGTTTATGATACCAAATGCTACACAATGGTAAAGATTGATATTCCAATTGAAACTATTAATTTTATCCATTGTTATCTATGAACAACAGAGAATTTCAATTTTCATGATTAACTGCCTAATTAATCTACTTTAGAACATCAGTAAATTGACAAAATGGATTGTCCACTGTGCTGCTTAGCAACATTTACTCACCAATAATTCCTGCTCCATGATATAATTTGGGGGATTTGGTAAGACCACAGTCCCAGAACTCATTCGGGACTTTGGTCCAAATATAGAACATAGTGCACAGGAGCAGGGCCTTTGGCTCATGATGTCTGTGTCAAACATGATACCAAACTAAACCAATTGCTTGTGCCTGATCATGATCCATACTCCTCCATTACTTGTACATTCACATGCCTATCTAAAATCTTCCTCAACCCCAATATCGTATCTACATCCACCACCACCCTTGGCTGTGCGATCCAGACATCTGCTACTCTCTGTGTAGAAATCTTGCCCCGTAATCTTTTAAGCATTTCAAATCTCACTTTAAAGCTATGCCCTCTAGTATTTGATTTTTTACCCTGGGGAAAAATAATTCTGACCATCTATCCTACCTAGGTATCATAATTAAAAAAAATTCTATTAGGTCTCCCCTCAGTCTCCAATGCTCCAGAGAAAACAATCCAAGTTCGTCCAATCTCTCCGTATAGTTAATACTCTCTAATCCAGGTAAACAACTTGGTAATCTCTCCAAAGGTTCCACATACTTCCTATATTGGGACAACTAGAACAGCGGTCTAACCTAACTTTTATAAAGTCATGGACACAAGGATTTGCAGATGTTGGTTTACCAAAAAAGTCACAAATTACTGGAATAACTCAGCGGGTCAGGCAGCACCTCTGGAGGACAAGGATAGGCACCGTTCCGGATCGTACCTTCCTTTTCAGACTGATTGTAGTGACAGGAAGCCAGCATTTGTGTCCTTCTTTCGAAATTTTATTAAGCTGCAACGTGACTTCCTGAACCTTATACTCAATGCCCTGACTCCATCTACCATATGCCTTATTTACTGCTCTATCTTTTAGTGTTGCTACTCTGAGGGAGCTATAGACTTGGACACCAAGAACCTCTGTACATCAATGCTGTTAAGGTTCCTGCCATTAACTGCATGCTTTCCCCTTACAGTTGACCTCCCAAATTTCAACACCTCCCATTTGCCCGGATTAAACTCCATCTGCCATTTTGCCACTCATAACTGTAACGGATCGAAATTAAGCGCATCCTTTGTCAGCCTTCCTCATTGACCACAAGTCCACCAATTTTTGTGTGCCTGCAAATTTACTAACCAATCCATCCATATTTTCATCCAAATATTTTCATCCAAATCTTGCAAGTATCGCTCTGGCAATGGAGGGGGCCCAGGATAAAACTGTTTGTATGGTAATGGGAAGAGAGTTAAAATAGTTAGGAACCAGGAGATCCTCCATTACCAGAATGAGGCCACACACAGTGGAGGAATAGTCCCCTATATTACATTTGGGTAGCTTACAACCCAACGGTATGAACACTGAATTCTCCAATTTCAAGTAACCTCCATCTACCCCCTCTCTCTTTCCTATGCCCCCATCCATCCGGGTGTTCACCCATTTCTCCCACTATCCACCTCTCCCCCTCCCCTCTGTATCCTCCCTCCACTTTTCCATTTTACTCCACTCTACCTCCGCCAGGTGCTTGATGGTTGTGAGTAGGAGACTGCCCTCTCGGATGCACTTAACACTTTCTGCCCCTTCTAAGCTGAGGTCCCAGTCAATATTGTGGAAGATAAAGTCACCCACTATGACAACACTATTTGTTTTAGATCTTTCCATGATCTGTTTACATATCTGTCCCTCTATCTCCTGCTGGCTACTGGGAGCACTACAGTATAATCCCATCAGAGTAATTTCTCTCTCCTCCTCGTTTTTAAGATTTACTTATATTGGCTCACTGGTTGAACCCTCCAGGATGTCCCTTCTAAGAGCAGCTGTGACATTATCCCTGTAATGCAACTCTTTACCATCTTAAACCTCTTACCTCCTTGTCAATAATGTCTGAAACATTGAAACCATGGAATGTTGAGTTGCCAGTTCTAAACCTCACAACTAAGACTTTGTAAGGGTCCCATTATCATAATTCCATCCACTGATCCAGGAACCAAGTTCATCGTTCATCTGCATTTCCCACAAAGCTCCTTAGGTTGAAATAAACAGACTTCAGCCCCTCGGAGGTGTCCTTGCCTGCCCTTTCTTTCAAACCTCTACCTTGTTATCAATCCCTCCACTAGCTGACCTGCTGCTTGGTTTCCCATCCCCCTGCCACTCTAGTTTAAACCCTCCTGAGCAGCACTAGCAAATCTCCCTATGAGGGGTCTCGGCCCGAAACGTTGCTATCTCCTTCGCTCCTTAGATGCTGCTGCACCCGCTGAGTTTCTCCAGCTTTTTGTGTACCCTCTCCCTATGAGGATATTGGTTTGCCGCCAGTTTGTGTGACCCTTCCCTACTGTACAGGTCCCAAAATGGAAGAGAGCCCATTGATCCAGTAGTGACCAGTTGTATTTGTGTCTGGTTTGATTTCTCACTGGATAGCATGCAAAACAAAGCTTTTCACTGCATATACTGTAGATACAGATTACAATGATAAACAAATATCAATACAAAGAAAGACTTTTTTCACACAGAGAGTGGTGAGTCTCTGGAACTCTCTGCCACAGAGGGTAGTTGAGGCCAGTTCATTGGCCCTTGTGGCTAAGGGGATCAGAGGGTATGGAGAGAAGGCAGGTACGGGATACTGAGTTGGATGATCAGCCATGATCATATTGAATGGCGGTGCAGGCTCGAAGGGCTGAATGGCCTACTCCTGCACCTAATTTCTATGTTTCTATGTTTCTATCAATACCAATACCAAAGCAGATGGGAATCTGGAAATTATATGAAAATTAAGCATACCCCTGATAACCTAAAGCCATTTCACTGACTGCAAAGCACAAAGCAGGGGTGTGATGAAATTCTATTTTTCCCAGATGGCCCTGAGATCATCCAGCTGCTTCTCCGGTTCTCCAACACTTTCATTCAGGAGCGCAACCTGGACACTATTTCTGCATGTGTTGTTTCCAGAAACACCCGCTGTGTCCCTGACTTCCCACATCCTGCAGGAAACACACTGTACCAACTTGCCTGCCATTTCTTCAGTGGACAAAAATCACAAATCATAAATTTCGATCAAGTGTAGCCTCATTGCCTCAGCCTCCTCGCCGAAGACTCAAGCTTTTACCCCATCCCCGCAGATGCAGATAGATACAAAATGCCTGAATCACCTGTTTCTAGTCAATACTCGCTCTCACTGCTTTTGGCTGCTGCTGCTTCTCGCCGACATTCACCGAAAACACTGGAACCGGGTCTTTGGTGCTCTTTTTAAAATCTTCTTTCCCTCTCACTCACCTACTTCAAGTCAATACCCGCTCTCGCTGCTTCTGGTGAAAGAGGTTTATAAAAAATGAAATGAACTTCCTTTAACTTGAATGTGTTAATCAAATGACCAGACATTTCCTGTGCATATTTCTTGTCACCCCCAAGCTTTTATACATTCATATTTCAAATCCACTCATGTTGATCTTTTGGAAGTAATGTGCTGTACATATTAACTATAATTTCTATTCATTTGAAACAGAGTTTTTTTCAGTATCACAAATGAAAAGAAGTTTATCCTCCCAGTGTCAGGCAACAGAACCACTTTATCAACAACTAGAGAACCATCCTGAGCTACTATCTACCTCATTGGAGACTCTTGGACTATCTTTAATCAGACTTTACCTTGCACTCAACGTTATTCCCTTTATCATGTATCTGTACACTGTGGATGGCCTGATTGTAATCATCTATTGGCTTTTCGCTGACTGGTTAGCACGCAACAAAAGCTTTTCAATGTACCTCAGTACATGTGACATTAAACAAAATTAAACTAAACCAAATTAAACAAAGTCTTATACATTAACTCAAAGTTTTGCAGAATAGTGGTAGAAAAAAGCTGAGCTGATCTGGTGACTATGAAAGAGACTATGAAACACTGTGCTCTGCTGGACTGACAGTTCACAGCTTGAGTTGGAACTCTATTCCAACAGGAACAGGATTCTTGCAGTTTGACTGCGCCAATATTGAAGCCCATAAAAAAATGCCAACAGCTGTTCATTTACCTTTGCCTACATTACTTTATCCACCGTCATCCAATCATTAAAATAATACTTCAAATTCTGACTTTTTTGGTCATCAGCAATTATAAAACTGGTTTGAAAGAAGCAATCAAGTATTTACTGAACTGATGAATGATTCCAGCACTGTTTGTTTTATTTCATATCATTTCACTATTTAACTCTGGTTGAGGCACCTTAACAAACTAAATTATTATTCACTACTTACAAAATTGAAGAGCAAACCTTGCCATTTATAATAATCATGTTAAAAATGGCAAGCTCAAAGGCATGGAATAGTCCACCTTCGGCAGCAGGGAAATTGACAATAGACAATAGGTGCAGGAGCAGGCCATTCGGCCCTTCGAGCCAGCACCGCCATTCAATGTGATCGTGGTTGATCATCCACAATCAGTATCCCATTCCTGCCTTCTCTCCACATCCCTTAACTCTGCTATCCATAAAGGGCCTAGCCCACTATACGAGATTACCCAAGAGCTTTCCGAGTTTAAAAAAAAAATCGTGGTATGTAGAATGTACGTAACGGGTACGTCAGAGCTCAGGACGTCTCTTAGCAGCTCGTAACGCTAACGCCAGGTACTCGGGAAACGCAGTAAGCTTGTCAAGTTTTTTCAACATGTTGAAAAATGTCCACGAGAGCCCTGAGTGCCTATGAGCGGCTATTACCGTAATTATCCAAGTTCGAATCAGGGGAGGATCGGGAGAACTCTTGAATTACCTCGTACAGTGGGACAGGCCCTTAAGAGCTGTAACTAATTTTTTCTTGAAAGCATCCAAAAAACCAGCGTCCACCTGAGGCAGAGAATTCCACACACTCACAACTCTCTGTGTGAAAAAGTTTTTCCTCATCGCAGTTGAAAATGGCTCACGATTTATTCTTAAACTATGGCCCCTGGTTCTGGACTGCACTAACATTGGGAACATGTTTCCTGCCTCTAGTGTGTCTAAACCCTTAATAATCTTAGATGTTTCTATAAGATCCCCTCTCATCCTTCTAAATTCCAGAGTATACATGCCCAGCCGCTCCAATCTATCAACATATGACAGCCCCGCCATCCCGGGAAATAACCTTGTGAACCTACGCTGCACTCCCTCAATAGCAAGAATGTCCTTCCAAAACTGCACACAATACTCCAGTTGTGGTTTTACTAGGGCCCTGTACAAATGCAGAAGGACCTCTTTGCTCTTACACTTAACTGCTCTTGTTATGAAGGCCAACATGCCATTCGCCTTCTTCACTGCCTGTTGTACCTGCATGCTTACTTTCAGTGACTGATGAACAAGGACCCCAAGATCCTGTTGTACTTCCCCTTTTCCCAACGTGACACTATTTAAATAATAATCTGCCTTCCCATTGAGTTTCTCCAGCATTTTTATTTATCCTAGAAGTCCTGTTTTTCAGTCTTCTTTCTGATTCTCTAAACTCACGTTGCAGAACCGCCTTCCTCTTCTTCCCGACGTCGTTTGTGCCCACATGCACAACTATCTCCGGCTGCTCATCTTATTTCTCGAGGATGTTCTGAAGTCGATCCGAGACATCGTGAACCCTGGCACCAGGGAGGGAACAGACCATCCTCGAGTCTCGCCTGCTGCCACAGAATCTCCTGTCCGCACCTCAGACAATGGAGTCACCCACAACTATGGCTCTGCCCGACGTCGGTCTCGCCGGTCTCATCTCATCTCTAGGATTGAAGCCACTGACCCGTCCGCCGCTCGGACTGGAAGCGTTGTCTGCCCCGACAGCTCCCAAGAGATCTCCTGCACTCCATTTTTACTCACGGTGTCTCCTGCACTCCAAGTTTATTTCCCTTTCTCACAGTCACCCACCTTCACTTTTTCTGTATCGTTGGCGTGACAACCTCACTGTAGGTCCTGTCCAGGAAATTCTATTTTTCCAGATGGCCCTGAGGTCATCCTGCTGCTTCGCCGGTTCCCCAACACTTTCATTCAGGAGCGCAACCTGGACACTATTTCTGCCTATGTCGTTTCCAGAAACACCCGCTGTGTCCCTGACTTCCCACATCCTGCAGGAAACACACTGTACCAACTTGCCTGCTGGGACCCCAGCTATTTACACCCAAATATTAATGACCTGGATGAGGGAATTGAAAGCAACATCTCCAAGTTTGCGGATGACATGAAGCTGGGGGGCAGTGTTAGCTGTGAGGAGGATACTAGGAGGCTGCAAGGTGACTTGGATAGGTTGGGTGAGTGGGCAAATGCATGGCAGATGCAGTATAATGTGGATAAATGTGAGGTTATCCACTTTGGCGGCAAAAACAGGAGGGTAGACTATTATCTGAATGGTGGCCGATTAGGAAAAGGGGAGATGCAACGAGATCTGGGTGTCATGGTACACCAGTCATTGAAAGTAGGCAGGGTACACAAAAAGCTGGAGAAACTCAGCGGGTGCAGCAGCATCTAAGGAGCGAAGGAGATAGGCGACGTTTCGGGTCGAGACCCTTCTTCAGCATGCAGGTGCAGCAGGCTGTGAAGAAAGCGAATGGTATGTTGGCATTCATAGCAAAAGGATTTGAAGAGCAGGGAGGTTCTACTGCAGTTGTACAGGGTCTTGGTGAGGCCACACCTGGAGTATTGCGTACAGTTTTGGTCTCCTAATCTGAGGAAAGACATTCTTGCCATGGAGGGAGTACAGAGAAGGTTCATCAGACTAATTCCTGGGATGGCAGGACTTCCATATGAAGAAAGACTGGATAGACTCCGCTTGTAATCGCTGGAATTTAGGAGATTGAGGGGGGATCTTATAGAGACTTACAAAATTCTTAAGGGGTTGGACAGGCTAAATGCAGGAAGATTGTTCCCGATGTTGGGGAACTCCAGAACAAGGGGTCACAGTTTAAGGATAAGGGGGAAATCTTTTAGGACCGAGATGAGAAGATCTTTTTTCACACAGAGAGTGGTGGTTCTGTGGAATTCTCTGCCACAGAACGTAGTTGAGGCCAGTTCATTGGCTATATTTAAGAGGGAGTTAGATTTGGCACTTGTGGCTAAAGGGATCAGAGGGTATGGAGAGAAGGCAGGTACGGATACTGAGTTGGATGATCAGCCATGATCATATTGAATGGCGGTGCAGGCTTGAAGGGCTGAATGGCCTACTCCTGCACCTATTTTCTATGATTCTATGATTTCTTCAGTGGACAAAAATCACAAATCGTAAATTTCGATCAAGTGTAGCCTCCTTGCCTCAGCCTCCTCGCCGAAGACTCAAGCTTTTACCCCATCCCCGCAGATGCAGATAGATACAAAATGCCTGAATCACCTGCTTCTAGCCAATACTCGCTCTCGCTGCTTTTGGCTGCTGCTTATCGCCGATATTCACCAAAAACACTGGAACCGGGTCTTTGGTGCTCTTTTAAAATCTTCTTTCCCACTCACTCACCTACTTCCAGCCAATACCCGCTCTCGCTGCTTCTGGTGAAAGAGGTTTAGAACTGAAAGGGTCAAGGGTGTATGGGCAGAGCAGCAGCTCCTGCAATAAATATGTGAAAACAAGATAAGATGCCCAATTACCAACTGAAACTGCAGAGAAAAACGTTGGTTCCTGGCATGAGGAGATGTGCTGATGATGAAACAGGCATGGAATGTAACCTCTCTACGGGTATATAGGTATGGCTTTTGTATCGAACCTTTGAGTGGGACCACGATGAGCAGTGTGTATGTGACCATATCCATAGTTGCTCTCCAACTCCCGTGTGCGTAATAAATAGGAATTGTTTCATTCTTAAAGTGACTAATGTGGGTTGTTGTCTGATAGCGTGGATAGAACTTTAACACTGGCTGCTGCTTCACTCCGACCTTCATGGAATGCCAGTATCAAGTACTCTCAGCCTAACTAAAGAGATGCCTCACAGAGTAAAGCTCTTCCCAACCTGCAATTCTGCAGCTTATCTTCAACCACAGAAGAGTAGTCACCTCCATATCATTGTGATTTCAGTATTAATTAGAGAATGTTAACCTTGAACAGGGACTTACATTGGATCAATGTGTTGAATTGATTGCCCTCCAAGGCAAACCAATTTGTTATCTCTCTAAATAGATGTCAATTGTTCCCCTTGGTAAAAAAAATCTTCCAAAGGCGAGGACAGATGTTTTTAAACTTGTGGCATGCTGGGAGTGTTCAGTCACTAGTTAAAGAAAGGAAATGATGGGTACAAAATTAAAGGACATCTCATAAAGTAGGACTGATCCCAACAGATAGATGACTTTGTGTGGCAAGCTGTGCTGAATGCATCAACTTTCCACATCTGTTGTCACTGAGGTAGCAAAGTCTGATGTAGAAACAATGAACTGATCTCTGGTTTACAGTTTCATAATTGTGACGTCGTTTCATAATTTCATAACTTGCGAGTTGGTTTTGCAGTTGGTTTGTTGGTGTTTCCCAATACAACAATTGTGAAGAAATGTGCAGGAATAAACTGCAGATGCAGATACTGTAGATACAAAATGCCTGCATAACACAGCGGGTCAGGCAGCATCTCTGGAGAAAAGGAATAGGTGACATTTTAGGTCCAGACTCTTCTTGTGCTCTCCTTAAACACGAAACAAAACCTTTGGGTTCGTCTGTCATTGTTGGACACTCAGAAACCAAGCAAGTACCTCCAGTATATTTGATTTGTACAGTATATGTAACCATCGCATTGAAAATCTGACATAATTTGCTTGTTGCTTCATTGACCTTTGATTTATGATCAGATGCAGAATAAATAATTAATTTATCTTAATAAAAAAGTCTTCTTATCTGGGTCAAAGATGATTTTTGACTTTTGCAAGGAATATCTGATGAACTGAAATTCAGACCATTAATCAAAGCAATGTATTAATTTTAAATGTAGTCTCTTTCATTTTAACTGGTAACAAACTGTAGGAATGTTAAATCATTTCTGATGTCAGCTTCGTTGAAAATCATTCATAATCCCTTGTTGGTCTGCCCCAATTTTACAGAAGTGATTACAGCCATTCTTCAATTTGTGAAAGGGATGCATTTATGGAAAATGTGCTTAGTGAAATATTGTAAATTAAAACGCTCAGTGAAATACATTGTGTTTTTTTTCCAGTACTACGTATTTCTGTGGGTGGAAAATGGGGCACAATTTGTTCTTGCAAAAATTAACTTTGCAAATCAAAGTCACAAATTCTAAATAGTCAATAGCATTATAGCAAAACTTTATAAATTAAATGTTCATAAATCAAGAAAAGCTGAACACAATTATAACTCAAGCATGGGGTTGGTGTAAGTGTCATCTACATAATTTAAGTCACGAGATTCAAGTTACAATCTTTTTGTTATTGATGAGAATTGCTTATTATATCTCAATGTGAATAAATGAAGTGAGCCAATTAATATGAGAATATCTTCCTGCTGGGATTTCATAAAGCCCCCAGCTAAATTGTAACAGTGGCAAAGATAGCACTGAGTGGCACAATAACTCACTTCAATGTTCTTTTTCTCTGGGATCTTTCTTTGAACCTCATTGATGGGTTGGACGTTCACTCTAACAACTGTGAAATGATTTTGACAGCCTCGATTTTGGTCCTGCTGGGCAAGGAGCTGTGAACGAAAAAGGCTAAAATGTAGCTGTGAACGAAAAAGGCTAAAATTCCTCAAATGCAGCAGCAATAACAAAGCAGAGTCATTAAGAATTTGTCACATGGTGATAACAAAGGGCAAATCAGTAAAAAATAGTTATATAATGCAAAAAATCCTTTTGTAAGCTCCTTCACGCACCTTTGTATTCAAAGGAATAAATGCATATCATCTTGAATGATTCCTCCTTCAATTTTCCCTGCTACTCTCAGTTATATACACCTTGCAAGAACTGCATCCCAAATCTTTGAAAGGCCAGGATTGCCCCACTTCCTTCTTGGTGTTCTCTGAACAGAAGGGACATTAGGAATAAAATACTAATTTGAAGAAGTCATCCATTAAACTTAATGAAGCTCTAGCATATAGACTTTACTCATTATATATGTTTGATCTTTGGCTCTCGAAGCTCCCTAATTCCACTTTCTATTGGCTTAATAACTCTGCAACAGCTTTAGTTAATGTTCCAATTTAAACTTTATAAAGGATCACCCAAAATATGATGCAAAGTCCATTAGCGAGTGCATTTAAATGAAAGGATAAAATCCAACTTGGTAAGTGCAGTTCACATCAGATAATGTGAGATTTTTCACTGCCAGTTTTTAAGATTTATTTTAAGAGGATCGGATCATTTAACCTTTACATTAAAAATGGCCAGCTGGAATGGAACCAGCAGTCTGAAGTTGAAAACCTTAGCTTATACTAAAAGCTGCAATTATATGGTATGGATCAGTCTGACACAACTCAAAAATCTTGCCTCGTGCATAAAAAAACAGTGAAGCTTGATCGGCCATATGCCCACAATACATGCGGTAACTGCTTTGGATCCTTTCCAAAGCAGCTCATTTAATCTGTACGTAAAACCTCCCAGATGTCCAGAAGGTCACCTGTTATGGAACAACATAGCAAAAAGCTGACTATGCACAAGCCATAACTCACTCTGATGATGCAAAAAAAGCAGGTAGATTCATCCTTCCTTGTTCAATCAGTGGGCAATGTTATCTCGATTTATTGTGGATTTGTAGTCTGTACCTCAATTTCAACAGAGCCAGAAGTAATTATTTGATTAAGGACATAAGAATTTGGAGGAAAATAGTTTATATGGCTGCTTCAACCTTTCCTGCCATTCAAAAAGACTAAGGTTGATCCTGCATCTCAGCCGAATCCCACATTATTTGATCCCCAAAATGAGAAGAATTTACACCATTAATTACCACGATTTATTTATTTATGTTGTTGCTGTCTTTCAAACAATATTCTAACATGAATACACTTTTAGTGTTACTTAACCATACTGCCTTTACTGTGGACTGAATCACTTTTGAAAAGGCATTGTGGCCCTGGGGAGTTAAATTCCCAGTCCATGCTGAATCAGTTGTTTTGCTGCATCTGAATTTCTCTTAGTGCTCCTAGGCAAGAGGAAAAATAATAGATTTTCTGCTCCTAATACTTTGAAATGACTCCTGCAAGAGACTCTGGTACCAGGTGAAGATGGCTGTAAATGTTATTGCCTGCAATTGCAAAACTTGCCAATGCTTATTGTCCAGTATTTCTACTCTTTATGCCATTTGATGCTCTTTCTGTGATTTGCACCATCTTAGCTGTTTTTCTGCTCTTCTCATGTCCATTCATAGAAAATAACTTTGAGAAAATTTAGAGGGTTTCTGCTTTTCTACTAAAAGATTTGCAGACCATATAATCTACTAAGTCCCTCAAACATCCATCACGGTAGGTTTATTTTCCTTTCTATTTTTCAGTTCTGAGACAGGGGCTGTAAATCAGGATCATTTACCAACCCTCTTTACTAATGCCATGGGCCTTCTTTGTAGACCCAGTGATTTTGTTTTTCAATTTCCAGTATTTACAACCTTCTTTAACCTAACGTGAGATTCAGTAAAAATGACATTCATCGCTTTATATTTTAGCATGCCAGTTGTCCAAGTATCAAGAGTCGTTCACCGAGTCTGACTCATGTTACAGGAGGGGATGCTGAGGGACAAGATCCACCAACATTTGGATAGTTTGGTTTAATTTAGAGATTCAGCATGGAAACAGACTCTTTGGCCCACCGACATAGAAACATAGAAATTAGGTGCAGTAGCAGGCCATTCGGCCCTTCGAGCCTGCACCGCCATTCAATATGATCATGGCTGATCATTCAACTCAGTATCCTGTACCTGCCTTCTCTCCATACCTCCTGATCCCTTCAGCCACAAGGGCCACATCCAACTCCCTCTTAAATATGGCCAACGAACTGGCCTCAACTACCTTCTGTGCCAGAGAATTCCACAGATTCACCACTCTCTGTGTGAAAAACGATTTTCTCATCTCGGTCCTAAAATACTTCCCCCTTATCCTTAAACTGTGACCCCTTGACCTGGACTTCCCCAACATCGGGAACAATCTTCCAGCATCTAGCCTGTCCAACCCCTTAAGAATTTTGTAAGTCTCTATGAGATCACCCCTCAATCTTCTAAATTCCAGTGAGTACAAGCCAAGTCTATCCAGTCTTTCTTCATATGGAAGTCCTGCCATCCCAGGAATCAGTCTGGTGAACCTTCTCTGTACTCCCTCTATGGCAAGAATGTCTTTCCTCAGATTAGGAGACCAAAACTGTGCGCAATACTCCAGGTGTGGCCTCACCAAGACCCTGTACAACTGCAGTAGAACCTCCCTGCTCTTGTACTCAAATCCTTTTGCTATGAATGCCAACATACCATTCGCTTTCTTCACAGCCTGCTGCACCTGCATGCCTACTTTCAATGACTGGTGTACCATGACACCCAGGTCTCGCTGCATCTCCCCTTTTCCTAATCGGTCACCATTCAAATAATAGTCTACCTTCCTGGTTTTGCCACCAAAGTGGATAACCTCACATTTATCCACATTATACTGCATCTGCCATGCATTTGCCCACTCACCCAGTCTATCCAAGTCATCCTGCAGCCTCCTAGCATCCTCCTCACAGCTGATGTGTTTCATTATCATACTAGATTAAGTGGGACCCGTTGGGTCCCAGCATCACACGGGAGGGCTGGTCCCCCAACGCAATATTCCACCTCTCCACCAATTCCAATATTGGTGGCCAGTGGGGAGGGTTACTGGAGTGCTAGTATGGGTGTTGTGGGCTGAAGGGACTGGTTTCCAGAGGGCTAGTATGGACATTGTGGGCCGAATGGATTCTTGGGCTGGTGGCTCGCTTACTCAAGTCTGTTGTGCTGGCAGCTCACTCACTCACAGCTGGTGGGCTGGCAGTTGACACAGCTATTCCTTGAAATTCCATTTCAAGCAGGGTGCAAGGCCACCAAATACAAGTGCAGTTTCTTACCATTTCAAGCAGAGTGCAAGGCCACCAAAGTCGTGACCTCTCCCTCCTCCACCTTGCAGATTCTGAGCCACGCCCACATGTCTGGGTTTTATAATCCCTCCCCCTCCCACCATAAGGGGTGTGGCCTTCTTGGCATGATTGACAGGAGTGAGAATCTCAGCATTTTTTAAACACTAATAACTATTTTATTTTTAATCGATGGGAAAAATCCTCGGCACCCGATGAGCGGAGGGGAACTCTGAGTAAGATGGCTAAAAATCACATGGTAGCGCTTTTTCTAAAATCAATATAAAGCGCAAACAGGAAGTGGTCAAGATTATACTTTTAATTATATAGAAGGCAAGGCAACTTTAATTAGACAAGGCAACTTTAATTAGGCAAGGCAACTTTAATTAGGCAACACAGCTTTAGCATTTCCAAACCAAATGCAACACAGCTTTAGCATTTCCAAACCAAAGGCAACACAACTTTCGCATTTCCAAACCAAAGGCAACAGAGCTTTAGCATTTCCAAACTATATTTTCAAACCACATTAAGGGCACTGATAGGTGAGTAAAACCACTCACCGTTTAGTAGACATGTGTCAGTGTTATTCACAGCTCTCGCTCCCCCATCTTGCAGAGACTGCCTGCGGCACTCAACACTTCCGGGAGGGGCGTGGCCTTCAGGATAGAGAATCTCAACATTTTTGTAAACACTAATAACTTTTATTTTACATCGATAGGAAAAATCCTCCTGTCCTGCGCAGCAGAGGGGGACTCTGAGTAAGTTGGCCAAAAATCACAGCCGTAAGTGGCAGTGTTTTTTTTTCAAAAATCAATATACAGAACAACAGGAAGTGGTCAAGATCAGACTTTTAGTAATATAGATAGATGTCCTGAAACGGAACAATGAAATTCTTACTCGCAGCAGCACAACAGATATGAAAACATGGTACTCTGTAAACACCATAATAGACAACAACAAAGATTGTTTGCATTATTTGAATTGACAATAAAGTTTACTTTGACTTTGACATTGATAAGGTGATTGGTCACAATCGTTTTACCAAGTTAGAGGAGTTCATAAACTAGTGGGGAAAGGTTTAAGGTGAGAGGGGAAATATTTAAAAGAGATCCGAGGGACAATATCTTTACATTGAGGGTTGGGTATATATGAAACAAACTGATAGAGGAAGCTATAGAGGCTTGTACAAAGATTATGTTAAAAGACATTCCGATAGATACATGGATAGGAGTTAGAAGGACATGGGCTAAATGCAGGCAGATGGGATGAGCACTGATATAAAACCTGGTCGGCATGAATGAAATGGGCCGAAGGGTATGGTGCTGTGCTGCATGTCTCTTTGATGCTGTGCTCTTGCTCTTGCTCTTCCCCCATGCTTTGTCAAGATTTTATCCATTGTCCTTTTGCATGTATATTAAGCCAACTTCCACCATTTTATCAGTATATTCTAGATCATGACAATTCACCGTCCAATAACATTTCTCATAACTCCTCTAGTATTTTGTCACTCATCATAATTCTATATACCTAGATCAGCATATAGTAAAAACTTAATAATTATAAATACATATTAACTAATTCACAATTTCTTCTGTTTCAAGTAGAATAATCACAGCTGTACAATTTCACTACTAGTGAAATGCTTCATTCTGACCATCTTGGATGTGATGCTATAGGAGTGGGCGTGTAGAATACCAAGGTGACACTGTCGTCCAGAAGGAGCTAGCTTTCAGTCTTGGAAGAGAAAATTAGCAATAAAGCCAAATACTGAGCGCAAATGCAATTTCCCAGGAATCTTTAAATCTCAGCTGTGAGTAACAGCCTGTTCATTGTGAAAAGAAAGTTAAATATATTTGCCAGATGAGCCAGTGAGCCTGAAAATTCTTATCCTGAAGCATACTGTCAGGGGTCAAGTAGTCAATTAATTGCACCACTATTACCTTTCCATCCTACTAATTAATGTAAAAATAGTCCTTTAAGTGTAATTTTCCTTTCCTCCAGTACTTTGTAATTTCAAGCTTATGGGTGTTTCTCTAATTAAATAGGAGGAAATCAATTTAACGATCGTGCCTCAGTTGCCTGCAAACCTGTGTTTTAGTGGTTTCAAGGTAAGTAGTGATTGAAAATCTGAGCAGCATGTTTAGTTTAGTTTATTGTCACGTGTACCGAGGTGCAGTGAAAAACTTTTTTGTTGCGTTCTATCCAGTCAGTAGAAAGACTATACATGATTACAATCAAACTGACCACAGTATATAGATGCAAGATAAAGTCAATAACATTTAGTCTGAATCACTGATTAAATATAGTCCAGGGACCCAGGTGGGCAATTATTTCCATTCAGTGAAGCAGGGTTTGGCATTGGCTTCAGTACTGCTTTAACAGAAGGCTTCAGAGATTTTGTATCAATCATAGTTGTTATTTCAATGAAGAGTTTATCTTCTCTATATCACTACATGGTGCAAAGATACATCTGGCATTGATTTGGTTCAGATTTTGTTGTCAATTTTAAGTTGACATTTACAAAAATATTGCCACTCCTCCCTTATGTTTTCTTACCCATTGCAAATTCAGGAGGGTGAGCAGTATTACACGAGAGCACTAGTGGCAATGGAATTATTCCATTAATTTGTGGTCATTTGTTTATGGTTGTGTATAAAACATACATTTTCATTTATTCCTTCCGGCTTGTTACAGGGCCCACCTTATTCTCCACTCTGACGATGGGTTTTAGACCTGATACATTTAACTGTGCCTCTTCCTACAGGTCCTACTTGACCCGCTGTGTGTTCCTACGATTTATATATTTATTTTGGATTTCGAGCATCTGCAGGCTTTTGGATTTTATGTTCAATCAAAACCATGCCCACTTTTGAAAGGATTTTTAATGTATGTTTATGTTGATACTGCCAGCACTTCCTTGGGAGCTGGCAATGTCACATCTATTGTTTTCTTGTCGGTTCATGACAATAACCTGGATGACTTATCTTCCAATTATTTCCTCCTTTGTGTTTGGTGGGAAATAATAGGCACCATCTCAGTGGCACAGCAAGCTAATGCGCCAACTTGCTTCTCCACAATGCTGCCTCTTTTCTCCATATGTCAATGTGTAGATTTTGTCTGGGCTGATTTTGTCTCCCCCTCAATTATTATACACTGCAATAACGCATCCATCAGCCGCCACACTTAACTTACGAATAATTGGGTTCAGAAATGTTCCCGTGAGGGGAATCTAGATAATCCTGAAGGAGAAAGGAAAATAAGCTGGAGTTAGCGGTGGCACAGCGGCACAGCGGTATAGTTGCTGCTTTACAGCGCCAGAGACCCGGTTCTCCTGACTATGGCTGCTGTCCGTACGGAGTCTGTTAGTACTCCCTGTGACTGCGTGGATTTTCACCGGGTTTTCTCCCGTTTTCTCCCACATTCCAAAGACATGCAGGTTTGCAGGCTAATTGGGTTCTGTAAATTGCCCCTAATGCGTAGGATGTGAAAATGAGATAACATAGAACTAGTGTCTGAGTGATCGTTGGTTGGGGCGCAGTCGGCCTGTTTTCCACGCTGTATCTCTAAATGAAAATAGATGTTTAAGTGTCAGGATAAGCTGTCCCTTTTGGTCATATAGAGTGATTGCCCTGCTTCTGTATGGCATGTTGTTCCATGCAAGTATCAAAAGGCTGTAAATATGTGTGAATAACAATTTAACACACTCTTTCAACTGGCTCAACTTGTGCAAACATTGAACAACTTCTACTGGCTCAACTTGTGCAAACATTGAACAACTTCTACTTTAACTCCTGTACCACCACCCTCACAATGCATGTCCCTATCCCTCCTCCTCCCAGGTGAGACAGAGTTCCACATTCACTTCCTCTAACCTCATCTACCATTTTAATTTAGAGATACAGCGTGGAAACAGGTCCTTCAGCTCAGAGTCCGCACCAACTAACGATCACCTGTACGCTTGTTCTATGTTATCCCAGCTTTGCATCCTACACGCACGGGGCACTAGGGTGTTCCCGATGTGTCCTCCTGTACATCGGTGAAACTGAGCACAGATTAGGCGACAGTTTCACCGAACACTTACATTCTGTCCGCCAAACCCTGTTGGTTCACCTGGTTGCCAACTATTTTAATTCCCCTTCCTATTCTGTCGTGGCCCTATTCCATTGCCAGAGTGAGGCAACAAGCAAACTGAAGGAACAGCACCTCATATTTCACTTGAGTAGCTTCCAACCTAACGGTGTGAACACTGAATTCTCCAATTTTAGGTAACTAACCAACAAACACCCCCATATCTTTCCTATGTCCCACCTGGATGAGCGCCCATTTCTCCAGCAATTCCGCTGCCTTTTCCCTTCTTCCAATATCCCTTCCTGTAGCTTTACATTTCATGCCTCTTCGCTCATCTCATAGCCTTTTGTCTTTTCATCTCTGACCTTTGTCCAACTATTTGCCTCCCTCCACCACCTCCAGTTTAAATTCCATTTGGAATATTTTGGAGGACCAAGAAACCAAGACAAGACAGACCCCACTCACCTGTCACTTGTCTGGCTTTGTCCTGTCCCCATCTTTTTCCAAAGATGCCCGCTAAGCTTTTCATGCATTTTTTGTTTTGAATCCAGTTTCGTAGTTGGGTGGCAAATGAACATTGCAAGTGATTGATGGCAATTTCTGCCTATTGTGTAAGCTTCTGACAGGTGAGACACCTGTATGATTTCTCCCTTCCCCACATGATGGGTTGGGCAACTCACACTCTAGATCTGTTCCTAAACTTAAGTAGCAACAGAGCCCATGACAACAAAGCAGCAGGCATTGACTGCACGTCAAAAATGTACAACTGAGTAGTTACTGCAGATTGTTTAGATTTCTGTTTGAAGTTCTGAGGAACAAAAAATCAAACGGTGCCGAAGTTTGAAGTTTCTACCCATCACAACAGAATTCCCATTTGATTGTTAAGTGAGTGGAGGGAATAAATGGAGCACCAGGTGTATGGCAAGCTTAAAGGGGCTGTCCCACTGCAGCAACCTAATCTGCGACTTTAAAAGAGTTTTTCAGCATGTTGAAAATTTTACCACGAGTAAAAATTAGTCGGCATGGTTCTTTTTGACTCGCAGTGCAGTGGGGTCGCTATTTAGTTACAGGCAGTCGAGGGCAGCCGTAGGCAATCTTATTCGCTGACTGGGCATTTTAATTGGCTCGTTGGGAGTTTTTAGGACCAAGGAAAACTGACCGGTAGGTTAAATGCCCGCTAAACTGGGACTTCCGGTGGCGCTATGGAGTGAGTGGAACTCGCGCCATTCAGCTCCGCTAAAATTGTATAAAAAACGGGGGTAAAAGGGGTTATCTGAAGCTGCTCACCAGAGGAGAACGGGTGTGAACGGCTCCGGTAGCGTTAAAAAGGTGCGTGACGTCATCAGGCGCTTGACTTTACTAAGATGCATCGCTCCCCCCCCCCCCCCCCCCCCCCCCCCCCCCCCCCCCCCCCCCCCCCCCCCCCCCCCCCCACCAAGGGAAAAAGCCTGTGAAAAGGGAAATAGGCCTCACTGGAGCCTCGGGCTCGAGTTTGAGTACCTCCCAGGAAGATATTTTCAAGATGGACGACCTCAAAAAAATTATTATGGGTGAGCTAAAACAAATGCTTAAGGATATGAAAAAAGAATATAAAGAGGAAATAAAGACTTTAAGAGCTGATATTTTGGTGTATCATGAGAATTTGAAAGAATAGTCCAAAACGGAAGTTGTAGCCACTGTAAAGACTATGATGGACGAATGGAAAGATAAAGCAGGTACTGATTTGTAACAACAGTTGGATGATGTAAACCGTAAAGCTGGTGAGATGGAGGCGCTGCTGGATACCAAGTTAGAACCTATTATAACTTCACTTAACCAACAAAATGACGCAATAAAAAAACTGACTGAATCAGCCGAGAAGCGTCTTGCCGAGAAGCGTCTTGCCGAGAACAAGCGGAATTATTACACAAAATAACTGAGAAATGCATTGACTTGGAGGGACGTCAAAGGCGTCAGAATCTGCATATTGTTGGGTTGAGTGAAGGCCAAGAGGGAAATCAAGACCCTCGAAAATTTGGTGCAAAACTCCTAAAAGATATTCTGAACTTGGACCAAGAACCTCTGCTGGGCCGAGCACACAGGGCATTGAGACGTACCCCGGAGGGATGCTCCCCTAAGACAGATAATTGTGAAGGTGGTTTACGATCATGTCTTTGAAGATATGATGAAGATAATAATACGCAAGAAAAATCTCAAATATGAGGGAGC
This sequence comes from Okamejei kenojei, assembly GCA_035221665.1. Lineage (NCBI taxonomy): Eukaryota > Metazoa > Chordata > Chondrichthyes > Rajiformes > Rajidae > Okamejei > Okamejei kenojei. Next base: position 50,513,039 of record CM069144.1, on the reverse strand, counting down.
CAACATCAGTATTTTTTTAGATTACCCTGCGGAAATGGCCAAAAGAAGATCTTTATTTACAGAAACAAGAGGTATCCTGAGGAACATAAAGAATCTGAGATATGGCCTGATGTACCCAGCAACATTAAGGGTAACTTATGATAACAAGGAGCACCGCTTCACCAAACATACAGAAGCTCTTGAATTCGCTTGAAACATTCAGAAGAAACTGGAAGAGGAAGAAATAGAGGAAGAAGCAGATGAAGATGAAGGACACAGAATATTATTGATCACTTACCTGATGATACTGATTATTGATCACTTACCTGATGATACTGTCCACCCACAGAAAAGGAGGAGGATTCACACTGAAGGAGGATCCGCAGGGAAGGAGGAGGAACAATGGACATGGACTCTATCTTGGGGTCAAGGAGGGATGGATGGATTATTAATAAATATAATTTTGTATTACTACCTCAAAAATGTATTTTTTAAAGAAGGACTGCACTGATGCTGGAGAATCGAGGGTACACAAAAATGGAGAAACTCAGCGTGCAAGCAGCATCTAGAGAGCGAAGGAGATAGGCGACGTTTCGGGTCGAGACCCTCTTCAGATTTTCTCAAAAATGTATGTTAGCTCTCCTAATATAATGCTATGACACTAACTATATTTGATATTAGCAGTATTATTAATTATTAAGTATATAACTTTAATACCCCACCCCGACATATATAGCCCTTAAGGCAAAAACGGAGCTGGAATTATTAACATCTTTTTTTTTCAAGGAAGTCCGTAGATTAGTAGCCACGTTAGTGTCAATACTAACTGTACTAACTATAGTTGTAGTCACTTTTGTTTCCCTTACACTTTATTAACATCACTTACTTTATTCACATTTTTTATTATTATTTTTATATTATGTATTTCATTTCATATTATATACTATATGGATTTAAGTATGATTGGTATTATATAGTTAGTTCAAGGAGACGTGTGTATAAGACAATGTCACAGATATTAAATTTAATCGATCTGATGTTTGGGTATAGGATTGGGTTAGATGAGCTGAGACATCTACTCCATTATAAACCACCTTAATAATAAAATGTATGACATAAACACTAGGATTGGGGGTGATGGAATCACCTTCTGCAGTTGGAAAGTTAAGGGAATTAACGAACTAATTAAAAGAGGTAAAGTTTAGCTCAATTAAGTAGATTGAAATCTGATATTATTTTTCTCCAAGAGACACACCTTAAAAAAGACGCACAGTATAGATTAACAGCAAAATGGATTTCCAAAGTATATCACTCTTCATTTACACGTAAGTCTAGAGGGGTAGCAATAATTATTCGTAAAGGTATACCTTTTAAACAAAGCTCAATAATAGAAGATGTTGAGGGTAGATATATAATAATTACAGGTGAATTATATTCTAAAAAAGTAATCCTTATGAATATATATGGTCCTAATTTTGATAATCCATTATTCTTCAAGAAAAATATTTAACAATATCCCTATATCCACTCAACATAATCTAATAATTGGAGGTGATTTTAATTGTACCTTAGATAATCATTTAGATAGATTATCAATGAAAAGGAAAACCACTTCTAAGTCAAGTACACATAAATTATTTTATTAACACAGCAAACGTTAAGGATATCTGGAGAACAGATAACCCATCTGGTCGAGAATATTCATTCTTTTCCCCTGTATTTGCACCTACTCAAGGATAGGTCTATTTTTTAATAGATTCAAAACTAAATCCCATTTACATATGACTCAAAAATATCATAATATTATTATCTCGGATCACGCTCCATTAACATTTAAGATAAAATTAAAAACATAACTATTAAAACCTCTAACTGGAGATTCAACCCCCAAATATTAAATGATAGGGCCTGTTATGATTACTTGGTAAAACAGATTAAATTATTTTTTGAAACGAATGACAAACCTGGAATTTCACCATCACTGCTTTGGGATACATTTAAAGCATTTATGCGTGGTGCGATAATATCAGCACACGCATACTTTAATAAGGAAAATCGAAAGACTCAACAAAAGTTGGAAAATGAAATAAAACAATTAGATATTGAAAATGCAATATCCCCTTCTAAGGGGCTAAGTAATAAAATTGCATCATTAAAATATAAGCTAAATAAAATATACTCAAATCAGATTATTAAACTTTTTCAACAGTCTAAACAAGTACACTTTGAATTTGGGGATAAACCAGGTTGATGGCCATATTTATTTAAAATAATGCAGAAATTTCAACTGGGGAATAGATTTTCCAAATGTGTAAAAATCATATACTCGAATCCAACTGCAAGAATATTAATAAATAAAATGTTATCAGCAAAATTTAATCTCTTTCGGGGTTGTAGACAAGGATGCCCGTTATCACCATTACTATTTGCTCTGGTAATAGAACCATTAGCCGAAATGATTAGATCAGAACCAGAAATATATGGATATAATAGCAAAACTACAACGAATAAAATATCTCTATACGCAGATGACATTTTAATTTATATTACAAAACTGGAGATTGGTATTCCCAATCTATTTAATGTTATAACTAAGTTTAGTACATTTTCTGGGTATAGAATTAATTGGAATAAAAGTGAAATTATGCCTATAACTGGAATAAAATTAAATATATTTGAACAATTCCCACTTAAAATAGTCACGGACAAACTCAAATATCTAGGAATTAGTGTATCTAAGTCCTATACTGTCTATTTAAATATAATTACCCTCAATTATTAAATAAACTAAAAAAAAATATTTTATATTGGAAAACACTACCTATTTCAATGATCGGTAGAATAAATGCTATAAAAATGATTTTTTTTACCACAATTGTTATATTTATTTCAAGCCATCCCTTTATATCTCCCTAAAATGTTTAAAAAAAAATAGATACTTTGGTTAATAGTTTTATTTGGGACTATAAAAAATCATCAAATATGTAAAAAACATCTATGTAAATCTAAAATAAATGGTGGACTAGCACTACCAAATTTCTTATATTATTTCTGGGCAGTTCAGATTAAGAAAATTAAGTTTTGGTTGGTAAATTTAGATCATGAACCAAGCTGGCTAAAGATGGAAAAGGAAGACTTTTGATGTAGGTTCGATTCTTTTTGCACCAAAGGAAGTACAAAAAAAAAGGTATGGTGACAACCCTATAATTCATAGCAATAGACATATTTGGAAACAAATAGTTAAGACCCTACATATGGATAATTTGTCACTTTGTTTGCCAATTATGAATAATTCTTTGTTTAGGCCCTCTGTATTGGACAAGGGGTTTAGACATTGGAATGATTTAGGAATTAAAAGGATAGAACACCTTTACAAGAAAGGAAAATTTATTTCATTTCAAGAGTTACAGGATATCTATGGATTGCAGTCAAATAACATATTTAGGTATTTACAAATTGAAACTATATTAAGTCAAATACGCAAGACTATAAAAATAGAAAACCAGGATTATTAGATGAATTGTTTAATAAACACCCAAATACAGAAAAATTAATAGCGTATATATACAATACTATTTTGGACAGGGAAATCCCAACTTCGTAAATATATCGACAAACATGGGAAAATGAAATAGGTTTATCTATAACAAAGGAAATTTGGGAAGAAAGCCTACAACGTATACATCGTTGCTCATTAAATGCTAGACATATATTTATACAATTTAAGGTATTACACAGATTACATTATTCAAAAAAGAAATTAAGTAGAATTTATTCTAACATTTCTCCTATTTGTGATAAATGTCAGAACTTGGAAGCTAATTTAACGCATAGTTTTGTAACATGTATAAAACTCAATTATTATTGGACAGAAATCTTTAGAGTTATCTCTGAAGTTCTTAAAATTAAACTGGACCCAGATCTAAAATTAATAATATTAGAAGTTCCGGATTCAAATTTAATATTAACAGTAAACCAAAGAAATTTCTTGGATTACTGTTTGATAATAGGGAAAAAATTAATATTGAAATTTTGGAAGGGAACATTATCCCCCACAATTAAAATGTGGACAGTGGAAATGTTGGAGACGTTGCATTTGGAAAGAATCAGATTTGTCCTAATGGACAAATACGAACTCTTTGAACAGATATGGTCTCCATATACAGAATATTTGAAGGGGTAGCTTGGCATCACAACTCAATGGGTACCCGGCAGGATTAGATGAAAATAACTCTCTGTTTTGTTTTGATTTGTATACGTGTCTCTATTGATATCGCTATTTGAAATTGTGTTATTCACTATTAAGATGTATAGTATAATCTCTTTTATATATATATATATACTTTGTTTTAATTAAATATATATAACAAGAATATATACATATATATTTTTCTCTCTTCTCTTTCTCTCTCTATATAATCAAAATTATTATTTAATCACTATTCTTATTGATTAAAATCTATTCTTTTCTTTTTCTACTTTCTAAAAAATAGAAGTTTATAAGAATTATTCGTAACATTCGTATACTTATTGAAATAAGTTGGTTGTGTATTTGAAAAGTTGTTATACTGTTGTTATGATGGATTACTTCTAATAAAAATATTATTACTAAATGCCCGCTAAACTTTATTATCTATCTATCTATATACTTTTAAAACTCTGTGTGTATGTGGGTGTACGGTATTTTGCATTTGATTCGTTACTCCGCGCAAACCAGACGCAAAAACGCCAAGTTTTTTCCTTTTCGCTAGTGATTTTACTTTTACATTCGCACATCCACTCCTTGGTCAATTATTTCCCCAGATTTTGAGTAAAATTGATCACAAAACTCAAATACAACTCAATTTTTAAGATCTAAACGGCTCTTACCAGCTGCTGACGTCACAATGCCCACATGCAGACTAATCCAGGCCCACCTGCCTCCAGTATGCCTCCAAGTATGCTCGCGCCACGCCTCCCACAGCTGGAATCCCACGCCCGCCCGCTCCAACCTCCCGCTCACTCAGATCCGCCCACGCACTCAGCTGCCGCCCGGCTCTCCTCCACTGTCCTGTCACCACCCCCCAGCCCGGCTCTGTCACGCTAGATCTGAAGCGACAGATCTGCTGGTCCCCCGCTACTTTTTGCCGTCTTCGCTGGCGGCCCGCAGGCGCACTCGGGATCACGCACGCTAGCCCGCCCACTCCGCCATCCCCCCCCCTCCCCGTACTCGGGGTCTGAAGCACAGAGGATGTGAGGCTTCACAGTCTCTGATGGGGCCGCTTTCACAGACTTAACTGTGAGCGGCCCCTGCGTTTAACCAGGGCTCTGGGAACTCGGCATCTGATGGGGACGAGGAGGCTTCCAGAGGGAAGGCAGGGACAACTTACAATCCAGCAGCAGAGTGGCTCTGTTAATGGATTCATTCAGATCGGCATCAACCCCCCTCTCCACCACCCCTTCTCTCCCCCTCATCCCTTCACTCCTCCCATCCATACCTCCCCACACCCCGTCCCCCTCTCACCCCTCCCCCTCTTGCCCCTCCCTTCCAACTACCTCTCACCCTCCCTTCCCCCCACCTTTCCCACTCCCTTCTCACCACCTCTACCTCTCCCTTCCCACCCTCTCTCTCCTCCCCTCCACCCCCCTCTCCCTCTGTCTCTTGCCCCTCTCTCTGTCTCTACCCCTCTCTCTCTGTCACTTCTCTTTCTGCCCTTACTCTCTACCCACCCCACCCTATCCCTCTCTAGAAGTGTCTGCGAGTTGGGGGCTATGCGTCAGTAGATAGGGCCTTTATGGGGTAAAAGGATCAAATTCATAATATAAATATAATATCAAGGGGGTAGTTAGCGTAAGTGCGGGGGGTGTGTGTGTGTGTGTGTGTGTCCCTTTGTATGTCATTTTGCCTTTTTTTGCCTGATTCGTTACTCCGCATAACACGGACATATTTAGCATTTCCCTAGCGATTTTACTTTCACATTCGCAAATCCACTCCATGGTCAATCATTTCCCCAGATTTTGAGTTAAATTGATAACAACCCTCAAATTTTAAAATCTAAACGGCACTCACCAGCTGCTGACGTCACATTGCCCACATGCCGACCAATCCAAGCCGCTTCTTAATCTCTCTTCATTTGGCAGCCCGGCACTCCTCCACTCCATCCGCCCCCCGCTCCAAGTACGCTCGTGCACGCCTCCCGTAGCTGGATTCCCACGCCCGCCCGCTCCAACAACCCCCCCCCCCTCCCCATTGTTCAATTTGCGCAGAAATAACCAAAGATCCTATAGCGGCTAAGCGGCTATAGGATCTTTGGAAAGAACAAACGTTCTGCAGATCCGGAGGTGACCGTTCACAGCCGCTGCTCGCTCAGAGCAGCAAACCGAACTCGCTGCCAGTTGCGCCGCGCGCAAGACCTTTGAAAAAATCTTACGAGTAGGCAAGCTTTGAAATAAACCTTGCGACCCCCCTCTCACTCTCTATCCCCCTCTCCCCTCCTCTCTCTCCCCATCTCCCTCTCTCCCTCCCACTTTCTCTCTCCCTCACCCCCTCTCTCTCTCCCCGCCCCTCTCTCCCCCCTCTCTCTCACCCCTCCCCCTCTCTCCCCCCTTCCTCCCCTAAACCCTTTCCCCCTCCCCTCCACCCCTCCCCTCCCTTCCCCCCACTTCTCCCTCTCTCTTCTCACCCCATCTCCCCCCTTCCCTTCTCCTCCTCTCTCCTCCCATCTCTCTCTCCCCTCCTCCCCCACCCTCCCTCTCCTCCTCCCCTCCACCCCCCCTCTCCCTCAGTCTCTTGCCCTTCTGTCTCTGCCTCTCTCACTGTCTCTCCCCATTTTCTCTCTGTCCTCACTCTCTACCCCCCTCTCTAGACGCGCCTGCGAGTTGGGAGCTATGCTTCAGTGGATAGTGCGGTTATGGAGTAAAAGGATCTAATTAATAATATTAATTTAATTTCAAGGGGGCGTGTGGGGGTGTTTAGTGTGTGTGACGCCGCAAGCTGCCCCGCACCCCCCCCCCCGCAAACGCGCGTTGGGGGAACAGACCCAACGGGTCTGCACTTGGTCTAGTATACTTTTAAAACTGTGTGTGTGTGTGGCGGGGGGGGGGGGATGGGAGGGAGGAGGGAGGGTAGAGGGGGGGAAGGGGAGGGGAGGGGGGGAGGGAAGGCGGAGGGGGGAAGAGGAGGGGGAGAGGGAGAGGAGGGGAGAGAGAGGGGGGAGGGGAGAGAGAGGGGGGAGGGGAGAGAGAGGGGGTGGTTATAGGGGGGGTGGTTAGTGTGTGTGACGTGGTAGGCTGCTCCCGAATTCCATAGAGCTGCTGACAGCTTTTGTGCATGAGATCGCACACTTCATTTCCAGAACATTCTGAACGCGTGGCGCACGGTTGCATTTCGTTCTCTGTCTCTCTCCCTCTCTGTCTCTCCCCCTCTCTCTCTCTCCCCCCTCTCTCTCCTCCTTCTTCTCCACCACCCCCTGCCCTCCCCTAAACCACCTTCCCCCTCCCCCCTCCCCTAACCTCCACCCCATCCCCTCCCCACCCTCCCTACCCCTCCCTTCCCCCCCACATCTCCCCCTCCCTCTTCCCCCTTCTCCCCTCTCTCCCCTCCCCTCTCTCTGTCCTTCCACTTTCACCCCTCCTTCCCCCCCACCCTCCCTCCCTTTCTCCCCTCCACCCCACTCTCCCTCTGTCTCTTGCCCTTCTGTCTCTGCCCCTTTCTCTCTGTCTCTCCCAATTTTCTCTCTGCCCTCACTCTCTACCCCCCCCCCCCCTTCTCCATGCGTCAGTGGATAGGGCGGTTATGGGGTAAAAGGAGCAAATTAATAATATTAATATAATATCAAGGGGGGTAGTTAGCGTGTGCACGGGGGTGGGTAGTTAGTGTGTGTGACGTCGCATGCCGCCCCCCCCTCCCCCGCAACCACACTTTGGGGGAACAGACCCAACGGTTCTGCACTTGGTTTAGTACTTCTTAAAAGTGTCTCCACTATTTTTCCCCCCCCTTCTCTTCCCACCACCCCCCTCTCTAAAGGACTTACCGTACACTGTGCAGCTGTCTTTTACCTTCCTCTTCATCGCAGGTGTGAATTTCAGACAGCGATCCCCCGCTTTCCCTGGCCCCCACCTTTGCGATGTGTTTGTGTGTGTGTGTGTGTGTGCGGGTGGTCGATCCAGCTCGCGGTTTCATCGCTGATGGTTAATCCAGCTCTCGGTTTTTCAGGCGAGTGGTCTTGAGCTTGAAGGTCGAAGACACTCATCTGAACTCGCGGTATAGGTCGCCACAGTGGGACAGCCCCACTACATTCATTCCTGGCTGCTGCCTATCTGAGGATAAAGCTAGTCTATGTTTACTGGTTTGAAACTGGGTTTCATGCAGCATGATCCTGAACAATAGGATATATTGCTCATCAAAAGTTGCGAGGCAAGTCTTGAGGGTAACAGCCCTCAGGAGATCAACTCTGACTCCTCACTTTGGTGTCATGCCAAACCTTAATGTGATACTGGTGATGATCAAGAAAGATTGCAACCTCATTGAGAAATTAAAAAAAAACAGACTTTCTCCGTATTAAAAGATGGAATTTGGACATTTGCGCGAGTCCAATTATGAACTGTCTTTTATGGGATAGGTGGAACGATCTTATGTGGGATGGGTGGAATAGTATTAAATTCAGGCCTACTCAGGGCCACTCTTTTTCCAGTTCAATATTCAATTCTCCAACTTTAGGTAACTCACCTTTCCTTTCTGCCTTTGTTAGAACTGGCCATTTTTTGCAACTCTTCTAGCTGGCTCCACTTTTCTTATTCTGGTCTGCTGTGCATGTCCCACAGGCTCACTATTTATAACAAATTACAGACAAGGAAGCTTAATAAGCTGGTGTCTGTTCCCATTAAGCCATTTGCATGGTCCTATGAGAGATGTTCCATTTGTGCCTTGTATCCCTCCACCACCTTTTCTCATACTGAAAGCTAGCCTGTATCTCTGAGGGGATTGAAGGGCCCTGGACTTGAAACACAAATTGTTGCTGCTTGATCTGATGAACATTGCCAGCTTTTTCTGTTTTTGCCAAAAACAACTTTATTTCACAAAGTGATACCTCTTTCGGGGTAGCATGGTGACGTAGTGGTAGAGTTGCTGCCCTACAGGGCCAGAGACCCGGGGTTGATCCTGACCACGGGTGCTGTCTGTATGGAGTTTGTACGTTCTCCCCGTAACCTGCATGGTTTTTCTCCGGGTGCTCCAGTTTCCTCCCACACTACAAAGATTTATAGGTTTGTGGGCTAATTAGCTTTGGTAAAATTGTAAGTAGCCCCTAGTGTGTGTAGTGTAGGATAGTGTTAGTGTGTGTCTGGTCGGCATAGACTCGTGGGCTGAAGGGCCTGTTTCCACACTATATCTCTAAACTAAACGAGAATCTGTGAAACTACAGGACATCACTTCACTGCAGGAGTTCCTCTGGGCAATGCCTTGGTTCCAACCGATGTCAGTTGCTCACCAATTATGATGCCAAGATGTTCATTTCTTACTGCAGCTCCTCTAAATAGTAAGTAGTCCATGCCTGTGTGCAGGAAGACCCATGCAACATCAAGATGAGTGGCAAGTGACATTTTCATCAAGCAAATGCCAGGCAATGAGATCACCTCCAGCAAAGGAGAGTCTAACCACATTCAGTTGACCTTCAATGATATTAATGTTCGCACGTCCACTACACTGATCAGAAACTCAAACAGACCAGTCACATAAATACCAATCTGACAAGGGCAGGTCAGAGACTGGGCCATCTGCAGTGAGTGATTCAGCTCTTAACACTCTGCTGCCTTTCTACCATCTACAAGGCACAAGCTAGAATTATGACAGAATATTACACACTTTCTTAAAAATCTACCATTGGGATGCTCAACACAATCAACACAAGCATTGGGATGCTCAACACAAGACAAAACAACTTACTGGACTAAGACCCTGTCCACACTCCTTGACATTTATTTACTCGCTAACAAAATACAACAGCTGCAGTGTACACCATCTCCACAAATATACTGCACTATTTTGACAGCACCTCACAAGCCGAATCTGAACCACCATGAGAAAGGAGAAAGACAGCAAGGTCATAAAAACACCACTACCCTTCAGGTCACACTTCATCCTGGTTTGGATGTATACCACAGGTCCTTCATTGCCACTTGGTTTAAATCTTGCAACTCCACCCAAAACAGCACAATGGGAGCACTTTCAATAGAGGGATAGTAGCGCTTCAAGAATATGGTTCCCCTCTACATTTTCAAATACAATTAGAGATAGGAAATAATTGCAGATCTTGCCGCTGATGCCCAAATTCCTATAATAAATAATAAAAATATTTCCTGATCTCTGGAAATGATCAGAGAATTTCAAAGATTCATAACACTCAGCAAGAAGAAATGTATTTTCATTTCTTAAGTGTATAACCCTAAAGCCTGCAATTGTTGTAGCGGGCATCCTCATAGTATTTACCCTGTCAGATTCCACTCAAGTCTTGTGTGTTTTACTAAGAACATCTCTCATTTTTCAAATGTTCTGCGAATAAAGGCCCATAAATGTAGATTGTGAACAGTCAAAGGTCATGTTTAAAGCACGAGAGATACTTCAAATGCAAATTTGGCAACTAACATTATAGATGGTAGATATTTTACAAATGCTGTGGCTTCTGATATTAGGTCATCAAAGATTATGGCTCACTATTTGACCAGTCTTGGTCTTCTTCCAAATAAAACTATTCTCAAATTAAGGCATCAGGTTGAAGCTTAGCTTCAAACATTTGTGCTCATATTGGAAATGTCTGAAAATGCTCGAGGAACGAAAAATATCCAAACCTATGTGGAACAAATATCTTTTTGACTACCTGTTGGGAAAGTGAAATTTCACAAAAAACAGCTTCAGGCTCCATGACCATCTTTTTCCTCTGTGAAGGAAGACCACATCACATCGCTACTGAATCAAGGCTGAAGCTCTAGCAACCTTCTTCAGCCACAAGCACTCAGTAAATATTTCATCACAACTTCTGCATCATTTCCAGCATCACAGAAACCAATCAGTCAAACTGATTAACGTCTGTGAACAAGAAACAGTTGAGTGTACTGCATACACGGAAGGCAATGGGACCTAACAATGTCACAACTGCAGTGTTCAAGACCTGTGCCACTATTAGTACAGGTACTAAAATCGACCTAACTAAATGAAAAATTGTCTAGCTATGTAACTTTGACAGAATCTACTCAATTTGAACAACCATCAATGTGATAACCTCTTGTGGACATGTCATTAATACTAGGATCAGCATCCTATACCCAACAATAATCTACTCCCAGAGCTCAGTTTTGATGGCATCATGACAACCAGCCCTCAATATAGCCTTGGCCCAAACATAGGTTGAAGAACTTGATTTCAGAGGTGAGGTAAAACTTCCCTCATCATGAAAACAAGATTTGAGCAAGTGTTGCTTAAAGAAGACATTGTTAAGGAACAACGGATGCAAAAAAAAACCACAGAAAGTGCTGCAGTAACTCAGCAGGTCATGCAGCATCTCTGGAGAAACATGGATAGGTGAAGTTTTGGGTTCAGTCTGAAGAAGGGTCGCAACCCAAAATGTCACCTATCCTTGTTCCTCCAGAGATGCTGCCTAACCCTTGAGTTACTCTAGCACTTCATGTTTTTTGCTGCTTCTCGTAGCCCAGCTAAAGCCGAGCTTTTGGAAACTGCGATGGAATATTTTCAAGAATTTTTCCCAAGGCTTGTGAATTATTTAACACAGAAATTTAAGTCATTTTTTAAAAATAGCCCCTGAAGTGTACTTTTTGCAAGATGATTAATAATTTGAAATTGACCCAAAGGTTTTCTTTAAAATTAAAGACATCACTGAAACATCTAATTACACAATTTTCCATGCTTTCCATTTACCTCATAAATCACACTTTATTTTTTAATTAATCAAATAAAAGGTTATCACATTCACCTCAACACTATGAGCAACTCAGAATATCTGAAGAATGCGTAATGAGACCTAGGCCATCTTCCAATGGGGAAAAAAAGCCTTCGAACGGCAAAAACAACAGATCATTTATAGTGATGTAGCTCTGTGATAAAATTGGAAGCTCTGGCCTACTTCCTGTCTAAATATGTGTTACATGTTGGTTGGATTAAGTTTTAGCCAAGTCATAAAACCAATTTAACAAAACTTGCACAGTACTTAAAAAAGATTCATTTTGTTCAATACTGTATATACGATAACTTCACAGATGTTTGCTCACCCAGATTCCAAATATCGATGATTCAGCTGTGGTCTTTAGAAAAAAAACTCGAGATGCTTGAGACTGGATTCATCTAGGTATGCAGGATTAAAGATTAATTTTGAAAAGTATTTTGAATCCAATATTTTGGAAAAAATGCCATAGAGAACTTATAATTGGCAAGTACAGGATTGAATTTAGGGAAGTTTTGATGAGAGGTGGCCTGGAGAAACTTATAATTTAAGAAGCATGATGCTGTAACGTGGAGTACTCGAGGTTTACTGGGTGAATTAACTTGACGGTCTTTCATATATGAAAATATAGTGCACAAGTTGAGTACTTTATCCATTTATGTGTTACATCCTGATCTAATTGCCTTGTTGGGTAATATCACAAATTTATTGAACTGCGTCACAAACTATGTACTCAAGCACGATGCATGTGCAATTGATGTAGCTTGAACTATCACCCTGGTATAGCAATAGTGATGAAAGAAACTAACGTTACAAGCTACTAAGTCTCTTACCAACCACGAGGAAACTCAACGGGAAGGTCGTACACACAAATTAAAGAGTGTCATTGTTGTGAAATAATTCAATAGCATTCCATTTATTTCCCACCTCAATATTAGCGCCAACATTTCAATTTCTATGGAGACACAAGAGACTGTAGATGCTGGAATCTTGCACAACAACCTGCTGGAGGAAACAGCAGGCCAGGCAACATCAGTGGAAGAAGTGTAAAGGACACTGTCCTGAAATGGTCACAGTTCATTTACCTTTCACAAATTTTGCCTGGCCTGCTAAGTTCTTCCAACACTTTGTTTTTACATATCTCTGATGTGCATGTAGAATCTCAGAGTACAGAACTATTACAGTTGAGGACAGTGCAACTAATAATGGACCATAAAGGAAATAATGCATTGCCAATTTAGATGGTTAAATCATGCGCACACCAAAAAAATGAGGAGAAAACCAAAATAAATTATATATGCAGTACAGGATGCAGATGAAATATTTGGAGGGTATCAAGTCAAGAGATTTGATGACCACGGAGCAGTTGAGGAGTCAAGGTTTGCTTTCAATTTTCAAGCACACTGAGTGAGACAGGCTGATACTGAGCAATGTGAAACAACATGGTTTTAGTGGTGACTGTTAAAACTAAGTTCTCAATAAATACATTTTTATCTTGCTTCTCTACCTTTTCCATCTAAGCACAAACTTATTATGGGTACTAATGGTAATTTCCCATTTGTTCATTTCTGCGAGGCACTCAATCAAATCCAGGTTTTTTATTACAAAGTATGCTTCATTGTGACAAATTTAAAACGCGAGTTGAATTTATTACATGTGAATTCAATAATTAGGTCTAAAAATGATAATGTTACATTCATAGCTGGAGTTGGAAGTCCTCAGATAGATATAATTACATTACAGACTGTTATTATGAATCATAGAGAATCATAGAGAAATACTTCCAGCCCACCAAGAGTGTGCGGGCCATCAATCATCCTAGATTCTTATCAACACCTCCCAAATTATACCACTCACCTACACATTAGAGGCAATTTACAGTAGATGATTAACAACATAATCCACATATCTCTGGGATAGGAATCTGGGGGAAACCCACTGGTCACATGGAGAACTCCACGCAAACAGCACCCAAGGACAGGATTGAACCTGGTTTCATGTGGAGAACATTTCTGTCAATTCTGTTGGATGCTTACTGTGCAACATGCTTCAATTTGGATCCGGATTGAGAGGAGAAAGTAGCATTGTTCACAAGGCTGAAAATGCACAGCTGCCATAACTGATGCCCATCCAACTGTGGCAGGTAGCACTTAAGAATGGTTAGGAAAATCCTGATGTTACTTATAATGTTATCATTAGTGCAAATCCAGCATAGATCAATGCATTTAAGAGCTCAACAGTCATCTGGTAATAAACTATAATTAAAGCTCCAGCAGACTTGTATTTAGAGGTTCTGATCCTATACTTCCAGTAAAACAACATCTGCAAAATGTTGTTACATTTTTGATAATGTCGCAACAAGGAATGACTGCCTAATAAGGTGTATGGTAAGAATTAGAACAAGCAATGTTCAAAACCATAAACTAACTTTGAAATTTAAGTATAGCCTTAAAAATTGAGTGCTGCTATCTCATGTCATAAGGAATAGGAGTAGAAATAGGCCATTTGGCCCATCATATCCACTTCACCATTCAATCATGGCTGATCTATCTCTCCCTCTTAATCCCATTCTGCTGCCTTCTCACCATAACCTCTGACACCTGTACTAATCAAGAATCTATATATCTCTGCCTTGAAAATATCCACTGACTTGGCCTCCATAGCCTTCTGTGGTAAAGTACTCCACAGATTCACCACCCTCTGACTTAGGAAATGTCTCCTCATCACCTTCCTAAAAGAACATCCTTTAATTCTAAGGCTATGACTTCTAGTCCGAGACTCTCCCACTACTAGAAACATCCTCTCCACATCCTCTCCACTATTCAAGCCTTTCTCTATTCTGTGTTTTCTTGAATATCTCTTGAATAAAAGCATGACCAGGTTGCATCTGAAACCTTTGATTAGAATCCAAACCTTTGATTAGGTTGTAAAGCAATCCAATGCATGTTATAACCCTCATCTATTTAACAACTGCGTTTTTTTCTGTACTTTTATTGGTTCCTTATTTTAAAAGATCATCAAAACGTATACAAACACTCCAAAGGTTAACCAAAATGAGAAAATCAGTGCTACTGTTTTTATTTATAAGAATACAGAAAAAATACAATTTAGGTTTTTATAGCATTATTTTTAGTTTGATAAGATAAAGAAGAATTAGACACTACAGAAAGCAAATGAACTACAAGACTTCATAAATGTGCATCCTTTTACCTCACAGCCCAATACATGAATCTTACACCCGTGTTAGTACTCACAAGCGTATGCAGATCAATCTCTCAGCAGCCACCATAATCAAGACTCAATAGCCTCGGTTTTGCAACAAATTACAAGTATCTTCATGTTGCTATGTATGGTGCGCTTTTTGTGTGATTTAATTTATTTGAAATGGATGGAACAATCTAAAGTCATTCTAATTTCACTCCTGATCATGTGTCATAGCTCAGCAGTACCTCATGTTTGACTGCCTGGATTCCTCCTCCACATTTCAGCTTGGAGCCATCCACCATATCTTTCGACCTACACTGTGGTCTTCTACAGAGCATTCAGAAAGTATTCAGACCCCTTCATTTTTTTCCACATTTTGTTACGTTGCAGCCTTATTCTAAAATTGATTAAATTCCTTTTTTTGATCATCAATCTACACACAATACCCCATAATAAAAAAAGCAAAAACAGGTGTTTAGAAAATTTGGAAAGTAATTTGAAGGAAATGACTGAAATGTCATATTTACATAAGTATTCAGATCCTTTGCTATGACACTCAAAATTGAGCTTTGGAGCATCCTGTTTCCATTGATTATCCTTGAGATGTTTCTACAACTTGATTGGAGTCCACCAGTGATAAATTATATTGATTGGACATGTTTTGGAAAGGCACACACCTGTCTATATACGGTCCCGCAGTTGACAGTGTATGTCAGAGCAAAAACCAAGCCATGAAGATCAAGGAATTGTGTTGAGACACAGATCTGAGGAGGGGTATAAAACAATTTCTGCAGCAGTGCAGGTCCCGAAGAGCACAGTGGCCTCCGTCATTCTTAAATGGAAGAACTTTGAAACCACCAGGACTCTTCATAGAGCTGGCCACCCAACCAAAATGAGCAATCGGGGGAGAAGGGCCTTGGTCAGGGAGGTGACCAAGAACCCAATGGTCACTCTGACAGAGCTCCAGAGTTCCTCTGTGGAGAAGGGAGAACCTTCCAGAAGGGCAACTATATCTGCAGCACTCCACCAATCAGGCCTTTATGGTAGAGTGGCCAGAGGGAAGCCACTCCTCAGTAAAAGGCACATGACAGCCCGCTTGTAGTTTGTCAAAAGGCACCTAAACAAGAATATCAAGCGAAACGTCTGGAGGAAACCAGACATCGCTCATCACCTGGCCAATACCATACCTACGGTGATGGATGGTAGTGGCAGCATGTTTTTCAGCGGCAGGAACTGGGAGACTAGTCAGGATTGAGGGAAAGATGAACGGAGCAAAGTACAGAGAGATCCTTGATGAAAACCTGCTCCAGAGCATTCAGGACCTCAGACTGGGGCGGAGGTTCACCTTCCAACAGGACAACGATCCTAAGCACACAGACAAGACAACGCAGGAGTGGCTTCGTGACAGGTCTGTGAATGTCCTTGAGAGGCCCAGCCAGAGCCCGGATTTGAACGCGATCGAACATCTCTGGAGGGACCTGAAAATAGCTGTGCATCGACACTCCCCATCCAATCTGACAGAGTTTCAGAGGATCTGCAGAGAAGAATGGGAGAAATTACCAAAATACAGGTGTGCCAAGCTTGTAACGTCATACTCAAGAAGACTTGAGGCTGCAATCGCTGCCGAAGGTGCCTAAAAAAGTACTGAGTAAAGGTTCTGAATACTTATGTAAATGTGATATTTCAGTTATTTCTTTTTAATTACTTGCAAACATTTCTAAACACCTTTTGCTTTTTTTATTATGGGGTATTGTGTGTAGATTGATGATAAAAAAAAAATGAATTGAATCCATTTTAGAAAAAGGGTGTAACGTAACAAAATGTGGAAAAAGTGAAGGGGTCTGAATACTTTCTGAATGCACTGTAAATACAGTCATTGGCAAACAGTTCCTATGATGAAAGATGCCTAGGAGTTGTCAGATTTATGAACAAATTCTTGAAATCAAGACGACTTTGACCATTGCTAGGTCAGGTGATGTTTTAGGTCGGGACCCATCTTCAGACTCCATCAGGAACTCTGTGGTTGCTTTCATTGCTCCTGTTACTCTACATCCTCTCTCCAATGGGAGTTCAGTGAGACCCTCCCTCACTTCTCTCCAACTGGAGTTCTGTGAAACCCCTTCTCACTGGTCCCCATCTGTGATTCCTGATGCTCCCTGCTGAATGTCCTCTCTGCAACAGGAGCACTGAGAGACCCTCTCTCACTGATACCCTTCTGTAATTCCTGCTGCTCTCCTGCTCTATGGTCTGAAGAAAGGTCCTGACTTGAAACATTGCCTATCCATGTTATCCAGAGATAGCTGGAGTTAGCCCAGAGCTACTCCAGCACATTGTGCTTTTTTTAGAAACCAGTATCTGCAGTTCATTGTTTCTACTATTCTTTGACCATTGCCTCCTTAATTTCTGTTTCAAGTCAAATCTTTTGTCCAGAAGATTTTGGGTCATTTTTTGCAAGTGGGCTGCTGTTGGTGGATCTGCTAATTCAGTATCTGCAGGAATGGATGGGGTTGCCACAAACCTGTCACTTTCCGTAAGAAATGAACTAGTGATTGCTTAATCTTTTTCTGAGAAATCACACTCTCATGAACAAACGACACCACACTAGAGACCAAAAGCTAATTATTACTCTTCTGGTCACCATCGCAACCATGTTGGTGATATAAAATATCATGATGGCAGCTCACAGAATCAGTTGTGTGACATGATGAAAATAAGTAGGATGTAATTTAAAATTATATATTTGATGTCTGAGAAATCTTACAAGCTAAAACCTTCAGGTAATGAAATTGAGGAATTATTAATCACACTAGGAAAATAATCCTAATTTTGTTATTTAATTACTTTTTAAGATGGAGTTGACAAACAAGTTTTCGCAAAACCTTCCTGTGTAGTACATTCAGTCTCTATGCATTTAGTTGACTTCTAATTGCCGGTAGGCATTTGAAAATAAAATGTTGATCTACAACTGTTCCATTTCAGGACACTATGAAACTATTGCATGAAGAATCCACGATTCCGTTAATGATCACCATGCATGGCCTAAATTCCTTAAGACACCAGGGTAGTGAGACTGTAAGATTATTAGCCAGACAATTATACAATAAATCCTGAAATAATACTCGTTAGAGAGACAGGCATAGATTTCCGTTCCCAAACTAATCATAAGCAGTTACATCAAGGAAGCCCTTAATTATGTATCTGAGCTCACAAGACTATTGAAAAATAAGATGATATGAATGAACAATCCAATTATTTCATTTTAGTACATCAGCTGTGAATATTTTTGCAGCTACATCACCACAATCTGAAAAAACACTTTATTATACAATGCAAAATAGATATCAAGAGAAATTGAATTTATGGGAACTGAATATTTGTGATCTAAAGGTACTAATAAAAGTAGTTATCCAGAGAAGAAAATTACCAAGAACTAAAACAAACAAATTTCCAAGTGAATGGGAATAATTCCAAAGGGAAGTCAGCAACCACTGTAGAACTGGACTACAAATTCAGATCATCATCAATGTGGTTTTAGTGTAACAACACATGATGGTAACCTATTTGGTTTACGGATCCTGTTCCTTTCTGAGACATCTGAGCCACTGACAAATAATTCATGAAGATGTTCATGGGAAATAAAAATCAGAGACACGAAGATTACCAATGGAACAGACATACTACAACAATATTACTTACCATGAATCAGAGAAAAACCTTCAAAGTGATAGCTTATTTTAAAGTTAAAAATGCTTCCATAACTTTAAAATCCACTTACGTATGAGAAACCGCTCAGCAGTAAGGCAGCAAAATGTTTTGTATTTCTTATCAGTACCAACAATTCTATCGAAAAAACATTTATGGTATTTGTTGAACATTTCCATCCTCTTACTCTTAGGCACCCTAGAAGGATGGGCTTGAACAAAATTCCTTTTTTGCCCTACATATTATACTGAGATTAATAGATTTAGATTGTGTGTTATATTGATATAAGAAATTTGCATTATTAATATGTGAGAAGTCAGTCTTATAATTTGGACAAAAGCCTTGCTGACAATAGCATAAAGGTAATAATCGCATTACATAAGTGGCAGAAAATAACTAACTTGACCAAAAGAAAAACCAAGTCACTTTTTCTTGACATTCAATGGCATCACCAATGTGCCCAGTCCCCACTGGAGGTCACTGTTGAGAAGAAGCTAAACCACGCTGACACTACCACTAATGGATTGAGGCTCAGTGCTTCCACACCTCAAAAAAAAGTCCCAAATTTCCTGGAATTAGATGGTATTTCCTGAAATGCCCCAGCTGCGCATGTGCGACTGCTGCCCCAACTGTGCACAGGCGGATACCGGGCCCACTGCGGACGCGTGGGGAGACGCCATCATTTTGCATCCCTACCTCGTCAACGGCGCCATTTTCAATTGTGACGGGGCTGACGGGCCTCCCCCAACTGCGCAGGTGGTCGTAAATTTACTCATTTTCCCCAAATCATCCCGCGGGCCGGATTGGACTCCTTCGCGGGGCCGGATGCGGAAATTCCCCGAAATTATTTAATTTCCCTAAAATTACCCAAAGACAACCCAAATTTCCGGTAATTTCCTTCAAAGTGGAGGCGTGATAATCACTCTTCTAATAGATGTTTAAACCCCATCCATCCACATGGCAAGAGGAGTGTGATAGAAGACTCATTACTAACAATAATATTTAAGAAATTTGATAACATTTTCATTGAAGTTATAAACTAGGAGAGAACCCTCAGAACACAAATGAGTTATGTATGAACAAAACTAGTAAGATTCAGTTGAACAAAGGGGACTATGAAGGCATGAGAGGGGAGCTGGCCGAGGTCGACTGGAAAAGGATCCTAGCAGGAATGACGTTGGAACAGCAATGGCAGGAATTTCTGGGCATAATCCAGAAGAAGCAGGATCATTTCATTCCAAAGAGGAAGAAAGATTCTAAGAGGAGTAAAAGTCAACCGTGGCTGACAAGGGATGGAATAAAACTAAAAGATCAGGTGAATACCATAGCAAAGAATAGCGGGAAGCCAGAGGATTGGGAAACTTTCAAAGGACAACAGAAGGTAACAAAAAGGGCAATACGGGATGAAAAATGAACTACGAGGGTAAGCTGGCCAAGATTATAAAGAAGGATCATAAAAGCTTCTTTAGGTATGTTAAGAGAAAAAGATTAGTAAAGACAAATGTGGGTCCCTTGAAGGCAGAAACAGATTAAATTATTATGAGAAACAAGGAAATGGCCAACGAGTTGATCAGGTATTTTGGTTCTGTCTTCACTAAGAAGATACAAACTATCTCCCAGATGTATGAGAGGGCAGAGGATCTAGGGAGACAGAGGAACTGAAAGAAATTTGCATTAGGCAAGAAATAGTATTGGGTAGACTGATGGGATTGAGACTGATAAATCCCCAGGGCCTGATAGTCTGCATCCCAGGGTACTTGAGGAGGTGGCTCTAGAAATCATGGACTCATTGGTGAACATTTTCCAATGTTCTATAGATTCAGGATCAGTTCCTGTGGATTGGAGGGTAGCTCATGTTATGCCACTTTTCAAGAAAGGAGCGAGAGTGAAAACGGGGAATTATAGGCCAGTTCGCCTGATGTCGGGGGTGTGGAAGATGCTGGAGTCAATTATTAAAAAAGTAATAACGGCGGATTTGGATAGCAGTAAAAGGATTGGTCCAAGTCAGCATGGATTTATGAAGGGGAAATCCTGCTTGACTAATCTTCTGGAATTTTTGAGAATGTGACAAGTAAAATGGATGAAGGAGAGCCAGTGGATGTAGTGTATCTGTTCAGAAAGCCTTTGATAAGGTCCCACACAGGAGATTAATGGACAAGATTAGAGCACATGGTGTTGGGGATAGAGTATTGACATGGATAGAAAATTAGTTGGCAGACAGGAGACAAAGAGTAGGAATAAACAGGTCCCTGTCAGAATGGCAGGCAGTGGCGAGTGGAGTGCCGCAAGGCTCGGTGCTGGGGCCGCAACTATTTACTATATTAATTATTTAGATGATGGGATTAAAAGTAAAGCCCGTCCCACTTACGTGTCCTTGGCACGCTAATTACGCAACCTCGTGGTCACGTTGAGGCACAATGATCCCGCGACGGTCGCGTGCGTCTTCATGTGCCCACACAGCCGTCTGAAGCGTCTGAAGGGACGTCATTTGAAGATGGACACAAAATGCAGGAGTAACTCAGCGGGACCGGTAGCATCTCTGGAGAGAAGCAATGGGTGATATTTGGGGTCGAGACTCTTCTTCAGTCTGAAAGAAGGGTCTTGACCCCAAACATCATCCATTCCTTCTCTCCAGAGATGCTGCCAGACCCGCTGAGTTACTCCAGCATTTTGTATCTATCTTCAATTTTCTTGGCCCCGCTCTGGGAGTAGAAGTGGGGGCAGATCCGGATCCGCAATGGCCATGAGCCCCAGGCCGAGTTCGACGATCGTTTGCCTGCTTCTGCTGCTGTTGGAGGTGAGACGTTGCGACGCGCCAGGGTCTTGGGCCTGTCCCACCTTGGCTGTCAGTTACCCGACAGGCCGGTGGCGCACAAAGATTTTGTTCGGTACAAAATCCCGGAGCGCCACGCGATACCGTGCACAACTCCATACCGCTCCTCGCATCTCAGTGGGACCGGCCCTGCGCGGCCACACGATACCCGTACGCCTCTACGCGACAACGAGGTCGCGTAATTTGCATGCAAGGACACGCAAGTGGGACAGGGCCTTAACACTAGCAAATTTACAGGAGACACAACGTTGGGTGGCAGCGTGAACTGCGAAGAGGATGCTAGGAGGTTTCAGGGTGACGTGGACAGGTTGAGTGAGCGGGCAGATGCAGTATAATGTAGATAAATGTGAGGTTATCCACTTTGGAGGCAAGAACAAGGAGGCAGATTATTATCTCAATGGTGTCAGATTAGGAAAAAGGGAAATGCAATGAGACCTGGGTGTACTTGTACACCAGTCACTGAAAGTAAACATGCAGGTACAGCAGGCAATGAAGAAAGCTAATGGCATGTTGGCTTTCATTACGAGAAGGAGTAAAGAGGTCCTTCTGCAGTTGTACAGGACCCTGGTGAGACTACATTTGGAGTATTGTGCGTTGTTTTGGCCTCCTAATTTGAGGTAGGACATCCTTGCTATTAAGGAATGCTGTGTAAATTCACGAGGTTAATCCCCGGGATGGCAGGACTGTCGTATGAGGCAAGTTTGGAAAGAGTGGGCTTGTATTCACTGGAATTTAGGAGGATGAGAGGTTATCTTATAGAAACATATACAATTATAAAAGGTCTGGACAAGCCAGTTGCAGGAAAATGTTCCCAATAATGGGGGAGTCCAGAACCAGGGGCCACAGTCTTAAAGAATAAAAGGGAGGCCATTTAAAACTGATATGAGAAAAAAACTTTTCCACACAAGAGTTGTGAATTTGTTGAATTCTCTGTCACAGAAGGCAGTGGGGGCCAATTCACTGGATGAATTTCAAAGAGAGTTAGATAGAGCTCTAGGGGCTAGCAGAATCAAGGGTTATGGGGAGAAGGCAGGAAAGGGGTAGTGATAGTGGTGATCAGTCATGATCACAATGAATGGCGGTGCAGGCTTGTAGGGCCAAATGGCCTCCTCCTGCATCTATTTTTCTCTGTTTCTATTAATTTAATCGGTGTAAACATGAGCACATTGAACAGTTGAATGGAGACAACTGAATAAAACCATCGTCTTGATATTACATAATTGTGCAGGGGTGATATATTTTTTTATACATCAATTCTGACAACAAAAACCATAAATTACAGAATAGGTGCTGGATAAAACAGATATAAATTGATTCAGCAGCGCATCAGGTTACAACATTATCCTGTCACCTACATGTAGATTTGAATGTAAACTAGCCTGACATGATAATAGTCTCCTTTTTCTACCTCTACAAAATCTGAAGGCTCTCTGAATGATAGGCATGCCCACAAAATAACTCTTCTGACTTTATAATATTATTTCAGTAATTTTCTCTCTTCATCTGAGTGTAAATGTTTCAAACTGATCATTTGAAACAATAATTTTAAGTGCGAACTGTATCATATTGCAATTCACTTGGTCCAATTTTTGCAGCTAACGTGTTGTAAATAAATAAAACTTGTCAACATCAGTAATTATGTCATATATTGGGGATTCTATAGGAGCGAGCAATATTGAATTTCATTTAACTAAAAACATTCCAATGTTATCAACTTGCCCATTTCCAGAATGAGAGTCATACAGCATAGACACAGGACTTTCAGCCAAACAGGTCCGTACTGAACAAGATGCCCCTCTAAGCAAGTCCCATTTGCCCATGATGGGGGAGTCCAGAACCAGGGACTGAAGAATAAAAGGGAGGCCATTTGGATCATCTTCTTTTAAATCTTTCCTGCCAGCAGTGATCAGCTTCACCGATTGCATCCTATATTTCATATTATTCGCGCTTAAAGCTTTAAAAATGCAAACTTTCACTAGATTTTTACTGTTAAAATCATTCCTGCCAGCTTCCTACATACTTTGATACATTGTTGCGACACAGGAACAATCTGAACTTCTCACCTCACAGGAGAGGAGGGGGAATTGCTATTGCAACACGCAGGGCAAGTGCAATTTGAATTTTTTTTTAAAGCCCACTGCTGAGGGAGGCAGGGGAGTGCTGGAATCTTACTTTTGGGAACAGCTTGAGGGAGGACCAGGCCTCCCGTGGGGACTACAGGTAGGGAACGGGTGTGTTGGGGGAGCAGACCCAGCGGGTCTGCACTTGGTCTAGTCTTCTTTTTAATCTTTCTTATCCATGTAACTGTCCAAATGTCATTATAGTACCTGCCTCAACCACTTTCTCAGGCAGCTTGGGCATATTTACCATCCTGTATGAAAAGGTTGCCCCTCAAGTTGCTATTAAATCTTTCCCCTCTCACCTATGCCCTCTCGTTCTTTATTCCCTAACCCTGGGAAATACTATTCAACACCCTCTATGTGCCCCTCATGATTTTATACCTCTCTATAAAATTGTCCCTAAGTCTCTTATGCTCCAAGGATTCTCGGGCACTTGAGTCCTGGCAACATCCTCTTAAATCTTGTATGCACTTTTTTAGCTTAACGGCATCTTTCTTCTCGCACAGTGATCAAAACTGTACACAATACTCCAAGTGCAAATTCACCAACACCTTCTCCAACTGCAAAATAACATCTCAGCTTCTATACTCCATGCCCTAACTGATGAAGGTCAGCATGGCTAAAACATTCTTCACCACCATGTCTATCTATAAGCACCACTATCAAGGATCTATGTACTTGTACACTGAAATCCCTCTGTTGAACAAAACTCCATTGTGCCCTACCCTTCACTGGGAAAACCTTATGCTGGATTGACTTCTCAGCACTTCGCATTTATCTGTACTAAACTCCACTTACTAATCCTCGGCCCACTTATCCAGTTGATCAAGAGCTTGTTGTACATCTTGATAATCTTTTTCACTGTCTAAGATACTGTCTAAATCTGAGTCCGCTGCATTGTCACTAAACAGCCAGATTGTTGATATAGATGGGAATATACAAGGCATGGTTAGTAAGGCATGGCAGCACTGATCCCTGAGGCACACCAGTAGTCACCATCTAGGTTGCCCATCTGGTCACCTCTAGGATCCAGTTTCTAAAAATAGCTAGTATTTACACATTGCCTGTATAGTCTTTTTTTTTAAATAACAAAAGGAATATGGAATGATGCCCCAGATCCTTGACAGAAAGTGCAACTAATTTTAATGATATTCCATTCTACTTCCACGTAAATAACTCACTTTTTAACCTAGAGTAGCCAAAAATGCTGGAGAAACTCAGCGGGTGAGGCAGCATCTATGAATGCTGCCTCACCTGCTGAGTTTCCCCAGTATTTTTGTCTACCTTCAATTTTTCTTGCATCTGCAGTTCTTTTTTAAACATTATAACCTAGAGGTAATCTGCCTATTTTTATATTTCTGAAGATACAATGTTAAATCAAAAAATAATTTCAATGAAAAT
The DNA here is from genome assembly GCA_035221665.1 of Okamejei kenojei. Taxonomy (NCBI): domain Eukaryota; kingdom Metazoa; phylum Chordata; class Chondrichthyes; order Rajiformes; family Rajidae; genus Okamejei; species Okamejei kenojei. The sequence goes on along the minus strand of CM069144.1, from coordinate 50,487,870 downwards.
TAAATCTGGCTACTTTAAATATTTTTGTAATATGAATCAGGGCACATCAACAAATACATTAATATTCGTTGAGCAACGTTCAAAGATTCCTTGAAATCAGGGTCTCAGAATTTGCGAGGGTGACTATGAGTCACGGTCCAGCAGCTTCCAAATATGAATTGTCTGAGTTAACATGAGTGATGGACACTTGTCCTGATAAAATGATAGTCACGCAAAATCAAAAGATATCAAATGTTAAGTCGGATCATCTTGAGTATGACAAATGGAGCCCCATCCTAAAACTGAAAGTTTTCTGGAGCAGAATAAACAAATTCAGTTATCAAGTTGACTGCAATGCACTTTTCATAAGTTATGGACTATTGTGTGACTGTTGAGTCTGCACTTCAAATCCATCTCTAGTAGATATTAGAGGAGCTGTTTTTCATAGATCACTCTTGCTTACCTATTTTCTCGTCATTTGAATCTTTCATATTTTTCACCACCAATGTCATTTCTATACAGAAATCCATCTGACGTTATACCCATTTGTATTACTCACACCAATGACCTTCCTTGGTTACTTATTCCACTGCTCTATTACCCTGACATTGAAATATTCCATCTGGTTTACTTTCTTTCTTATAACTTTTAAATTCCCGACAGTTGTTTATTTGTGTCCCTTGGTACTGAACCCTTTACCACGGCGATCAATTTCCTTTCTTCGTCTTTTATCAATCTCTTCATAACCTTGAAATTTTTCATTAGACCATAGGTATAATTAAGGATGATGGATTCTGTTCAACAATCCTGCCAGTGAAACTCAGGATACCTACTTCATCAGCATGTTGAAAGAGTTGGGGTTTTCTCTGGATATCTAGAAAATCATTTTTTGGCTGTTAATCTTGAAAACAATGCTCTGGCTATAAATACTGAACTTACATGTTATTACTATTCTTCCTTGTTCAACAATTATCATTTAGCTTGTAACAAGGTCGTCATTGTTTCATTTTGTGTATTCTAGAAAAAATTATGCCATTTACAGAGGAAAGCATATTCTTTTTATGCAATCTATTTTCATAATATAGTCCATTAACGCAATATTTTTTTTTCTTCCTTCTCTGCACCACTTTCTGATGTTGGGATGTCTCTCTATTTTCTCTGCAAACAAAAGTAAATGCAGGGCTCAAACTGGTATCTACATGATATAGCTTCATCACAGCATACATGGGGTTATAGAATCAGACTCTTCTACATCTGTGGCTACTGCAGAATTCAGACATAGAGAAAAGGGGAATATCCATGCTGATAGACAAATTGAATGGCCAGAAAATCAGAAGCAGTTCCTTACAGCATCTATTTTTTCTGTATTCATCCATGACAATCCAAAAGTGCTGTTTTGAATAAGATCAAGAGAAGATATTTTTATTTTACCCCAATGCAATCTCAACAGGCAGATGAGGTACCAATTTACTGTCTCATTCAAAAGATGACAGATTTGATAAAGAAGCATTCCCTCAAATAAAACATCTGTCGTATGAATTTAACCAAAAATATTCTGGATTGTGGATCTACTGTATGTTGCCAACTAAACTAACCTCTGCTGGCTTTTATCATTGCTATTCAACGTGTTATGTGTTTGAGTCCACTTTCATCCATCTAGCTTGCTTGATATAATTCATCATTGATCCTCTCCACAATCTGTTTATCTTGCACCTATCTGGACGAAACACTGGTGGCACAGTAAACAATATGGATGGTGGCATTGCATTTTAGAATCATTAAAAAAAAACGGAGCACATTGATAAGACTGCTGCAAATTAATGTATAGTAATTGGAGCCAATGGTAAAAGATCATTCACTTTGGACCCAAAAATAATTTTAATTTTCCTAATCGATGAAAATCATGAATAATGTGTTCCATGTGCACAGATTACTGATGTTCTGTGAACAGATACGGCAAATAATATAAAGTTGGAGGAGAAGGGGACAGAGGTTTTGTTTGGACTACAATTGAAATACACAAATACATCAGGGCACCACATCTTGTGAAGGACACAGAAGGACACAGTTGGTTTGCAGGAAGTCCAGCAAAAATTTAGCAGAACGCTACATACACTTCATTGGGTTGTACTTCAGTCCACAAGAATGACCATGGGTTGTCAGTCACTTTAATTCAATAACCCACTCCCAACCTGAGCTTCAACCTCATGTTGTTCCAATGAACCGCAACCTAAAAATTGCATGGTTCTGAATGAAATATTGGTTGTCAAGCTCACTGCTAGTAATATAAATTTCAAACATAGAACATTATAGCACAGGAACAGCCCTTTGGCCTACAATGACCATGCTAAATATGATGTGTGGAAAAGAACTGCAGATGCTGCTTTATACCGAATATGTGCCAAAGTACTGGAGTAACTCAGCAGGCCGAGAAGCATCTCTGGAGAAGGTTGATTTCTCCAATTTCAAGTAACCCCAGCATTCACTCTCTCCCCCCCTCCCTCACCCTAGTCGTTCTACCACTTCCACTGTTCGCATCTTTCTATCCCTTCATTATCACCTCTTCCCCAGCCACCAAGGGGCCATTATGGGCTCCACCCTTCCTTGGTCATCTGTTGCCCTCCCTGCTTTGTTCTGGCCTTTTCTTACCTCCCCTCCCCTCTACTTCAGCCTGAAGAAAGGTTCCGACTCAAAACATCACCCATCCTTTTTCTCGAGATGATGCTGACCCGCTGAGTTACTCCAGCAATTTGTGTCCATCATGATGAATATCATGCCGTTAAAACAATCTCCTACTCTGCCTGCACCTGATCCATGTCCCTCAAATCGTCAGTCAGGGTATTGAGTATAGACTGTAAGTTCAGATAGACACAAAAAGCTGGAGTAACTCAGTGGGTCAGACAGCATCTATGGAGAAAAGGAATAGGTGACGTTTAGGGTCCAGACGACACCTCCTCCTTTTCTCCAGAGATGCTGTCTGACCTGCTGAGTTAAGGGCCTGTCCCACTTGGTGTCATTTACGCGACATCATTTACGTGTCACGCCGCGTGATGCGTACGTGATGCACGCATGGTGCGCATGCTGCATGGTGACGTAGGCAGTGATGCGCGGTCATACAAAATGATGTAGTGCGCGTCACCCCAGGATTTTGAATGTACAAAATCTTTGCGCGCCTTCTGCGTGACACGCAAATAACACCGAAGTGGGACAGGCCCATTACTGCAGCGTTTTGTGTTGATCTTCGGTTTAAACCAGCATCTGCAGTTTCTTCCTGCACATAGAAATTGGGATGTTATGTTTGTTGTACAAGGCATTGGTGACACTGCATTTGGAGTTATGTATTCAGTTTTGGTCACCCTGCTAAAGGAAGGATGTTGTTAAGCTCAAAAGAGTGTGCAGATTAATGAGGATGTTGCCAGGACTTGTGGGCCTAGGTTTTAGGGAGACAATGGGCAGGTTAGCTTGCACTTTATTCCTTGGAGCACAGAAGGCTGAGGAGTGATCTTATAGTGGTGCATAAAACCATGAGGGGAATAGATTGGGTTAATACATAGTATCAAGAACCAGATGACATATAGTTGGTTTACGATGAGAGGGGAATGATTTAATAGGAACCTGAGGGGCAACTTTTTCCACACATAGGGTGATGGGTATATGGAACAAGCTGCAGAGGAGGTAGTTGAGGCAGGTACTATAACGACACATAAAATACATTTGACAGGTACATGGATAGCAAAACTTTAGGGAGATGTAGGTCAAACATGGGCAAGTGGAACTAGTGTAGATGGGCATCTTGGTCAGCATGGTCAAGATAGGCCGAAGGGCCTGTATGCGTACTGTATGATTCTATCCATATCTGAAGAATCATATGCTTATCTAAAAGCCTCTTAAATGCCAGTATCATGTCTGCATCCATAATGAACTCTGAAACTGCAATTCAGGTACCCACCACACTGTAAACACTTTCCCTGCACACTTTCTTTAAACTTTTCCCATCTCACCTTAATGCTACGCCCAGTTGTCTTGAGGCATTTCCACCCTGGGAAAAGGTTCAGACTGTCTAGTCTATTTACTTTCTGGTCTCCCCTCAGCCTCCAAAACTTCAGATAAAACGATCTAAGTTTCTCCAATCTCTCTTATAGCTGAAGAATGGTCTTGACCCGAAATGTCACCCATTCCTTCTTGCCAGAGATGCTGCCCGTTCCTCTGAGCTTTTTGTGGTTATCTCCTTACAGCTAATAACCTCTAATCCAGGCAGCATTCTGGCAAACAGTATTGTCCCCCTCTCCTTTCTTCCTGTTCTGCCCTCTGATCCTACCTTACTCTGCAGCTTAAAAGACATTTCCTTTGTAACCTTTCCCACTTCTGATGAAAATTCACCGACCCAAGTCATTAAATGTCTCTCCGCACATATGTGGCATGCCTAGCTGGGTATTTCCAGTATTTTTTTGTTTCAGATATGCAGCATTAGGAGAACTTTATAATAGTGCAAATTTAACAAGATAGTAACTCCCCATTATTTACAACTATTCCTCAAGTTAATTCCACAGTGTTCATTAGGAATGGTCCTGAAATCGTCTTTAATTCAAAAGCAATATGTTCTGTATGTCATAATCTCCACCTATACAATTCATTGGCAGCTTCACCATTGGCAGTTTAGCATCAGCAGTTCTGAATTTCACCATGATTATACACAATTTTCCCAAAATGTTGGGCGATGATTTGTCATTCACTAATTTCATGTTAAATTACACCTTCGAGCAAACTAGGAATGTGCAGTATGCATGGATCTTTATTCAGTGACTTCTTGCAATTATCAATCTTCAGTAGAAGTCATATCATTTTCACTAGATATTGCAGATCTCCCAGTTGCAAACCATTTTAACTCCTCTTTCCATTGTCATACCGAATTTTGTGTCTTGGGCCTATGTTACCAAAGTGAAGCCATACCTAAACTGGAGGAACAGCACCTCGTATTCCACTTGGGCACCTTGCAACCCAATGATATGAACATTGAAATCTACAATATTAGGTCACAACACCCCCCCCCCCCCCTTTTGCCCACTCTCTTTCCTGTGCCCCACCCCAATCTGCCTAAGCATGTCCTCCAGTGATGCTGCCCGGACCTGCTTAGTTACCCCAACACTTTGTTTTTACTCAAGGTTCCACCATCTGCAGTTTCTTGTGTCCTCACTATATATCTATTGTTATACACTATTTATTCCTTGTGATGAATGGCACTGACATTTGTTTCACCCTTTGTATGTATTTACTAAAATCATTATCTTGTTGAACAATGGACCATGGGAAACATGTAAAGCTGGATTAAGAACTCTAGAGTAATATGACCATTTGGGACCACCAGGCTCAGATGTTAATGCAGGAAAAAAACATTCACATAGTGAATGAACTTTGCAGCAATAATAAAAGCAAATCATTTTGTGATATACCAAATATAATTTGAAAGCAGCTACTGATGAGGTTTATTAAGAGTACACATTCCAAGATCATTATAATAAATCAATAGACAAATACAGAAAATAATATTTTGAAAGGACACAAAGATTATGTTACTTAGATCACAACTGAAATATAATACTTGATTTGACTGCCCTATTTTGTCTCTGCTTGCTCATCAACTATTTGTTCCAATAGTGCCTTAATTTTAACAAACTCAACCCATTTTTAGGTCCCTACATAATCTTGTAAATAGATATCTTGTAACTACATCGAGATTTAGATCTTTGCACAATTCCTGATCCTTGCATTCTCAATTTCAATTGCTCTAATGACAGTCACCCTTTCGACTACCTAAGGAGTAGAATTTTTTTCCCGAAAATAGGGCAGTACAGTGGCACAGCTGCGGCCTCACAGCACCAAAGACCCTGGCTCGATCCCAACCTTGGGTGCGGTCTGTCTGGAGTTTGCACGATCTCCCAGTGACTGCATGGGCTTCTTCCGGGTGCTCCGGTTTTTCCCAATATCCTAAAGATTTACACTTGATGCTGCCTTGGGAAGGCCACCAGCATAATCAAGGACACGCCTCACTCCAGACACTCTCTCTCCAATTCAGACAAGAGGTAGAGAAATTTGGAAACGTCCACCTCCAGATTCAGGGGCAGTTTCTTCTCAGCTGTTATCAAGCAACTGAACTATCACCAACTAGGGAGTGGTCCTGACTACCATCTACCTAATTGGAGATTCTCAGATTATCTTTAATTGGATTTACTTTATCTTCCAGTAAACTATATATTAACGATGTAGACAAGGGGATGTAACATCTCCAAGTTTGCGGATGACACAAAACTGGGTGGTAATTTGAGCTGCGAGGAGGATGCTATGAGGCTGCAGGGTGACTTGGGATAGGTTAGGTGAGTTGCAGATGCATGGCAGATGCAGTATAATGTGGATAAATGTGAGGTTATCCAATTTGGTGGCAAGAACAGAAAGGCAGATTATTATCTGAATGGTGACAGATTAGGAAAAGGGGAGGTGCAACGAGACCTGGGTGTGCTTGTACATCAGTCACTGAAAGTTAGCATGCAGGTACAGCAGGCAGTGAAGAAAGCTAATGGCATATTGGCCTTCATTGCGAGAGGATTTGAATTTAGGAGCAAGGAGGTCCTACTGCAGTTGCACAGGGTCTTGGCGAGACCATACCTGGAGTATTGTGCGCAGTTTTAGTCTCCTAATTTGAGGAAGGTAATTATTGCTATTGAGGGAGTGCAGCGTAGGTTCACCGGGTTAATTCACGGGTTGACAGGAATGACAAATGATGAAAGAATGAGTAGACTGGGCTCGTATTCTCTGGAATTTAGATGGATAAGAGGGGATCTCATAGAAACATATACAATTCTTAAGGGATTAGACAAGCAAGATGCAGGAAAAATGTTCCCGATGTTGGGGGAGTCCAGAACCCAGGGCTCACAGTTTAAGAATAAGGGGTAGGCCATTTAGGACTGAGATGAGGAAAAAACTTTTCACCTAGAGAGTTGTGAATCTGTAGAATTCTCTGCCAGAGAAGGCAGTGGAGGTCAATTCATTGGATGTTTTCAAGAGAGTTAGATTTAGCTCTTGAGGCAAAATGAATCAAGGAATATGGGGGAAAAAGCAGAAGCTGCTTTTATATGATCAAGCATGATCATATTGATTGGCAGTGCTGGCTCAAAGGGCCGAATGGCCTATTCCTGCACCTATTTTCTGTTTCTATTCCCTTTATCTTGTATCTGTAGACTGGATGGCTAGATTATAATCGCGTATAGTCTTTCCGCTGATTGGCTAGCATGCTACGCTAGGGGGCGCTGGACTGCCAGCAGCCTCTGCCTGCAGCCCATTTGTTTTTCTATCTTTTTTTATTTTTAGTCCCGTTTAAAGTTTGTTTGTGGGGAAACTAACTTTTTTTATGTGGGGGAGGGGGGCAGGGTAAGGGGGAAACTAACTCCCAGTCACTTCCTGGCGGTGACGCGACTATTTCTCCGAGTTGCGTCCTCGCCTCCCACCTCGCGGCCTACCACCTGGATCGGAGCGGCCTTTCATGCCGGGGACCGGGAACTGGACCGGAGCTGCAACAGCGGCAGCGCTGGAGTCATCACGGAGCGGGTGATACCTGCGTGGGTCGCCGTTGGAGCTCCGCAGCGTTGGGCTGCTGCTCCAACATCGTGGAGCTCTGGTTTAGAGAGCTCCCAACGCGGGCGGCGCTGACTGTCATCGTGGAATCCTGGCGCCCTTTGCCGAGAGCCTCCAGCGTTGCATCTCCACCCAGCGCGGCTAGTGGACTTTGGGAGCCGCGGACTCCGGTAGGAGGGGGCCGACTCTGGGTCCAGGCCGCTGAGGACGTCCCCCAGCACCGACGTTGGACTTACATCACCCCGGGGAGCGGGCCTGAACATCGGGCCACCCGTAGCGGCGACTGCATGGTGCTCGGGGAGGCTCCAACCATGGGGGAACATTGGGGAACATCAGAGGAAGAGACTGACTTTGGTGCCTTCCCTCACAGTAGGAAATGTTGATCCTGCTGTGGGGGGGATGTTTTATGTTGAATTCTATCTACTCTATGTTGTGTTCTTTATTTTTAATGTATGGCTGTATGGTGATTTAATTTCGCTGTACCAATTGGCACATGTGACAAATAAATGCATATCATCTCATCTCATGCAACAAAAAAGCTTTTCACTGTACCTACCGAGGTGACAATAAACTAAACTAATGAGTTTGTTAGTTAAGGGCCTGTCCCACTAATGCGACTTTTCAGCAACTGTCTTCGACCTTCAAGCTCGAGGGCACTCGCCTGAAAAACCTCTAGCTGGATCAACCGTCAGCGATGAAACCACAAGCCGACACACACACACACATCGCAAAGGCGGGGGCCAGGGAAAGCGGGGGAGCGCTGTCTGAAATTCACACCCGCAATGGACCAAAGGTAAAAGACGGCTGGCACAGTAACGGCAAGTCCTTTAGAGAGCACGGAGGGGGGGTGGGGGGAGTGGAGAAGGAGTGGAGACACTTTTAAGAAGCTAGACAACTTTTAATACAGTTTAGCGGGCATTTAACATTATTAGTCGGTTTACTTACCTTTTTTACTCAACGACGATTACCTACGATAGCATTACGACCTACTATGACCTACCTCGACTAAACCTACGAGTAAAAAAAATATCGATTTTTTTCATTGCAACCTTTTTTTTTACTCACGTGCATTTTTCAGCATGTTGAAAAAAACGCTGCGACCTAACTGAGGCCTCGAGTACGCGGGGACTACTCTCGAGCATGAAGGAGAGTTACAAATACCTCCTAGGACCTCGTGTCGAATATGCTTTGAGTATGAGTCGAGGGCAAACTCTTCCAAACTCGCAAATTAGGTCGCCGCAGTGGGACAGGCCCTTAAATTAGCCTCTGTAAATTGCCCCTTGTAGGTATGGGATAGATGCCAAAATGGGATAACATAGAACTAGTGTTAACAGGTATTAACTCAGTGGACCAAAGGGTTTTTTGTTCCCCATGCTGTATCTTTCAATCCTGCCTCTTCACATCACTTTCTTCAAAATCTAGTTTCTTGACCAAGCCTTGACCAAGATATCTATTCTGATATCTGCTTTGCCAACGTCTTATGGCACTTTCCCATGCAACAGCTGTTCTTTTACTTTTCTCCTTTTTACCATCAAGGGACCCAAGTGAATCTGCAATTCACTTGTACTTCTTTTCCTCCATAGCATTACATTTTCTGCTCATGATGCAGTCACCACTACATTGGAGAAACCAAATTAGACTGGGTAACTGGTCTAACTAAACAGCAAGGTTTTAACTTCCCATTATCTGTCACTGTAATTCTTCATTTACTCGCATCTTAATCTGACTGACTAGCTCCCTGCTCAGTTCCAGCAAGGCTGGAAGATCAGCACCTTATCGTCCATCTAAGCACATCATGGCTTTCTGGAGGCAATTTTGAATTAAACAATTTCAGATAACTTATTTGCTCAGTTTGTATCAGAACTGGTCAGTTCTACTATTGGTCAGCTGTAATAACTTAGCTTCCATTTACACTGCCTCACCTGCAGGTGTTTCTGCAGCTCACACCTGTAGTTTCACAATTTTTTGAGTTCATCCTGTTTCCTCATCCACCAACTTCAATCTATTAGTTTCATCAACAGCTCATTACCATGGTTACCTCAGCACCATTCTCTTAGAATCATTTCCGTTGTCCCATCCATCCCTTCCCCACCATCTCTGCAACTTGATCCTAACTGTTTCTTTCTCTTTTTTAAACTCCCCTTCCCATACTGATCTTTCTGCCCTGGGCCTCCTCTATTGCCTGAGTGAGGCCACACACAAACTAGCTGAACAGCACCTCATATTCCACCTGAGTAGCTTACAATGCAACAGTGTAAACTTTGAATTCTCCAATGTTATGTCACAAATCTACAAATACCCCCCACCCCTCCCTTCTTCTCCTCCCAGTGCACCATCTGATTCCACACCCATTTCTCTCCTTCGACCTAAATTCTCTCCTCTGGCTTTATAATTCCCACATATCCCATCCCCTTATTTCACACTTTTATGTCTTTTCATCCCTGGCCTTTACAACCATCTTCCAATGTCCCCCTCTCCTATCTAAATTTATCCCTCACCAGGTTGTCCTGCCCCCACCTCTTTTCCAACGTTCTCTTCCCTACTATTAGCCTGAGGAAGGGTCCCCCACCTAAACGTCACCTACCAATGTCCACCAGAGATGCTGCCTGTACTGTTGTTTTCCTCCTTTCCAGTTATGCTGACCATTCGTTTTCCCATTTAATTTAAGTGGAAAACACCACTGCTGCCAACATTTGGAGTTGTTCTAGTTGTTTATGTCTATCTTCGATTTATACCAGCATCTGCCGTTCCTGATTGCACATTTGGATTTCAACCTTTAAATACTCATTCTGAGGCAATAGAAATCTGTAGAAGGTTCCGACGCAAAAAAGTCAAATCAGCACTTTGTATCTTTTCGGTAAGCCAACATCTGTAGCTCACTTGTTTCGACAGTAGACATTACTTTCAGTTTATTTTCTACTAAATACATTTGGTTCTAATTTCTGGGACTAATAATCACATATTACACGCCTTTATCCGGGCGCCGTTTCCTGCTCACGCACCGCCTCTCCCACAATTTGGGATCCCGGCAGAACAGAACCCGGACAAAGCAGAGACAAAGTACCTAAAACAATACACCTCAGCTACAGCCCCAACGTCATAGAAATATAATTTACAAGAAAACAAAACTGCAATAAAGCTGCATCACAAAAAAAGGAACGTTGCAAAATCATCCCGACGAAGTTAATCTTCCCGACGAAGTTAACCCCCATGCACACACTTAATCCATCCACACACCTTTGCATTAATTATAAGCGTTTATTTTTTTTAATGCAAAACAATACCGCGCGTCGCTGGAAGGAAATGCAAATATAAACGTTCCATGATGTTACAACAGAGTTGCAAAGGATGGCGCAGAAGGCAGTCGGAAGGAAAGATCCAATGTGATCTGTGGTCGGAAGTGGGTGTGCAGCTCCGCGTTGAATGGAGGGGCGGGGCAAAGATACTGGAGCATTTGGGAAGGGGGGGGCGCAGGAGCGGAAGCGGCGGGAAAAGTGAAGAAGGCGGGATGATGAGGCGGGGTTAAGTGATTGACGTGTGGGCTGGCCAATGAGGAGGAGGAGAGGAGGGCATGCGGGTCGGAGTTGCACTGAAACTGAGCGGCGCGCGGAGGAGGGGCGGAGCTGAAGTGGCGCGTCAGGTTGGCGCGCGGAGGAGGGGCGGGGCTGAGCTGAGCTGAAGGGATGGGGAGGAGCTGAAGTGGCGCGTCGGGCTGGCGCGCGGAGGAGGGGCGGGGCTGAGGGGATGGGGGAGGAGCTGAAGTAGCGCGTCGGGCTGGCGCGCGGAGTGGGCGGGAGAGAAGGAGGAGCTGCGCGCGGCGGAGGTTTGGTTTTCCGTCGAGCGGCGGCTGCGTCGAGCGCCTGCCCGGCTTCGCGTCCGGGAGCTGCTCGCTCGGTCGCTGCACGACCGAGCCGGACCCGAAGAACCGTGAAGAAAAATGTCTTAAAAAAAACAACCCAGAAAACCTGTTTCTAACTAAAATCCATTCCTTTTTTTTTCACCCGCTTCCCCCTTTCCCTCGTTCGGTCCGGGAGCGAGATTGGCGACTGCGCTGCTCCGGAGCAGCCAAAGACCGAGTGCGTGTGAGAGAGAGAGAGAGAGAAGAAGAGGCTTTGAAGGGAGTTTAAAAGAAAGGAAAAAAAATATATTTTTAATGGACAGTTGAAGCAGAAAGTTGGCTTATCGGATATCAAACCCGAAATGGCTTGCGAAGCGGGTCGTTCTTTGGTCAATTAGATTGTTGAAGGGCAGGTGATTATAGGGAGGAGGGGGAAGATAAAGTAGGAATAGTTTTTAAAATCTATTTTGCTTCAAATATGGTCGAGCCATAAAGTTTGTCACTGTGGGTTCCTTTCTTCCCTTCCCGGCAAAAGCTGTGAGCGGGTGGGTGGGAGAAATCCCCCTCCAAGAGATGTCAGTGCTGCGAGGTTCTGTGCCCTGGCGGAGTGGCTGAAGCTCTCCCAAAGCCGCGCCGAGTTGAACAGCAAGCACAAGTGAGGGGGGCGGGGGGACCCAGGGCTTCCGTGCACTGTCAACGCTAGAGGGGGCGCACCAGTCTGAGCTACACTACATTTTCCTCCTCTTTCCCTCTCCCCTTTTTGTCCGCTTTCCTTCGGCGAGAGATGAAACTCAGGGACCGACAAATGAAACTTTAAACGTTTCACCGAAGCTCTTTGCTTGCCATGCTTGCCTCTTTTTAAGGTTGGAATTGGTTTTATTTTATAATCCCAGGAGGCAATTTTGACTCGGTGAGTGAATTATGTTCTGTGTTGATGGGATTGTAGGGAAAACTCGGATTATTTGTTATGTTTAGTAGGTCGAACGGATTCAGTGTGTACTGCTGGTTGCATATTCGGCTTTTTATGGGTTGTAATTAACATGCGCCGATTGCTTTGCAGTTCGAGCTCTTTTGTCCTTGCTGTTCCGATTTGAAATGTAAATACGGTTCAGTTTGTTTATGGGTCGCAGTAAAACAAATGCATCATTTAAAAAAAAACGTGCAGTAACTAAGTGGTAACGTCCCAATGTTCCAAAACTACAACTGGAAAAAATGTTCTTGCCCGGCCAAAATGGCATTTGCATTTATATGTTTGCTCCGGTTACATCGTGAACGAGAAACAACAGATAGGATGTCACTGATTTTGTCCATCAATCGCCAACGACAAGAAGTTTGAATTATCATTTAGGTTCTGAAAAGGGAGTCGGTCCTAAAAAATTGAGCGAACATTGGTTCGACATCACTTTTTGCTGCTACGGCAATTAACTGGAGCGTTTCTATGTTTTGCGATCTAAGAAAATAATTAACAAGTTGACATCAAGTATAAAACATGTAGAGAGGTTCACGAGTTTGTTAACGTGCGGTGTTAGGTAAAACTATATATTTTATTGTTCTAAAGTAAGGCGGGAGTGGTAAGGATAAATGGAATTAATCAGGAGTTCTCAACCTTGAATTTCTGGTGTATGTAAGTAATGGCGTTACAATATGCATCTATTTTAATGTCATTATTATAAAGTGGACGATTGTATTTTAAATCTGGGTTTTCATCTTCATAATCCTTTTTCAAATTCTTCAACTATTACAGTTTGCTGCTACTTGCAACCCCTAAAAATGTTCGCTTCCGTTTTTCGACTAAAGTAAGAAGCTTCTAAGCTCTTTTTTTGACATAATTTATAAGATGTTCTAATTTTCACTAGGTTTCTGTACTAAATTAAAAATTGTCTAAGAGCTAAGAGCTTTGTGCCAAAATCTTTCAGTCCAATCCAGTCTGGGTACCTGAACCTGTTAGTAGTATGTATTCCTAAACGGCACTCTTGAGCCTTACCACAAATTAATCCTTGACCTTTAATGCTTCCAAACGACTTGCTGTCCAACCAGCACACAGTTTGCCATATCAAATCTAAACCTAATTCACAATTTTACCTTAATTATTTGCAAATCCTGAACTGACTGCGAACGTGTGTCAAAATATACATATTTATTAATTAACTTCAGAATCATAATTAGCACCATTTAATCTTGCCTATGGGAGACTGGAGGGTTTTTTCTTTGAATCTCTGAATTGCAACATTTCTGGGTTTGAGCAAAATTATGTTTAATTGCAGATCAACTCTCAATTTTTTTCAGGGTTGTTTAAAATCTTTACATAGAATATGTATAATCCTTAACTCTGTCTCTTTCTGTTAATTGTGCACATTTCCTGACTATTCCTGAAGTTCATAATATTTGAGTTGCAAGCACTTTTTAATAGCATTTCAATTCAATTTTTTAACTTTACTGACAAACTATCAATGTAAGTGTTGAATTGTATCAACATAATTTTGTATTAGAAGTCAGCTTGCTATTTAGTTTAATTTTACATTGAACTAGCTTTTGCTTAATGTTTATATTCAGTAATTTGGTTTACACTTATAATAACGTAGTGCCTGTAACATATCCAATGGTACATCACAGGGGTGTTCGCAATCAAAATCTGACGCCCGATATTGGGCCTGGTACAAGTTGGTCAATTTTAAGGATTTCTTTAAGGCACAGTGATAAGAGAGCTGGAGAGACTCTGAAGACATTCGGAGCTTGGTAGCCAAGCCCATGTGGGCAATGATGTTGACGTTGGAAATTGTTTTTAATTAAGTCCAGGTGATCAGACATGTCTTGTTTTAATCAAATTGTCCAAAGTTACCCCTCAATATAATGATTTTTACAGGTTAGGTAGTGGGAGTTCCCACTGCCACGGGTACCATGTAATCCCGTGCTACCTGTTCCATGGTCGGATAGTCAGCGACTAAACCATCTCCCCCACCTGGTTTGGCAGGTGAGGAGGGGGCTGTGGACCCTCAACAAGATCTGTCAAAGGATGGATGAGCTCCCTGTGAGCCAACGGCCATCCGCACTTCAGTAGAAATTGCGATCACTGTTGTACTTAGCATTATAAGGTACCGTGCCCGTTGATGTTTTCAATGATGATAATGATAAATATTAGAAAGCACATTTCTAAAGGATGGCTTATTGCACTGGTTCAGTTCGAGGTGACCTTTATGTTTGTCGGTATGCAACATAGGTTCAACAGAAACTGGAATTTATTGGGGGGAAAAAAAGTCATCTTCAAACTGTGGTTTTGCGCTTGGTTTGCCATGTGTCCAAAGGAATGAGTAATAGAAGCTATTATCTAAATTCTATTATACTGCAATAATTCTGTATTCATTGGTATGTTGCCTGGCAAATTGGAACAGCTACATTTGACACTGATACAAGTTGGTGATGATTCAAGGTTCAGCTGTTTATTGGATATATTTAGAACTATTGGATATAAAATATTTGAGTATTATTTTCTCATAGGTGCCTTATGATTCAGTTAAATTACCTTCCAACAAAAGTGGCTTCTGAGTCGCTATGTTGTCAACCATGCATTGATGTTTTCTGTTATTCTTGAATTCTAATTGTGGGCAAATGTTTTTTATTCCATCCATAATTTCAACTTTGATAATATTGTGCTGATGCAGTTGAGAATGATTTTCTGAGCTCAGATTTTTATTGTATTGTTGGAGCAGCATCAGTGTAGAAGTTTGTGTTTGGCCTGTTCAGTGCTTGCTCTAGGTATTCTTACTGGCACGCTCTTTGAACACAAAAGTGCAGGCTTTGTTATTTGTGTGCTTTGGTACATAAAAATAGTTTCTGCCTTTGGATTTATTTCACACTGTCCTCTGGCGAAAGAAAATGTAGAATTTTGTATATTGAGTCTTGGGGCCCAGGATAGTTCAAAGTACTTTGAAGCTGCTGGATTTGGTTGTCTAAAGATGGTGACACTTCAGTTATTATGTTTTCGTTAATTATGTACAACTACAATGTCCATGGTTCTATTTGCAGTTGGCGCGCTAACTTTTGATTATAGTATGCAAATTGAACCATTATCATATAGTAAATTGCCATATGTATTAGGAAAAATTATTGTCTGAAAACATTAGATTGTAGGGCTGATCATTGCACTCTTTAAAATAAACTGCTATCTTATTTTGTTTTTTTGGCCTTTTTAGGATCACTATTCACTTTTCTTTCCCAGTGAAAAATGTTTCATCAGCTAACTGTTGCAACTAAAGGATATGTTTTGAGATTCGTCAGCTACGTTTTTTTCTGGATGCAAATTCCAGTAGTTGCAGCACATCACTTTCATTTCCAATCTCATCAGTAACATGCCCACTTTCTGATTACTCCTGAGAAATTGAAGGTAGCATGTAGTGATGCAATTGGGTATGAAAGTGAAGTGCTGCAGGGACTGGGATTTCCACATGATGTGCTTTGCCAAATATGGTCAGTATTCATCTTGTCTGAAACTTTCATAAAGGTACTTTGCTTGTTTTTTTTAAAATTGATAATAAACTAAAACACACAATGAACAGGCTTGGGTATGACCATCTAACATCCATGTCAATTGATGCTCAAAACTAATAAAAGCAAAATTCCTATTTTGTGACTGATTATTGCATTGCTGTTAGGATCTTTCAAATGTGATGTTTAAACTGATACCCCAACATTCCCTTGGATGTGAGAGAGCCTACTGCACTACTTTGAAGAACTGCGGAGTTAGCGGATTAGTGTGAGGATCCTGGTCAATATTCACCCCTTAACAAACATCACTTAAAGCAGTAGATGTATGGATATCTGGATCTGGATATAGTACACTGAAAAGTTCTAGGTAGAGCATCACTCAGCACTGGACAATTTAAAAAAAAATACTGGACAATTTTTACATTTTATCAAGCCAATTAATCAAGCCAATTAACCAAAGATCTCGGAGAAAACCCACGCAGATCACGGGGAGAACATACAAACTCCATACGGGCAGCACCCGTAGTCGGGATCAAACCTGGGTCTCAGGCACTGCATTTTGCTGTAAAGCAGCAACTCTACCACTGTGCCACCGTGACTGCCCCTTATGTTTATTGGAGACTTGGGTTGACAGCTCAGTTGTAATGTTTGTGAAAATTCTGTTCTGATACAGGGTCTCCAGCCTGAAATGTTAACGGTGAAGACCAGACCCTTCCTGGATCTGCTGAGTATTTCCACCATTTTTTTGTTGTTTCACTGTAAAGTTTCTAATGTTATTAGGGACCCTACGGCTGAAGTTTTCTTTCAGGCCAGTCTGGAAAGATTGTGAAAGCCACTGTATCAATGAAATTTTCCTTTGTTGGTACTAGGTAGTGCAAAATCAACTCATCCACATGGTCGCTACAATTTCTCCTGTTAGAAACTCCCAGTCCGCCTTCCATTATTAATGATTAGTTCCCAAAGGTGTTTAAATCTGTGTCGGTTTCCGTTGGGAATATACACTGTTATTTGCATGGTCTTGTATTTTGAATTAAGGAACATAAAATAACTGTCCCGAGTTTCTTTATGGCAATCTTAAATTGTCAATGACTCAAGGAGAAAATCTAATAATGTCTTCATGTTTTTATAAAGATTTAAAAAAAATTGTGATAACCCTTTGAGCTTGCCTTCCTTAATTATATTTAGATGGGATTCTGACTTTGAGACTTTGTTCATAATTCACATATTATACATTTACACTTTTGACTCCTCAGCTATGTGCAAGTGCCAAATGTCTGAACCTGTGGTTCCCTTTGTATCGGGCAGGATTACTATTACAATAACACATTATCAGTTGGGTAGAACTAAACTGTCTCACAAGGGTTGAAACCAGGCACGTGCCGTCAGGGTAGGCAAGGTAGGCACTGCCTACCCTGACTAAAATTATGAAATGGCAATTATTAAATATAAAGGCATGGGAGAATTATGCCTATCTAAGAGATCGATCTCTTATGTAGACATAATTCTCCGTGCCTTTCATCCGCAGCGCTTGTAACTTGAAGCTCTGTGCAGCCCACAGGCCGTCGGCGCTGCTTCAAGCCGTCAGTTTCAAGAGGAGCTGAAGGCAGCAGAAATTCTGCCTTTGCAGCACTGCGCAGCAGCCCACTGCGCAAGCGCAGCGCGAGTTTCTTGGCGGGAATTTCAAATATGGAGTGTCATTACTTTAATAATATCTCAGGAAACAGTGAAGATTGGACTTAATGTACCAATAACGTGGTAAGTGCATTTCTTGGTGTTTTATGTTTTTAAATGCTGTATTTCCTGGGGGGGGGGGGGGGGGGGGAGGAGAGGAGAGCTCCGTTCACAGTGTTTGGGGAGTCTGGCGTTGTGAAGGAGGGGATTGGGGTCAGTAACCCACTTGCCACGCTCCGGTCTGAGTGCAGGTAGATGGGACTAGGTGAGAGTAAGTGTTCGGCATGGACTAAAAGGGCTGAGATGGCCTGTTTCCGTGCTGCAATTGCTATATGGTTTTATTGTGGCCGGGGAGTGAATTAGTTTGGGTGGCTGCCGCAGCACTCCGGGCACGGACAGCAGAACTGGCCGCCACTTCCGAGGAAGGAAGCAGCTCGGGTGACTGCGAGTGGCCGCCGGGACCCTGCCACTTCAGTCCCTTCTGCTGGTCCCCACTCGCCTCTGGCTGTGCTCTCCGTCTGAACATCTCTCATCTGCCGCTCGCCGGCCAGCTTCCCGCAAATCTTTAAATTCCGACAGCGCGTTCTTGGGACCAGTTGAGGTTACTTGGCTGTGTGAATTTAAAGATTTGTGGGACGCGGTTGACATGAGTGGAGCCGGCGAGCGGTAGGTGAGAGATGTTCAGACGAAGAGCACTGCCAGAGGTGATCAGAAGGTGCTGAAGGGCAGCCGGTTCTGGTGTCGACCCAAGCTCCTTCTATCCCCGGAAGTGGCGGCCAGTTCTGCTGTCCATGCCCGGAGTGCTGCGGCAGCGATGAGTGAGTCTGATATGATCTTCGACCCTCTCCTTCTCAACACTTCTGCCTTCTCGCATCTTTAACCCCTGGCACAGACTCTCCACATGCTGTGAAAGGAACTCTCCCTCCAAATGGACCCTTGAATTAGTATTGTCATTCAATAAGATGACAACTGGTTCAACGTCCCAATGTGCTCCCGTTTTTCCCACCATCTCTTCACCTGCCTTCATCCTCCATCCCCCACCCATTCAATAATTAATAAATGAAGGCGATTGAGAAGCCTTGGGGAAATTGAATTGTTACTTTTTATTTTTTACGAAGAGAACAATCTGCGCATGCGCGGTTTAAGATTTTTTAAAATGTAATTACTCACGGCACGTGCCTGGTTGAAACCCAGCTGTCATTGTCTGTTATTTGGTGAACATTAGACTGATCTGAAAGCTGTAATTGCTCACCTAGTAAGTTCTGTCCTACTGAAAGCTAGACTTTTCAGCAGCAGGAGTTGTCATGAGGATCCCCAATTTTATCTGCATCTCTGATTCTTGATGTACTCTTAAGATATTTTAATACTTAAGATATAGCCATTGTTGACTTAAAAATCATGGTGAATTGGATACACCAATTTGATCCAAATCTTCAGCGTAAGCCTAGTTAACATTTGAAGGTGTATGGTTTAAGGAAGGCTGTCAAAAGAAATAGATGAAAGTAGCATACAAATATATTTAGAGATACTGTTTGAAATTTGAAGGTTAATTTGAATTTGGTTTTAATTTGAATTAAATTTGAATTTAAGCATTTTAGTGTTTTGTCTGTACATCAATTTGCAAAATTGTTCTAATTTTTTTTGCTGCCTATTTAAATTTAAGTGATCATTGTTCCAAACTACAAGACTTCATGGGAGTGATCTTGGCCAATGGCATGAATAATTTAGAAGCTGTCCAGCACTTTACAGCACAGAAAATAAAATGGTTGAATAATGCTTTGTTTGCTAATGTCCTTAATGTTGCATATAGAACACTGTTTTGAAGATGTATTTGTTGGAATAAGGGGTGACATATTTTGCATTAGTAAAAGTGAGAAGGTGCTGTCCAAGCTTTTTATGCTGAAAGACTTGGATGTCAACTGCTATTAATGCAAATGAATGAGTTTTTGTGAACTTAGATATTACTGTTTCCAAGGTGATCCTGACTTGTTTTTGTTTTTATTTTTGTCTTTGAGGGATATTGAAAACCAGCTTTTGAAAATTGCACCACCAGTGTTTGCTTAGTTCTTGAATTAATTTTGTATGCTAACCATATTCATATTTTGAATATGACCCATTGCCTTTTATTTAAATATTGAAATCTGAGTAGGTTGCTGTTTTGCAGATCAAAAGTAAAAATGCAAATGTTGGAAATCTGAATTAAAAACATATTGTAGGCTGCGCTAGATAAAGCACATTTTTCGAAAGAGAGTAAAAATAAAGTTTTTGGTTAATCATCCCCTTTCCGTGTTCTCCAGAGATGTTGCCTGACCCGAGTTAATCCAGCACATTGAGTCCTTTTGTGTATTAACCAGCATCAACAGTTCTTGGTTTCTACAATGTACTATCCTGCCCCAAACCTAATCACACCATTTGGTTAGATTATTGACATTCTAGAATGTTTAATACATACACCTAATATGTCCATAAATATGTTTTTTACATTTTGGATTTACTTTGCCTCAATAGCTGCTTGTGAAATAGTATTCCACAATTGTGATCGTTTTTAGTGCCTTTCTGACAACACCCCTGCCCCATAAGATAGTGTCTTGTCCATTTCTTGTCTACCCTTTTAATCGTCATGATAAACCAAAAAATGTCATACTTTGAAATGTTATACTTTTAAAGAACGCTAAATCTTTAATGTGTAATGCTGTCATAAATTATCGTTGTTTGCCCTTGAGCTATGCTTGCTAAGGTCTGAACTAAAATCTGTAAACCAACATGGCTGAACTAGGGCTTCTGTATTCCATTGCTCTTGACGTATGGGCCTATATTTGATTTGCCATTTATTATTGTTTATTGTATATTGTTAAATGGCTTTGTTATTTGTGTACCTGGATAGCTAAATCGCGACCTCGTTTAAATTGGAATAATGTTTCCAAATCAGTTGGTTACTTTGAAATATTTCCACGTTTTGGGGAAACTAATAATCAATAATAACGTATTTAATTGAATACATAAATATTTGTTTTTGTTTGAGACGCCGCACGGAGTGACATCGCAGAGGCATTTTAATTTAATTATTTTAGATACTAGGCAAGTGCTCAATGGAGCAGAATCAGTAGTTTTTTAACTCATCGAGAATGTTCTAACAGTGGAAAATTTGCACATGGTGAATTGTTTTAAACATGGATTTTCAACACTAATAAATGTCATATCATGAGCAGATCAAAATAATGTGAACCTGTTGGCCAATATCCATGGTGTGTAGTGAAACATTATACTGGTCATTACAATCTTAAGCTTGTGTAAGTTGCTCGAGTACGATATCAGTTTCTACGTGGTACATTGGGAAAGATGACTGGTTGTAATTTCTATGTGGACCCAGTGCACTTGGCTTTCTGATTCTGGCCTATTACAGCATGCAATGGGGACGACCTTCCTCTGTGTATTGCTGTTTTACTAACATAAAACAATGACATTTTTCTCATAAGATCTATTATTTTCACCTTCCTAACCTGCAGTTAATTTACCCACAAACTGTCGGATGAACAAATTGATCCTTTGCTAAATCATTAAAACGTCTGGATTGCAAACCTTGAAATCAATACACAATTGTTAAACCAAAGTCACAATGAAAACTACTTGAACTTTGAGAATACAAATAATTAGTGGGTTTAACTGGTTGCATACAGAATTGTCTGGAAGTTGTAAATAATTAAGTATTTCTGAATGCTTCTATAGGAATGTTTAAGAGAAATTTATCAGTGAATAGATAAGAATTGGTGAAATGTGATTGGATGTTAATTGATAATAATTTGAACATAAACATACAAACAACGGTATAGCACAGCAGCTGGTCCTTTGGCCCACAATGTCCATGCCAAACATGCCAAGTTAAATTAATCTCTTCTGCCTATACATAATCCATATCTCTCTATTCCCTGCATATCCATGTGCCCATCCAAAAGCCTCTTGAAAGCCACTATCATATTTGCCTTCACCACTACCCATAACAGCACCCCACCAGTCTGCGTGTGAAAAAAAAGTTGCCTTGCATATCTCCTTTAAACTTTGCCCGTTGATGGACAAATTAACTCTGTTACAGTAGAATATAGTTGGAATGGAATACTTTGTCACATGTGACAAGTTGAAATGTGACGTGTGAAATTCTTTTTGCCACATAAAAGTCTCTGACAAAATTACAGTACCCCTGCTGACTCCTCCTTTGTTCTCCTCCTTTGTTCTCCTCCAACACCCTCCTCCTGGCCAAGCCGGGTCTTCCATTGTTTTACTCCCCCGCCCCCCCAAACCCCTACGAGGGCACACACCAACCCGTGAGGCTCCATCAGCGGCGAAGCCCCACTACCGGTGAGAGGCTCCACCTGCCCTGAGGCTTCGCCTGCCCGGCTTCCCCACAGCTGCCTCGGAGGTGTCTGCATCTGCTGCCTTCTAGGTTTCCAGGGTTTATGATAGCTTTGTCCTTAAATACATGATTAATGGAAAGTCAATGATAAATTTGATTATTTGGGCTGATTTGGCAGCATGTTTATCTGTTCCAATTCTGTTCTCTATTTGGGTTAAGTTCACATATTTGTAATTGAATCAGCTGGCTCAGCGTGGTATTCCTCCTGAACTCCTAGTCAGTAACACAATTAAATACCATCCTTGTCCTGGCCTATTGCCAGGTGTTGTTCAATGCTGTGGTGATATTTGGGTAATTCTCCTGTCAGTGAAGTTTAGTGACCATTGCTGTAAAAGATGTAGATTCATTTTAGACAGTGAAATTACATATTTTCTTCATGGAAGAAATGCTTTGGACATCCCAAAATAATGGGGGATTACAGGAAGGAGTAAATATACCTGAAATCAGCATTAGGAAAACAAAATTGGAAAAGTGAATAGGTCTGTAAGGTGATACATCATCTGACCCTTATAGCTTGCATTTTATTGTTTCGAAGATGATGTCTGTGGAGATGAACAATGGCAGCTGTTACATCTCCAAAAAATCAGACTATTTCAGAAATAGTTCCCACTGATTGGAAGGTTGCAATTTTTTTTTAATTAGTAAAGGGCAGGGTGAGAAAATTAGCATCTTTAGAATAGTGAGCCTGATATCAATAGGCAAATTCTGGAATCTATTTTTAATTCATAACAAAGTACTTGAAATTGGGCAGAGTCATCGTGGATTTATGAAAGATTGTTTTTGACAAATTTGTTGGAATTCTGAGGTAGATGTAGTAGATGAGGGAAAAACGGTTTTGTTTTTATTTTGGTTTTCAAAGGGCTTTAATGGAGTGCCACACAAGTTATTGAGTAAAATTGGAGCTCTTGTTATTTGGGAGTAACATACTGGTGTGCATTAATGGTGAGTTAATAAACAAACAAGCAGAATCAATGATTCATGTTTGATTTGATAGGGCTGTGATCAATGGATATACTGAGGGGCAGGTGTTTGGTACCCCAAGTTCTGTATACATGTCTTGGATGAAGGGATCAAGGTAATATCGCCAAGATAGAAAGCTAGGTGGCAGTATGGGCTACAAGGTGGATGCAGAAAGTCTTCAGGGGAAAATAAGCAGGCCAGTAGAATGGATAAGCGCACGAGCATGGCATCCTCTAGTAGCAAAGATAAACTGACAAGATATAAAATATGTTAGTTTTCAGTAGCTAGAGTCTTTGTTCACTAATTACAAAGTTAAAATGCAGGTTCATCAGACATTAAGAATGTGTTCAAGAAAATTAGAAATTATGTAGGGCTTTTATGAAATCGTGTGCGATCTAATTCTGTTTTACCTACTCGGGGGGGGGGGGGGGGGCAGGAGGGAATGCAATAGCACTTGCAGTGGAAGAGTATTACAGATGTTCACCAGACTGGGATGTTGGGTGAGCAATTGAGCAGCTGCAAGAGCCTTTATATTAATTTGTCCTTATTTATTATGTTATTGACATGTCCATGTAATATCCAAATGCTGTTAAGTGAAAATTTGATTATTCATTGTACTGTTTCAAAACTACAGTTCTCTTCAGCTTGGTTCATCAAGATTTATTTGGAGAATAAATTTGAAAACCAAAGCATTGAATGTGTATATTAATTAAGCAACTAAAAGCATGGTGTGCAAAAAATAAGTTAGAATGTAGAGAAGAAAAGAAGAAAAAGATGTGATGCCACTAGTTCCTAAAATAATTTTATAGCCAAGTGCAATCAAAATTATTTTTTCAGTCTGCCTTTGTTGCAGACATTGTAAGTTTTATATACATCTTGGTTAATGGACATGGGCAAAAGTAGCAGTTATTGTCCGTCCCTAATTATAGAGTTGTGGGTAGTTAAGAGTTGACCATACTGGTAGGTCAGGCATATCATTTTAGACCAGTGTAAGTGAAGATTGATTTATTTCCTTGAAGAACGTTGAGCCAGATGGGCTTTTATGATAACCCAAAGGCTATTAATTCCAGGTTTTATTTAAATATTTGAATTTAAATTCATCAGCTGCCATAGTGGGATTCAAACTTGAGTCCCCAGATCAATAGCCTGGGCAGTTCTAATTATTAATACCTGTTCTAATTATTACAGTTCTAATTATACCTTTACTGTAAGATGGTGATCTTAATTGTTAACACTCCAGATAGTGGTAGACAAAGTGAGAGTGGCATGCGTACATTCTAAATTTATTAAAAATCTTAGTCAATTATTTAGAGGGGTGGGTTGGGAACCAATCTGAGCTAAGCTTATTAGGAAAGCTGAATAGCCACAAGGAAAAAGAAAAAGTGTTGTCTAATATGGCTTTGGACTCTTGCCAAAATTATTAATATTAAGAAAGGTACTAATGGAAAATTAATAGGTGTCAATTAGGTGGGAAGCAAGGTTTTTGGGAATCAGAAAAGGAGGGGTTAGATACGGTGGATAAGGGCAGTTGTGAGTAAAAGCTGCACGTAGGCATGAATTTGGTGTATTTCCCAAAATAACTGAGCAAATATTGATTAGTCAGTTTCTCTTTTTATTTTAAAAAAAATGTTATTAGAAGCAATTGCACAGAACATTCAGCATCTAAAATTATACAATTATTGTAAAGCTTCATTTTTAACCTTACAACCTAAATTATGAAAATGAAAAAAGAAAGAACAAGAGAGGAAAGAAGTAGAAAGTGAAAAGATAGATTGAAGAAGAACAAAAGAAAATCCCCTAAATGACCCAGACCCAGTGTAGCAGAAAAATATAGAGACAAAAAAAGAAAAAGAAAAGTGGAGATATACCTTGCCCCTCGTCCCCCTCGCCCAACCCAGCATCGGATTTAAATTTAAATTTGTGTTGCACCATACTATTGTTGTAAGAATTTGGTAAAGGGTGTCCATGTCTTATGAAATTAATCTGGTTTTTCCGCCAAGACAAGCCTAATATTTTCCAAATGTAGTGTCTTGGACATGTCTGTAATCCACATCTTCACTGTAGGGACTGTTGTCAGTTTCCAAAATTTGAGTATTAATTTTTTTGCCGTTATTAGGCCATAGTTAAGGAAACATCTTTGAAATATCGTTGGCTCGGAACAGGTCTCTAACATACCTAGTGTGATAAGTTCTATATCTGGATCCAATTTAGTTTTAAGCATTTTGGAAAATATATCAAAAATTCCCCTCCAGAAGTTGTGTAATTTTGTACAGGAAACAAAAGAATGGGTTGTAGTTGCTTCTTGGAGGAGACATGTATCACAGATAGGAGAGACGTTTGGGAAGATCTTGTTCAATTTGGACTTTGAATAACAGAGTCCATGTCAGTTTCTCTTTTTATATCTCGACATTTCATGACTGAAAACAAATAAAAGATAATAAAAAGTGTACAAAGAGAAAGAGGAGTTAGGATTAAATCTATTCACTAAGCTTCTTTACAAAAAAAAAGCCAAAATAAAATGTTGGGATTTGTATAGAGTGTTCCTGGGTCTCAACGGACATAGAATTTGAACTTGAAAAATCTGTTCCTTTAACTACTGCTCTGTATTGGTATGGGTTTATTATTTTCATATGTACTGAGATACAGTGGAAAAACTTTGTTTTATGTACCATCCAGGCAGATCATATCGTACTTGAGCACGACAGGTAGTGTAGAATAGTGTGTTACAGCTACATGGTTAGTAATAAAACATGATAGATTGGAAGGACAAGGATACATCGTTGGCATAGGAAAGGTCCAGTCAATAGTCTGATAACAACAATGAAGAAACTGGTCCTGAATCTGGAGGTACATACTTTTGAGCTTTTGCATTTCGGCCAGATGGGAGAGGGCTAGAAAAGAAAATGACCGAGGTATGATTGATTCTTGATGGTGTTTGCTGCTTTCTCAAGGCAGTGTAAATGGCGGCGAGTGGGGGTGGGGCAGGATTGTGGTGGACTGGACTGCGACCACAGCTCTCTGAAATTAATTAACTCATAAAGTGATATTTGGACAGTGGCACAAAATGATTATATACTATTTACTTTCTTTGTGCTTTCTGCAATTAGTAGGACATGTTGAGACATTCTGGAAAGGTAGGAAGAGATTTTTGTGGAGCATAAAACCCTGGATGGCTAAATAGGTTCTTTATGTGCCATATATTCTATGTAAAACTAACAGCTTGCATTTGAAGCAATCTCTATCACCATCACCAGAGTAATGTTATAAATGTAGATGTTAACATTTTAATTAATGCCTTTGGAAAAATGTGTGGTAAATTGGTTGGAGAATACTTATAAAGTGATGTTTCAGTCGTAATTATGTTCCAAAGCAAAATACAATGTTGGAGGAACTTAGTGGGTCGGGCAGCATCTGTGGAAGGAAAGATCAGATGACGTTAATGATCGGCGTCTTCAGATTGAATGCACGGGGGGCAAAAGTTGGAGAAAGTAATGAGGTGGGACAAAGCCTGGCAAATGATGGATGGGAGGTTATTCACAAATGACTGGAGATGGTGACAAAAGCTGGAGGTGAAATGGTAACACGGTATTTGATAAGGAAAGAAGGAGTGAAATGGATAGCTAGAGGGAGAGATGACTGGAAGAAAACAGGAGGAGAAAGAGTTGGGGAATAAAGGGAAATGGGGAACAAGGAGATGAGGGGTAGGTGGATCATGGGAGGGATAAACCTAGGGAGGAGGGTGATCATCACCACAGATTGTATTTATTTTATTTATTTCAAAAACATCTGAGTTGAAGGTGAGGCAAGGTTAATCACACATAGCAAATGACAAATAAAGCTGGTTTACTGTGGAAATTTGCCACGAAGAGCAGCCGAAGCAAATGAGTAACTTCTTTTGAAAGTATTATATTCTCAAAATAAAAAGTGGAATAGTTGCATATAAATGGATATAGGAAGTAGTAGTGGATTTGGGCCATATCTAGTTTGGCATTTAATAATGTGTAAGAAGGAACTGCAGATGCTGGTTCTATCTTTGGTATTTAATAAGGTCATTGCTAATCTATTATCTTTGTCACTTTCTTTCACTCATCTTGTATGCTAACTCAGTGCTGAAACACTGATCGATTTCTTGAATGTATTCGGAATCTTGGTTTCTTTGGCTCTATTGGTTAGTAAATTCCAAGACTTCTCTGCCCTCTTAGTGATTTTTTTCTTTCATCTCAGTCGGAGTGCCTAGACCCTTTTTTGAAATGGTGATCCCAGATGTGAGTCACCTCTGCCAAGGAAAATGCCATTCTTACCGCAAACTTGTGAGGTCCTCCAAGAATGTTGAATGTTCCAGAAACATTTAGCTTACAAATGGATTTAGGTTCAGTTTATGTAATCTTTGTAGTGCAATTCTCCAAGATAACTTGTGCTGTATTCCCTCGGTCACATCTATATCCCCCTTGTATGTGTACATATCTGTGCACAATTCAGGTGCTCACTCTCCTGCATTTATATGTATTTAATTCTCTTAGATTAAAAGTATAGTGTACTATTTGGCTTTCTAATTACTTGCTTAATTTGCAAGTAGAATATCAGTGATAAATATAGAGGATACTTAATTACCTCTGAATACCAACTCTCTTCAATCTTATTTAAAACAAAAGATATTATTTTTAAATCAACTTTTTAATTAAAATGGATGTCTTCAATTTTTTCCACCTTACATTCCATCTGCTGCGTTCTTACCCCATTCACTTAGTCTGCCACTATCTCCTGGAGTTTCTCAGCATCTCACGGATAACTGGCAATGCAACCCAAAGTTTTATCAGCAAACTTGTTTGTATTACCCATGTCAAAGTCAATGGAGATTTTAAACAGTAGGCGACCTGGAACTGATGTGTGCCACTCCATAACTTTAAAATGATCTTTCCATTTCTACTTCCTGTTTTGTCTGCAGAATCATGGGGCTGTTTTTTTGCTATTAATCCATGTTTTTGCTATTTTCTAATCTGTGGAAAATATTCTGAAATCACAACATTTTGGAAGATGACAACCGATGCATTCTTTCTCCATTTATTTATTCAAAATCATGGGATGGAGGTCATGAATTTGTTGCTTTTCATTCTCCTGTAATCTTTTTTATATTGTTGTTCATTTCTTTCAGCTTCTCTTCTAGAACCCCTTTCTGTATAATTTCCAGAAATAAATGAGCCTTCCATAAAGATAGACGCAAAAAACATGATTAGTCTTTCCCATGCCCTCATACAGACTATTTAATGTATTTACAACTATTTATTTAGACATTAGTTCCAGTTCAATTCCAACAAAGCTTGAGTAGTGGGACACCTCGTCCTTTCTTTGGTACATACTTGTGCCAGTAATCTGTGAATGGAAACCCACTTCTCACCACTGTTGGAGTAATTTGTCCAACTTTCTGGGCTTTCTTTCTTGTGCATATTTCAAAAAATAGTCCAAAGATTATTTTTAAGATTCTACATTTTATTTTTGACTTTTTATACCTGTACTCCTTCAGCAGAAGTGCCTCCTTAATACTGTTCACTTCAGTGATTTCCACGTGGATCATGACAAATTGATCTTTCCCTTTCTCCCGGTTTCTTCCAGTTCTAATTCGGATTAGTTTAATGCCATATACATCAGTGCAATATAATTATTTCTCTGCATGGAGCTTGTAAACAGTATGTATGCAATAATGAAGTTATAACAATAATCACTAGAATGGTGCGAAGGTTGTGCAAAAACAACAAAATTAAAGTGCAATGGAATAACCGAATATAGTGGCGTTCAGAGTTGAGAACAAGGTGATTAGTTCAGCAGTCTGATAGCAGTAGGGAAGTGCTGTTCTTAAGGCCACATTTCTGGCCTTTTAAACCCCTAAATATTTTCTCTCAGAAGGTGGATGAGAGAAAAGGGAATTGCCAGGATGACGGATATACTTGACCGTAGTTCCAGCCTGAAGCAAAGCACAGTGAAGATGGATTGGATGGAAGGCAGTGACAAACCTTTGATGGATTGAGTTGTGTTCGCCACTATATGGAGCTTTAGGAAGTCAACAATAGAGCAGTTGCCAGACCAGGCTGAGATGCTTCCCATCAGAATATTTTTTTGTAGCACACTGTAGAAATTTGTGAGAATCCTCGTGAATATGCCGAATCATCTCGGATGCCATCTCTGCAGCAGCTCCATTGATAACGACAAACTCCTGTACCACTTTCCTGATAGGAGGGAAATGAAAGTATGGCCAGGGTGGTTTGGGTTATTGATGATATTGGCTCTTAAAGGTCCTTTTGATGGTCAGTACTTGTGATGAACCAGTCAGTGTCTGTAATTTCTTTTGTACCAAGGTGTTTGAGTTGCTGAACCAGACTGTTCCAACTAGTCAATATTCTCTCTACCGTATGCCGGTAGAATTTCAAAAAGGTTTTTGTCGATATACCAAATCTCCTCAATCTTCTCATGAAGTGGAGGCATTTATGAGCCCAGGACAGATCTTAAGATATGTGCACTAGCTGATAACGAAGCTGTTAAATTTTCACCGCTGTCCAGTCGGTGAAGAGACCTTTGTGGATTCTGGCATTCTCCTCCTAAAGTCAACAATCAACTCCTTGGTTATGATGACTCAAGATTGTTGTTCCAGCGCTATTCAGATTTTCAATCTCTCCCGTTATTGATTCAAAAAAGGTGTTAATGTCAAAGAGAGACACAACATACTGGAATAACTCAATGGGTTAGCCATCATCTCTGGAAAGATGGATACGTGATGTTTTGTGTTTGGACCCTTTATCATTCAAGAGTTATCAGTGTATTTAATGATGGTGTTAGAACTGTGTGGTTAGATAGTCATGGGTCAAGAAAGAGTAGAGCAGGGGACTGGGCATCAAGCATTGAGGTGCCCCATAACTGATAGTTATTGAGGACAAAGTGCTGTTGCCAATTGTGGTCTGCCAATAAGGAAGCCATGGATCTAGTTACTTGGGGGGAGGGGGGGAGCAACATACCAGTTTTTTAGTTTGGTGGGAATGATGGTGATGTACTTGATGAACGACAGCTTGACATTCATAATCGTATTGTCTACATTAAAATATCAATTAGATGTTTGTACTTGTAATTTTCTCTAGTTGCTAATATACTTTCATGATACCAGTTTTAATTAAATGGATGCAGTGAACTATAATTTAGAGTGAACCCCATTTATAATGGGAAAAAAATCCACAACTTCAGCCAGAACAAAGTTATTTTAATCCTTTTTCCTTTAAGTATGGATCTGCATCTTTGCTCTTGCCGCATCAAACTCTCTTTTCAATATACTTTATTCTGTAAGCACTGTACTCAGTGGGTATAGCATACTGTGTAAATGTTTGAAGCATTTCAGAACCTGAATTGAATAAGTTGCATGCACTTGGTTTCCATCATAACCTTGAGCTGCCCCAGATGAAGTATTTTTGATGCAATGTGGAAAATCTTTGCACAGCAAATTCCCCCCTAAAAGGCATTGAAACCACACAATGAATTTTAAAACTTATGTTCATCAGGACATTAGAAAAGAGCTCAAGTATGTTTAATTGTCATATGTACCAACAACCGAACAATGAAACTCTTACTTGCAGCAATATCACAAACCTGTAAACACAATACACATGGATAATATATAATACTCAAATTCAATAAATTGATAACCCCAATGCAAGTGCAAAAAAAAAATTCCAAGACCTTGGCACAACTAAAAGACAGTTCCTATTTGAGGTTGTGTTCAAAAGCCTTATGGTTGTTAACATAGAAATAGAAAGATAGAAATTAGGTGCAGGAGTAGGCCATTCGGCCCTTCGAGCCTGCACTGCCATTCAATGTGATCATGGCTGATCATCCAACTCAGTATCCCGTACCTGCCTTCTCTCCATACCCTCTGATCCCCTTAGCCACAAGGGCCACATCTAACTCCCTCTTAAATATAGCTAATGAACGGGCCTCAACTACCCTCTGTGGCAGAGAGTTCCAGAGACTCACCACTCTCTGTGTGAAAAAAGTCTTTCTCATCTCGGTCTTAAAGGATTTCCCCCTTATCCTTAAGCTGTAACCCCTTGTCCTGGACTTCCCCAACATCGGGAACAATCTTCCTGCATCTAGCCTGTCCAACCCCTTAAGAGTTTTGTAAGTTTCTATAAGATCCCCTCTCAATCTAATAAATTCTAGAGAGTATAAACCGATTGGGAATATAAATTGTTGGGAAGAAGTTAGGGTTAGGGTTAACATATGGTGTGCATTTGATGACTCTGGGCCTGTACTCGCTGGAGTTTAGAAGGATGAAGTAGGAACTCATTGAAACTTACCAAAAATAGTGAAAGGCCTGGATGGAGTGGATGTATTGAGGGTGTTTCCACTGGTGGGTGAGTCTTGGATCAGAATATAATGATGTAGCTTTAGAATACAGCCACAGAATATAATGATGTAGCTTTAGAAATGCGATGAGGAGAAATTCCTTTAGTAAGAGAGTGGTTAATCTGCAATTCATTGCTACAGACTGCTGTGGAGGCCAAGCCATTGGGTATTTTTCACGTATTTTTTAAATTCTAACTAATTTGTTATGCAAAATCTGCCCTTCACACTTTCTTGATTGGTAAAGGTGTCAAAGGTTATGGGGGGGACAAGCAGGAAAATGAGGTTGAGAGGGAAAATAGATCAACCATGATTGAATGGTGGGGTAGACTGAATGGACCGAATGGCCCAATTCGGCTACAATGTATAATGGTCTTATGCACTCCAGGGAGTGGAAGTTTAGAATATTATAATTTATAATTAAAAGGTTGATAGTTTTGTTGACCAAAATTATGCAGACTTGAAGCAGAAGTATTTAATAAAATAGTACTACCTGATATTAAAATCTTGGGTGGATAAGTCGTCAACAGTGCATTCATTACTGTTATGTTTCTTTGTCCAGATATCAGTTTGTTATTTATTATTTCTTCTGTTCTTAGAGAATGTTTATCTGAGTTTAGCAACCCAATATGCCACCTTCCAACACTAGCCTGCACTAAGGAGCAACTGTGCTTGAAACTGCTATAAACGTTACCATTTACATTTGACGTGTGCAATGCTATTGAAAATTGTATTTAAATATGATTATACATATGTACTGAAACAGTTTCATTATTGCAAAAATGATTTTCGTTTTTTTCCCCCAGATATTATCTGCAGAACTGGAAGTTCCTTGCACAGATTTGTTCAGAATTTGAAGATGAGACGTGGGATCCACGGAACGAGTATTCTCTTATGATTGACTTCTTGATTAAATTTAAAATAGAAACTGAGTATGTAAGGGAAAATTGTTTGTCGATATTGACTTTATGAAGAATCTCAAGTGTTAATGTTTCATTAACGGGCAGACAGAACCATGTGGCGATTGCTTACACTGAAGCTTGGTCGGTTGTACTGCTGTTTGAAGTTCCTGTTTGTGGTGAGTCTGTTGGTTTTCATGTTAATGAATACGCACACGTTATTCGACTCCTTTCAGAAGAATGAACTTACAGATCGTCGTTTTATTAGCCTCAACAAGTGTCCGGCATGCTTTGGCACTAGCTGGTGTCGCAAGTTTATGAATGGCCAAATCACTTTTGAAACATGGGGTCGCCTGCGAATTCTGGATTTCTTGAATGTGAAAAATGTCTACTTCGCTCAGTATGGAGAGCCAAGGGAAGGTGCAAGGCGTATTGTTCTCAAACGCTTGGGTTCTAATCAAGAACTGATGGAGATGGAACAAAAGGTCTGCAAAAGGGCCACGGGCCGACCCCGTTGTGATGTTACACAAGCTATGTACAAGACTCAGTATTCCCGTTTAAATGGAGAAGTTCGGTTACTGACCCCAGATATTGTGGAGGGGTGGTCAGACTTGGTGCATTGTCCATCACAGAGACTTCTAGACAGAATCGTACGTAGGTATGCTGAAACAAAGGATTCTGGAAGCTTTTTGATGAAGAATTTGAAAGACTCTGAGCGGATGCAGCTGCTTCTGACATTGGCTTTTAACCCAGAACCACTGGTTCTTCAGGTATGATATAACATATATTATCTACCTTTAGTTTCTGCAGATTTGGATTCCGGTTGTTTAGTCATTCCAAAATAGTAGCTTAATGTTTCCATGTGTGCAATATAATAACTGAGTTGAGGGATTTTGATTATAGGTATGTCAATGACAATTTCTGTTAAACAGGTATAGTTTTGGCAGTAATTCCTTGTTCTTTAACATTGCTATTAATATAGAGTAGCCTTCAGAATAATGGTGGAATAATGTTCTTTTTTTTCCTTCATGCGTGTTAATGATATTTAAAATGTTGGGCTAATTTTGTAAATGTATCTTTTCAAAATCTCTAATCTCTTTTGCCTCAAATATGCTAAATAATTCTAAATTGATTTGTTTTTCATCTCATTTCAATCCACAGGTGGTTCTCTATAATGTGATAGATACATTCCTAATGAAGCTCGTGTTACAGATAATGTTATAAAAACAATTGTGTCAATTGGCAATAGGATGTTTGTGGCAAGAGTTTCAGACTAAATAACAAAATAACATTTTTTTTGCAGGATTTTCAAAAAATAGAGGTCTTTAACATTTTTGTTATCGCCAGCTAAAAATATTAGAAGCTGTAGTTACAGCTGTTATGTAGCTGTTGCTTCATAGAGTATCACTGAATAAGTGTCAACAGAAGTGATAGCTTGTCAAGTTCTATGGCCATCTGCAATGCAACTTACAGACTGTGTTCTTAAGAGAAGATTATGTTAGATTAGGATATAGTATTTCCACAACTTTTTTTTAACCAAAGACAGCTTTATTTGCCCTTGTCAAATTCTAAAGCAACTCTTAAGTAGCTTTTTATCTTCACATACGAATATAAATTAAAACATTTCTAACCCCAAGCTTCCATATTCACAACTTTTTATCTTTTTGGGCTCACACCTGTCTTTTCATCCCTGGCCTTTGTCCAACAATCTGCCAATTTTAAAAAACAAACAAAAAAAGCAAAAAACCTTGGTTGTGTTCACCTATTACTGGCCATGCTCTGCCATGCCCCTCTCTTCCAGCTTTTCCACCTCTCCTTCAATCAGTCTGAAGAAGGGTCCGACCCAAAAGTCACAATTTCACATTCTCCAGAGGTGATGCCTGACCCTGTTAGATATGCTGCCTGACCCTCCAGTGTTTTGTGTCAGTCTTAAGTAGTTTTCTAGTTACCGATTGAAATTGTGTGATCAACCCCCATAAAACACAATGTTGTTGAATTCATCAAACGTATTACAATTCTGTAACATTAACGGTTCTCAGTGATTACAATATCTTAAAGCTGTCACAGGGTTAAAAGTCAGTTTGTAAGTAGATGTTAATTATATGGAATTAACACCTTGAGTAAATTTGGGGACATGAGAATATTACATCCCTCAACACAAACAAAATTAGTTTTGGTTTCATTTGTACTCGCCCACACTGACCAAGCTGCCTAACTGAGCTTATCCTACTTGCCCTTATTTGGCTCATGTGCCTCTAAATCTTTCTTATGTGCCATTTAAAAAGTATGTTTTAGATGTCATAAATGTACCTGACTTTGACACTGCCTCTGGCAATTCATTGCATAATACGCTCAATTTGGAAAATGTTGCCACACTCAGGTCCCTTTTGCATCTCCCCCCTTTTGCATTAAAGCTATTCCTCTAGTTTTAGACTCCCTTACCCTCATGAAAAGCCTGTATTTATTTATTCACCTTATCTGTGCCCTTCGTGATTTTACATCTCTTATTAGATCACCCCTCAGCCTCCTAAACATTGCATAAAATCTCATCCTATCCAGTTATAAGGAGCCTATCTCCTTATGACTTGACGTTCAAGGTCCGGTAACATCTTGATTTTTTTCCTTTTGCACCCTTTCTGGTTTAATGACCTTTCTGTAACAACTAGAACTGTGCACATGTGACCGTACCAAAGTTTTGTATCGTGACGTCCTGTCAACTGGGCTGCCCATCTATCTCAAATCCTACAATCCTGGTAAAATAGTTGCAAACCCTTTGGAACCTTTCCAGCATAATGGTCATTGTTCCTCTTACTGGGGGTGACCAGAACTGCATCAACAACAAATTGTACAGTTGTAACAAAACGTCCCAACTCCTGTGCTCATCCTGATCAATGCAGGGAAATGTGCCAAAATACTCCTACATCGGTATCTATGTGTATTGCCACTTTCAGGCAACTATATACAGTACTCTTCCATACCTGCCAACCATTCCGATTTGGGCGGAATTCTTCCGATTTTTCCATCCCAATTCCGAATTCCGATTTTTTTCCTCAATATTCCGAAAAAAAGTGGAATTCGGAATTGGGATGGAAGCGTGCATGCGACCCATGGCGGCGGCGGCGGCGAGCAGACAGCGAGAGAGCGCACCGCGCCTGCGCCGCTTATGGGGGCACGCACGGGTGTATGTCAGCACGCAGCCGCATGACCCCGCCCCGCCACGGTGGCGTTCGGCGTCACTTGCCCCCCCCCCGCACTGAGGTCACTTTCCCGCCCTCACTGACGTCACGTACCCCGCCCCTTACTGACGTCACGTGCCCCGCCCCTTACTGACGTCACGTGCCCCGCCCCTTACTGACGTCCCGTGCCCCGCCCCTTACTGACGTCAGACTAATAGGATTCCGATTTTTCATTCTCACAAGTTGGCAGGTATGCTCTTCATAATGTTTGGGAGAAAGACTTATTTATTTGCTTCCATACTCCACAATTTGAAATTTGTAATAGAAAAAAATCACATGTGGTTTAAAGTGCACATTGCTATTTTAATACATTTTTAT
Source organism: Okamejei kenojei (assembly GCA_035221665.1). Classification (NCBI taxonomy): domain Eukaryota; kingdom Metazoa; phylum Chordata; class Chondrichthyes; order Rajiformes; family Rajidae; genus Okamejei; species Okamejei kenojei. The sequence goes on along the minus strand of CM069144.1, from coordinate 50,452,074 downwards.
ACATTTTGGTTTTACTATGTAGAAATTACAGCCATGTTTATAGGGTGGTTGCATGTAAGGTCAAAGGGTGTGACGCATGGAATAGCTCAATCTTTCTGGAGTACAAGGTTGCTTCCGGCACACACTAGTAACACACACAACCCGTACGTTCTTACCTGTTAACTGCCAAAATGGTCAATTTTTGCGCTGTAATAAATTGTGGAAATAAGGGTAACCATGAGTGAAAACCACCAAAATCACTGCTGCTCACTGACTTGCGAAAGAGCAGCGTGCTGGCGGGATTGAGTGCAAGTCCCGGCCCACAACAGCCCGGGGCTGGAGGGTGACTGAGAGCTCTGAACCAAATGCTCTAATATCTTTCCTCTGAATCTGAGCACCAACGTGTAAGCGGCCAAAGGAGAGCATCCCTTGGGACAGCCCCCACTCTCCCCCCGGGGTCAGCGCTGTCCGGCCACGGCTGCCCACCACCCTGTCTCCCCCTGTGCGGCTGCACTGTCACGTGCTGTGGGTCGACAGCACTCGCACGGGGCCAAATGGAGCGGGGACGCGTGTTCGGGCAGCGGACATACGGGGACGAAAACCCGGCAACATCCCCGTCAGCTGCAGCAGAGTTGGGGACAGTCTGGTCCCTCCGTCCACTGGCACCCTGACCCCCCCACCGGCACCCCCTGGCCGCGGGGACAGACGGCCCGGGGTCCGTGAGTGTGGAACCAATCAGTGTGGAGTCCAGATGCTGGGACAGAAAACGGGCCCGCTGTACTGGCAGCCATAGTAAGTGCTTACCTGACGTTCACCGCTTGTACTCCAGAAGGTGTTGGTGGCAACTGTACAGTTCACGGGCCAGTGACCTCGACTGCCATGCAACCTCCCTATACATCGCCCCCTACTTCAGGGCACCATAATGTTTGGGGGACAGCACTATCATGCAAATGAAAGTAGTCATGTTTAGTATTTTGTTGCACATCCTTTGCATGCAATGACTGCTTGAATTCTGCGATTCATGGACCAGTTGCTGGGTGTTTTCTCTAAATGCCCTGCCAGGCCTGTATCACAGCCATCTTTAGCTTATGCTTGTTTTGGGGGCTAGTCCCTTTCAGAATTCTTTTCAGCATATAAAAGCCATGCTCAATTGAGTTCAGATAAGGTGATTGACTGAGCCACTCAAGAATTTACCATTTTTTAGCTTTGAAAAACTCCTTTGTTGCTTTAGCAGTATGTTTGGGATCATTGTCTTGCTGTAGAGTGAACTGCCGGTCAATGAGTTTTGAACTTGAGCAGATAGGATGTGTCTATACACTTCAAATTCATTATGCTACTAACATCAGCAGTTGTATCATCAATGAAGATAAGTGAGCCAGTACCTTCAGCAGCCATACATGCCCAGGCCATAACACCCCCACCATCGTGTTTCACAGATAAGGTGATATGCTTTGGATCTTGGGCAGTTCCTTCTCTCCTCCATACGTTGCTCTTGCCATCACTCTCATGCAAGTTAATCTTCCTTTTTCCAGAACTGTGGTTGTACTTCTTGGCAAATTGTAACTCGGCCATCCTATTTTGCAGCTAGCCAGTATTTTGCATCTTGCAGTGTAGACCCTGTATTTCTGTTCATGGAGTCTTCTGCGGACAGTGATTATTGATCAATCCACAGCTGACCCCTGAAGATTGTTTCTGATCTGTCGGATGGGTGTTTGGGGATTTTTCTTTATTATAGAGAGAATTCTTCTGCCATCAGCTGTGGAGGTCTTCCTTGACTTGCCAGTCCCTTTGTGATTGTTAGAGCCAGGATTTTGCCATAAATGCCATGTGCCTTTTTTGATGATTTTTGGGCCTGGAGCGGGGCTGTACATCGCCCGGAACGGCCTCGATGGCCTGGGACTTGACACCGCCCGCCTGGGGCTTTGACATCGGGAGAGAAATGGTGCGGGGGAGAGAGAAGGACTTCTGGGCCTGGAGCGGGGCCTTCCATCACAGTGAGGAGGAGATTCACTGTGATGGATGTTTGTGTGAATTGAATTGTTTGTGTTTTTTTATGAATTGTTCTGTTTGTGTGGCTTGTAGAAACGGAGTTTTGTTCGAGCCTCTCTGAGGTTCGAATGACAAGTAATAAAATCTAATCTAATGATTTCACCAAGATAATGCCCTTTTCACGATCGAGTGCCTAAATCAGCCTTTTTTTTGCAGTTTTGCTGAAAGGTCGTGCTATTTTCTCTAATTTTACCTTGATTACAACGACGTTTTCTATGTTAACGCATTAATATTAATAAGTTATTATTAACATGTTAACATAGTATAACTCACAAGAAAATTTCCACCACCGGGGCAAAACCGGGGGCGCCCCCGTCGGTTGTTCATTCGTTCGTGCCACGCTGGTTCAGCCTTCCCCAAGATCTATTTAAGAAAGAACTGCAGATGCGTGAGAAATCGAAGGTTGACAAAGTGCTGGAGAAACTCAGCGGGTGAGGCAGCATCTATGGAGAGAAGGAATAGGCGACGTTTCAGGTCGAGACTGATGGGGGGGGGGGGGGGGGGGGGGGAAAAGAAAGGAAGAGGCGTGGACAGTAGGACTAGGAGAGCTGGGGAGGAGGGTGAAAGCAAGGGCTATCCAAAATTGGAGAAGTCAATGTTGATACTGTTGGGGTGTAGACTACCCAAGCGAAATACCCAAGCTTGTCTCCTCACTACATTTACTGCTGGCTCCAGTCGCAAATCTGAGTTTTCGAGTGATCTGTGCAAGGCATTCATTGATGCTGGAATTCCACTGTGGAAATTAGAAAACAAATCTCTGCGTTTTTTAAGAGAAATACACAGAGGAACATATACCAAGCGAGTCATTACGGAAAAATTATGTTGACAGCGATTTCAACATTGTTGTGCAAAAAAATTTGAGATGAAGTTGCATGCAACAAAATATGGATCTCAATAGACGAGACAACCGATGCGGTAGGGAGATATGTTGCCAATGTGTTCATCAGTGCACTGGAGTCGGGTCAACCATCAAAGGAGTATTTGTTGACATCTGAAGTATTGGAGGTCAAACAGCTCAACTATTGCTCAGTTGTTTACATCTTCACTTGCTGTACTTTGGCTAGAAGGTATAAGTTTCTGTTTGACTTAATGTTTTATTCCCCAGAATGTTGCATTTGACGTGCTTAACTCAAGGACTTCATAGAATTGCGAAGCACATACGTAGCTTGTTTCCAAATGTCGATCGCCTAGTTTCCAATGTCAAGAAAATCTTCCTGAAAGCACTGTCACGTGTGCGGTTCAAGGAAATGGCACCCGAGATTCCGCTACCTCAGCCCGTTTTGACTAGGTGGGGTACATGGTTCTCTGCCGTATACTATGCTGCAATTTTTGAAAAGATAAAATAAATCGTCAACTGTTTTAAAGAAGAAGAATCTGCTGCAGTCAGGATCGTCAGTGAAATCATGCAGAAGAAGTCCCTCTACCGCGATCTTGTGTTTATTTGCTTCCAATTTTGTAAACTTCCAACAAACTATCACATCCCTTGAGAAACATGGCGAGCATTAGTGAATAATTTGCAGGTTTTCAACAAAGTAACTAACGACATCTATAAAATTCCTGGCTATGTAGGTATAGATATACAAGGAAAATGTGAGTGATTTTAGCTGACAAGGATCTTGAAGAAATATAAAACTTAGCTAAAGTTCTTAAAGGTAGTTGTAATGCACAAGATATCGACATGAATATAGAGTCTGCAGCTTGTTTTGGGTATGCACCAGTGACCTCAGCTGAGGCAGAAAGAAGTTTTTCACAACTGAAGCATATTCTCTCTCAGACGGCGTAGTTTAACACCAAATAATTTGAAAAAAATGCTAGTAATTATGTGCAACCAGGCAACTTTGATCATTTTATGTAGAATGCCTTTATTATATTATAATTTTAACCATATTTAGGTGGAGGAAATACATGCCTTTTTTGTCAATAAATTTTAATATGCCTTTTTGCCTGCTTATTTCGGAGTTTTTTAGCACATAAACATCCTGTCTCTAGCGATTAGTAAGCTCATCAGTGTTCTCTTTCTTCTTAATATTGTTCCAAACAGAGACATTAGCCTAAGGTTTGGCTAATGTATCTAACAGTTTTATTCTTGTTTCTCAGTCTCATAATGGGTTCTTTGACTTTCATCGGCACAACTTTTGTGTTCATGTTGATAAACAGCAATAAAATTTTTCAAAGGTGATGGAAAGACTGGAGGAAAGACTAGGTGATGAGAACTCTCATACCTGCATTAAGGAGGCAATTAAACATGCCTGAGCAATTTCAAACACCTGTGAAGCCATGTGTCCCAAACATTATGATGCCCTGAATTGGGGGGACCATGTATAAACACAGCTGTAATTTCTACATGGTTAAACCAAATGTATAAAAGTGGCCTTTATTAAAATCTGACAATGTGCACTTTAATCACATGTGATTTTTTTCTATTACAAATCTCAAATTGTGGAGTACAAAGGCAAATAAATGATGGGTCTTTGTCTCAAACATTATGGCGGGTACTGTACAAAATCTCTCTGTCCTACTACACCTACTAAGGCCCCACCATTTACAATTAAATGGGTTAACTTTCTAAAATGCGACACCTCGCACTTTACCTTGCAGAGTTTTTTGTTGGCTACCTTAACCTGAATTTTGCTCTCAAAACAGTTTTTGTTATCATTTAAGTTCAAGCACTTTGCAACAATTGTTAGTGTCGGCTATTGTTTTTGCTATCTGACTGACATGATCTTTGAATTATTTGCTCTGCAGTCATGTGATTTTTGGTTTTAAAAAAACAATGTAGGTTTCACTCGTTGTGTATATTTTTGTCCATGCTTGGAGTTCAGCAGTTTCAACAGTTTAATGAGTTTGTACAGTTTATACACTGACAGTAGAATAAAAGAAACACATGAACAAGGCTAGGTTCTTTTTTTTACTGCTGAATTTGGCAAACCTTCATTGTGGGGTTTATGTAATTACTAAATTGAATCCAAAATAATTGTTATTTAACCATCATCACGAGAAATAAAACCTCACGTAGCAAAAGTAAGATGCATAATTAAAATGAGGGTTTACTGTATTATTGGTACAGTTATGCACTATGACAATTGGCTATTCAATCAGCCATTGAGTCATTTTTGCCCTAGCACCAACAAGGCAATATACCAGGCTGGATTATCATTTGTAGATCCAGAAACTGCTATATATCTTATGGAATCCACTATCTCAATAATATCCACAGCAATATATTCGGATGTAGAATCAGATGACCACAGAGGACTCCTACCTTTCCTGCCAATCCATTCTATCCGTGGTATGGCCAATCCTTAAAAGTGGTCTGCCTAAATATATGGAATGAAATGCATGTTCTAGTTTCCTTGAAGCAGTGTACACACTGTTCAGGCACAGATAGCCCAATATGTTGATGCTGAAGGTGTATCTATTTGTGTATATTTATAATATTTCTTGTACATGTTGTGGCCCTGGTCACAGTTCATTTATTTGTATTATGCAAAAACTTCCTCTTCATTTTAGTCTCTCTGGTACATCAAATAAAATCCTCAGTTAACTTCCCTAAATCTAGAAGGGGGGGGGGGGGGGGGGGGGGGGGGGAGAAGGCTAAAATAAGATTTTCCCAATGTCTTTATACCTCAAAGCAGCATTAAAATTTGCCATTTGGTATGTAGTGTAATGTGGTTTGGATCCATAATATTAAAATTATTGGCCTTTTGGCATTTTAATAACTCCATAAATAACATTTTTTAATTTCTACTTATTTAAAAGTGTAATCGATAATTCAAATGTTTTGACTATTACTGTCATAAGGATCAATTTAATCTGAAGGACCAAATAAAGCTTATCAGAGGCCAATACTTGATCCGATTATAGTTCTGTAACAAAGTCCCTTCTTTACTCTACTACACCCCAAATTTCAAGCTTCAGCTCCCTGCTTGCAAAAAATATATTGCATTTTATACGTTTAATTTTGGCATCCTAATTTACACATTGCGTTTTAATTTCCTAGCTGTGTTTATAGGATGATCAAATAGTAATTGAACCTTAAACATTTGAGTTTTTAGAGAGTGTGATGTGCTAACAATGTAAGTTCAGGCCATCAGAAATAATTGCATGGGATTGATTTTGCATTTATCTAACACGTTGAGTTACTGCAAATTAAGTTAGGTCAGTTGGCAGCTTTTACCATTAATTTATAACTGAGAAATGTAGCCTAGAAGTGCAAAGTCATCATGGCAGACGGTACTCCAGATTATATTAAAACGTTCAGAGCAGAAATGTATCATTTCATAGATTTGGGCAAAGTTGTCTAATTAGTCTTTCCCTTTGTGGTCCACACCTACCTCCTTCCGTCCAATTCGACTCAGTTGAAATATCCCTTTTCCCTACTCTCATGTAAAGCCTCTTCTTAAATGTGCCAGTACTGTTCTCTTCAGTTATTCTATATCATTGCCATTCATAAGAAAAAGCATGTTCTACTCAATGACTGCTGTTGGTCTTTTGTGGAGATGTTCAAAATGAGCTAATTTCTTGTCTCTATAAGGACCAACTTGCATTTGTGTACTGGGATACCTCTATGTGCTTTACAATCAATTAAGTATTTTCAAAATGTGATTAGTGTTATGAAGAAATAGTGGAACATTATAATGGTTAAATACTCTGTGGCTGAGATAAGTATAGGTTTGTTTTAATCACTCTTTAAGCTACGCTTTAATAAGCAGTCCTTTAACTTGTTGGGGTGGAGTTGAATGTGTAATGTTTGCTTGAGGATCCATTTAGGGATAACACTAAGTTCTCCCAAGGTTATAATCACCTGACTTGTAAATGCCCAGGTCTTCAAATGAATGTTTTGGAGAGCAATAGGGTTTACTGGCTGCTGTGGAGCTTCACGCAACTTCAGCGATCTGGGAACTTTGTCCAGGGCTCATGTGAACATTGGATCTAATGTGCTACAATGCTGGGAACTATAGTCTGTGGAACAACAATCAATGCATCTAATGCGCTACAATGCTGAGAACTATAGTCTGCACTTTGTACCTTCCTCTTTGCTTGTTATAGCAGATTTTGAATAGCATGCAAAACAAAGCTGCCCATTGTACCTCGGTGCACATGACAATAATGAACCTAAACCTAATCTTTGGTTGAGTTCAACATCCTGGTTTAACTACATTTTTATTTCTGGATAGATTGCTTTTATTCGCAAAGGCATAGTGGATTTATTATAGCTATCGGTTATGATTATTGTGGTGGATTTATTGTGTAGGATTATTTATCAGCTGTCACATTTCAGTAAAATATTTTTCTGAACCATCTGCACTTGCTGAAACCGACTGATCCAGATTGTTCACTGTACCTCGATACACATGACAATAAACTAGACTGAGCTATTCTGAAACTTTGGTTAGTAAGCAATGGCTTAATATCAAGTCTTTTTATTTGGAATGTTTAGCATATGATGGAGAAAATTTGAAGTGGATGTTATATCACAAATTATTTGTAAATGTTTATAAATACAGCACCTTTTGGGTGTGGAAAGAAATGGCTGGCAAATTACACTTGCATTATGTTTTTTGCATTTGGGTTCCCATTAAAATTATTTTGAACACCATTGTCATGCTTAGCATTAGATTTGTACTTGACCCAAAACGTCACCCATTCCTTCTCTCCAGAGAGGCTGCCTGTCCCGCTGAGTTCCTCCAGCATTTTGTCCTGCTGAGTTCCTCCAGCATTTTTGATTTAAACCAGCATCTGCAGTTCTTTCTTAGAGATTTTTTACTATGCTTAGTTATTTGACTATTTTACAGCTTGAATGCCATTTACTGGTGCACTGAAATAATGCAGACTAGGTAGTGGGGTTGCCCAAAAATGATTATGGTATATTGAATATAATTTATTATAATTGATTCATTATACATTTAAATAGGTTAATCAAATTATACTATCATCTACTGTATGCTGTTTACCTAAACAATGCATGCATAAAAATGAAGGCAAAGCAAGAGACATGAGAGAGGGGAGATTGCTGGGCATTGACATAGATCTTTGTACCCTGTCTACCCACAGGCGAGGTCCTGGAGGACTGGAAAGTAGCAGATGTTCCTTTGTTTATGCAGAATAATGGGGATGCTCCAGGAAATTATAGGCTGGTAAGCCTCACATCAGTGGCAAGGAAACGTGAAGATTCTTAGGGATGGGATAACTTGCATTTGGTAGAGAATGTGCTAATTTGGGACGGTCAGCATGGCTTTGTGTGGAGAAGGTCACGTCTTACAAACTTAATTGATTTTTGAGGAGGTGACAAAGGGAATTGATAAGGGTAGGACAGTGGATGTTGTCTATACGGCCTTTAGTAAGGCAATAGACAATAGGTGCAGGAGTTGGCCATTCGGCCCTTCGAGCCAGCACTGCCATTCAATGTGATCATGGCTGATCATCCCCAATCAGTACCTCGTTCCTGCCTTCTCTCCTTTTTTTTTTAAGAGCCCTATCTAACCTGCCTCCACCGCCCTCTGAGGCAGAGAATTCCACAGACTCACCACTCTCTGTGAGAAAAAGTGTTTCCTCATCTCCGTTCTAAATGGCTTACTCCTTATTCTTAGTCTGTGGCCCTTGGTTCTGGACTCCCCCAACATCGGGAACATGTTTCCTGCCACTAGCGTGTCCAAACCCTTAACAATCTTATGTTTCAATGAGATTTCCTCTCATCCTTCTAAACTCCAGAGAGGTCAAACCCACCTGCTCCATTCTCTCAGCATATGACAGTCCCACCATCCTGGGAATTAACCTTATAAACCTACGCTGCGCTCCCTCATAACAAGAATGTCCTTCCTCAAATTACAGGACCTAAATTGCACACAATACTCCAGGTATGGTCTTACTAGGGCTCTGTACAACTGCAGATGGACCTCTTTGCTCCTATATTCGATTCCTCTTGTTATGAAGGACAGCATGCCATTTGCTTTCTTCACTGCCTGCTATACCTGCATGCTTACTTTCATAGACTGATGTACAAGGACCCCCTGATCCCGTTGTACTTCTCCTTTTCCCAACTTGACACAATTTAGATAGTAATCTGCCTTCCTGTTTTTGATACCAAAGTGAATAACCTCATATCTATCCGCATTAAACTTCATCTGCCATGCGTCTGCGCACTCCGCCAACTGTCCATGTCATCCTGCACCAGTTAATCCCTACTCTTTGTTTCCTGTCTGCCAACCACTTCTCTATCCATGTCAGCACTCTACCCCCAATACCATGTGCCCTAATTTTGCCCACTAATGTCCTATGTGGGACCTTATCAAATGCTTTCTGCAAGTCTAGGTACACTACATCCACTGGCTCTCCCTTGTCCATTTTCCTAGTTACATCTTCAAAAAAATTACTGAAGATTAGCCAGGATGATTTCCCCTTCGTAAATCCATGCCGACTCGGACCGATCCTGTTACTGCTTTCCAAATGTTCGGCGATATCATCTTTTACAATTGACTCCAGCATCTTCCCCACCACCGATGTCCGGCTAACTGGTCCATAATTCCTTGTTTTCTCTCTCCCCCCTTTGTTAAAAAGTGGGATAACATTAGCTACCCTCCAATCCACAGGAACTGATCCTGAGTCTATAGAACATTGGAAAATTATCACCAATGCATCCACTATTTCTAGAGCCACTTCCTTACCTACCCTGGGATGCAGACCATCGGTCCCATCAGTCTATCCAACACCATTTCCTGCCTAATTTGGATTTCCTTCAGTTCCTCTGTCACCCTAGATCCTCTGGCCACTGCTATATCAGGAAGATTGTTTGTGTTCAACTCATCTACCATTTCTTTGTTCCCATAATAAATTCACCTTTTTTGGTCTTCAAGGCATTGGGTCAGGTCGGCTAGTTTAGTTTATTGTCACATGTGTGTATATATAACAGCTGGGAAGAAACTCTCACCAAATTCAAGGCTTCCAGCACCTTCGGACTATTTATTGAGATGACCAAAATAAACAATTGGGGAATTTTGGAAAAACTACCACATCATGAAGTCCATACGAATCTCAAAGCATCCTGCCATGAAATAGCCCAAAACTGCATGAACAGAATCTGGAAGAAGTTATGGCCAGAGCATGCAATGATTTATTGGAATTTGATAAGGAACCTCCAACAGTCATCAATGACATTGTTGAGTTAGTGTGGAAGATGTGGAGGAGTCTCATGGTGATGGTTTAACTGAAGAACTGCAGGAATTGGCACAGCAATGCATCCAGATTGAGGTTGAAGACCCTGACAACCCTGCTACAGGGACAACAATTGAGAATTATTGGCACTACATTCCTCATACAGTTCAATATTCTACTTTGTACATTAATTAGTAAATATATTACTATACAGTATTAGAATTTATTATTACCCATACTTTCCATATACGATATATGCCGTACTATATGTAGGAATGTTACATAATTTTGAGATTTTACAAATCAAGCATGTAATTTATCCCATCAGATAAAGCATAACAATAATTTTAATTTGATACCTAATTCACTTTCATATATTCAGTATTAAAAAAGTTATGGCCATTTTCATACTCGGAAATTTACCATCTTGTTCCCTATTGTTTTTCCATTGACTTAACACAAAAGCTGTGATCGAGGACAGTCAAAAGCCCATAACTTTCTTAAATTAAGAGAACTGAATGAATTTTTCAGTTATTATAGATTGAAGCATTCTGAAACAAATATAAAACATCTTACTTGGATGACCTGAAATTAAAGCATGTAATTAGATAGTTACCTAATTGTAGCTAATTACAAAATTGACCGTTGTGACAGAAATAGTAATAAACGCCCAGCCTGCCTTAAATTCAAAAATGTGATATTTTCAAGATCAGAACTTTAATATTATTGTATTATATGCTGTAAGTCCGTAACAGATAGGTAAAGAAATTACAATTTCTAGCAATAGACCAAGTCTTTATGGAGAAGATCAGTTGCTAGCTGGTACATTGGCATATCATAATCAGTAGCATCATACTCGGATTATAACCAATAAGCAACTCTGTACACCTTGTTTTTCCTCAACTTTTCAATTTTTGCATTGTTAACTACAGGTTTTTGCTCTTCAAACCACGAATGACATGCCTTTCTGCCCACTATTTTCCCATTAATAATGTCCTGTAGATCATCACATTTGGAGTAATCCAGATTTTGATAATCTCTGCGAATACTGTCTAAATCAATCTCTTTTGCTGGGCATTTGGATTGACAATTTAGCATTTCTTCTTCGGAGACATCTGTTTAAAATATAAAGGAAAAAAAAACATCATTAACAGAAACAAGTTATTATTTGCAGTTTTAGGAAAACAGGTAAAAATGATAAAGTTAAACGCTAAACCAAATAGTAAATACCCAACAAAAAATTTGGGCTTATTCATCAGTTTCACCAAATCAATGAAAATCATCTAAATTCAATTACTAGATCCAAACATCTATCCATTCTTAAGAAAAGGCTAAATGTTTTAAATAGCCTAAGTATCCAAATAACAAATAACAAACTGATCCCATTCACACAGACATTCAAAATATAACATGTTTTTTAAATCTCACTTTGTCATGAATTTATATGCCAAATGGAGAGAATTTAATGTTTAATTCCCATAAATTAATCCAGAAACATCCACTCTCAAGATAATTAAAATCATTTTTTGCACAATACATCTGACTAAAACTGTACTCTGTATATTTAGTGTGACAATATTGATCATGGATAGACAATAACACAAAATATAGATTTAGATGCTCTTATGACATGACTGACAAAATAAAAGAATTTGATTTTCTTGAGAGTGGATGTTTCTAGAATGTGATCGATTGGAATGTTGCCGTTGCCATAAATTTAAGCACATATCAGCAGGCAAGACATGGTTGATTCGTTTGTGGGTCTAAATAAAATGTTTTGCATCATAAGATTAAAATAAAGCCACACCATAAAGCAATGTAATATGTTAAATAAACTGCATACCTTTTGTTTTGTCCATGATGTTGAAGGTGTTTTTAGTTGCGTTTAAATTTAATCCAGCGACCAGACCTCCCAACTATCCCGCTTTTGGCGGGATATTCCCGCTTTTTAGGTTCCCTTCCCGCCATCCCCGATTTATACCCTAATTATCCCGCTAAATTCTTCCTCCCGTGGTGAACGCCGGCGCCATGTGTCCCCGGTTTGCCGGCCCGCGCGATCAGCGGCACTTTGCCGGGCCCTAGTGGCCGCGCGTGCGCAGTGGGGGAGGGTTGCCGGGCCCCAGTGGGCCGCGCGTGCGCAGCAGAGATGCCAACTGGTACGGATTTCCCGTAATTTCTACGGAAAATTGGCCAATTACGGGCGGTACGATTTTCATATCGTAAATCCCGGATTTTGCCGATTTTAAGTTAGCACATACTTGTGTGTGTTTGGGAGTGTGTGAGTGTGTGTGTGAGTGCCAGTGATGGAAATGGGGGGGGGGGGGGGGGGGGGGGGTACGCAGAGGGACGACGTTCTCCTACGTTCCAGTTTCCAGTTTCCATCCTGTGCATGAATTCCCAGCTTTATCCTGCGCTACTTAATCCAAGGACGAGTGAACAATCGGACAGATCACGGGCTCAGAGGCTCCCACGCGCTGAAGAGGTTTTCTCCTCGCTGGGTACACAAAAAGCTGGAGAAACTCAGCGGGTGCAGCAGCATCTAAGGAGCGAAGGAGATAGGCGACGTTTCGGGGTTTCAGTCTGAAGAAGGGTCTCGACCCGCAACATCGCCTATCTCCTTCGCTCCTTAGACGCTGCTGCACCCGCTGAGTTTCTCCAGCTTTTTGTGTATCCTCGATTCTCCAGCATCTGCAGTTCCTTCTTTAAATATTTTCTCCTCGCTGCCCGTGCAGCTCGCCCCTCCCATCGCCTGCCGGCTCACTCAGCTGCGGGTTTCCAGATAGTCAGAGGCCGCTTCTGTCTCTCTCCGCATTTTGCAGCCCACTCACTCGCCCGGCTCCCATCCAACCCCCCCTCTTCTCACCTCCTCCCCTCTCCTCCCTCCCTTCCTCTCTCCCCTCTACCCGTCACAGGGGACGACCTTCTCTCCGAGGAGGCACGATCGTCTGTCTCCCCCCGACCCGACCCGGCCCGGCTCTGTCACGCTGGTGGGTGCGCTTACCCTTTGCGGAAGCCACGATCGGCTGGTCACCCCGCTGCTTTTCACTGTCCTCAGATCGCTCCATGCCTCGCTCAGGCCCCTGCGGGCTGCCGCCCCGCCCCTCTCCTCTCTCTCTCTTCCTCACTCTCTCACCCTCTCTGTCGCTCTCTCTCTCCCCCCCCTCTCTCCCCCCCATGCTCTCTCCCCCTCCCTCTCCCCCTCCCTCTCTCTCCCCCCATGCTCTCTCGCTACCCCCTCTCTCTCCCCTCTCTCTCTCTCTCCCCTCTCTCTCTCTCCCTCCCCTTCTCTCTCTCCCTCCCCCTCTCTCATCCCTCCCCCCCCTCTCTCATCCCTCCCCCCTCTCTCATCCCTCCCCCCTCTCTCATCCCTCCCCCCCCCCTCCACTCTCTCTCCCCCTCTCTCATCCCTCCCCACCCCCCCCCTCTCCCCCCTCTCTCCCCCCCCTCGCTCTCCCCTCCTCCCCCACCCTCACCCTCCCCCCCCTGCCCACCCCCAGCAAATTAAATAACATTAATAAAATATCAAGGGGACTAGTGGTTGGTGTGAAGGAACTGCAGATCAAAGATACTAGTATCTTTGCTGCAGATCAGGCATGATATTCTTCCGATTTAAATCGTAATTTCGATTTTATTGTTTTCCCATTTTAATTTTTTTGCGCCCCGATTATTTGGTGGCCAATCAACGACTGTCTCTAAGGGGGTTGCGTCCAATCACCGACCAGCTACCCTTAAAATTCCCGTCCAATCAATAAATCGGTCTCCTCCTGCCCAATCAGCCGCCGTCTCCAAGGGCATTGTGTCCCAATCACATAATGCGCTGGTCACTTGGCAGCCAATCAGACAGTCTCCTAGGGGCCTTTTGATCAATCACCGACCTGCTTCCCTCACTAAAGCAGACGATGGCTGCAGCCAACACACACACGCAGACAGAGACAGAGTCCCCCCCCCCCCCCCCCCCCCCCCCCCCCCCCTCCTTCCCAACCTCAGCTTCACGGAGGGTACACAAAAAGCTGGAGAAACTCAGCGGGTGCAGCAGCATCTAAGGAGCGAAGGAGATAGGCGACGTTTGGGGGCAGTTCCTTCTTTAAAACTCAGCTTCACGGACCCAGAGTACCCTTAGTTCCTAAACCCATTTCCATCACTGGAGTGTGTGTGTGTGAGTGTGTCTGTGTGTGTGAGTGTGCGCGTATATGTGTGAGTGTGTGTGTATAAACATATCAAGACATATTGATAATGAACTCGTTCATCCAGTCTTTCAATAGAGCATTTTCAATGGTGAGTTAATACATGTTTATGTAATACCAACTAATGAACATACAGGTATGTTAATGTTAACATTATGCGCTATCGCTTGCCTGTGGGAGCCGCGCTTGCCATCATGCAGAAAAAAAATTGCTTTGCGCAAAAAATTACTGATTTTGTCTCCAAATTACTGATTTTTAGCCTTATGATTACTGATTTGTGCTCTGGAAGGTTGGCATCTCTGGCGCAGTGGGTGAGGGTTGCCGGGCCCCAGTGGACGCGCGTGCGCAGTGGGGGAGGGTTGCCGGGCCCCAGTGGCCGCGCGTGCGCAGTGGGGGAGGGTTGCCGGGCCTGGCGCCATTTCGAGCCACGCCACGCCCGGCCCAGAGCCCGGGCGGCGCCGGCCCGCGCGATCAGCGGCACTTTCTTGCCGCCAGCCGGCCGCTCGCGGCAGCCCCATCACCGGGCCTCCCCCCCACCCCCACCCAGTGCGCAGGCGCAGACCCGCCGGCAACCTGGCCAAGTGCGCATGTGCCGCACACCGCCCGCCGGCAGCCCGCTGATCTGCACCAGTGCGCAGGCGCATAGCCGCCGGCAACAACCCCAAGTGAGAGAAATGAAGGTGAGTCTAGTGCCAAGTTTATCAAAGTTTAACAAAGAATTATAAATGTTTCAGCATACATGTACCTTTTTCACATTTTGGCATTTAAAATACTTCTTCACAATTTAGAATTTGTTGACATGGGACCCGAATAGGGCGCCGCGACATATTATGAATTTTCATTTAAAAATATGAATTTTGAGGGGAAAATATTATGAATTTTGACAATCAAATGTTGGGAGGTCTGCAGCGACGCAAACTTCCAGCAACATTTTAAAAAAACCCCGCGAACGGAAGCGCAAACAATTTTTCTTCATCAGCTAGCAACCCGAGGAAATCCCTCTCCGACAATCAACACAAATCTGCATTTTAATCCCTCCCCCTCCCTAAGCCTCCGGAATCACCCGCACAGGCAGTGGCAGAGGCAGATCTACAGCGCCGCTGATGGTAGGTTTTGTAACATTGTCGCTGTATATATCTTGGATTTAAAATTTATTAGATTTGCATCTCCATTTATGCTGTTATAATGACCCTGTAGAGCGATGTCTCGTTTTGTGTTCCATTTTCTAAGAACTGTATCTGGAGCACTAATTTAGGTAATAGAGTATAAGTCACATTTTAGGCCACATTTAGAGTATTGTGTGCAGTTCTGGCTTGTACCATTACAGGAAGGAATTTTAGAGTGGGTGCAAATGAGGCATCCAGGATGGTGCCTGGATTAGAGGGTATTAGCTATATTAAGACGTTGGATAAACGTAGTTTTTCTATAGAGGTACGAAAGCTGAGGGAAAATCTGATGATAGTTTATAAAATCATGATTGGTAATAACGTGGAAATGTGCAAGACTAGAGGACTTGGCGATAACGTGAGGGAGAAAGTTTAAAGATGTGTGGGGCAAAATGTCAGTGTTGTGGTGGTTGTGGAAGCTGATATGATTATTTTAGATAGGCATTTATTTGGATTGGGTTTCATGCAACTCTGTTAACTTCCCCCAAATCTTGAGCAAAAAAGGCTGGAATAAAATTTGTGCTTTGTTGATATGGAGAGGTTAGTCTGCTTCCCAACATATCTGGTTCCACAGGTCAATTCAGAAGAAAATATGAGAGAACTTTGATCTATTATGTTTTTTTCTTTCATGTTGAATTGTTTTCTGATCAAACATGTTATCTCTTCAATTTAAAGTTTTCTCGATGTAGTGGAGCATAGTGGATTGTTTTTCTGGACAATTTGTGCCTCAGGTGAAGAATATGTAAACGCCCTTGACTGCTGATCCATCTCACTTCCTCCTTGCATAGCTCTGTGACCATTTTAGGATGAGCATTTAATTACTTAATACTATCAGTCAGTTGTAAATTGAAAGTTGAGAAATATGTTTTTTTTCAGTGTTGATCCTTGGCTGATCAAAAAAAAACCCTTGAAACTTACGGCAAGATTACTATACTGAAACTGTTCAGTTCAATAGAGGGGACTCAATGCATGGAAAATTTGAAGGAAATCTGAATAATCTGAGCCACTAACTTCAATAAAGTTTAAATAATCTTTCATTTCTCCAACATGAACCAGCAAGTCAAAAAAAAATTATGGTTGATAGATTTTACCTAATTTTGCAATTTTGAAAACAATCTTGCCATCTGCTTTGCTATGAATGATGCTTGGAGTGATGAGGGTGGCAAGGTGTGAGAAGGGAAATCTAGTCCTGACGCAGTTATTCTTTGATTTTTGCTTAATTTTGTTAATCCCTACTGAACTAGTTTCCAGTAGTTCCGTTCAGTTCCAATTTATGTGTAGGAAGGAACCGCAGATGCTGGTTTAAACCGAAGATAGACATAAAATGCTAGAGTAATTCAGCGGGGCAGGCAGCATCTCTGGATAGAAGGAATGGGTGACATTTCTGGTTGAAACCCTTCTTCAGATTCCTTTCACTCCAGAGATGCTGCCTGTCCCGCTGACTTACTCCAGCATTTTGTGTCTATCTTCAGTTTCAGTCCAGTTTAGTTTATTGTCACATGTACTGAGGTACAGTGAAAAGTTTTTGTTGCGTGCGAACCACTCAGCAGAAAGACAATACATGATTACAATTGAGCCATTTACAGTGTACAGATACATAAGGGGATAACGTTTAGTGCAAGATAAAGCCAGCAAAGTCCGATCAAGGATAGTCCGAGGGTCACCAAAGTGGTAGATAGTAGTTCAGCACTGCTCTCTGGTTGTGGTAGGATGGTTCAGGTGCCTAATAACAGCTGGGAAGAAACTGTCCTTCAATCTTGAGGTGTGCGTTTTCACACTTATAAATGGAGTCAATGGAAGGGAGGTTGGTTAGTGTGACGATCTGGGCTGCATCCACAATTCGCTGCAATTTCTTAATGCTTGCTTACTTATTTATTTTTCTGAGGAGAGTTTGGTTTATTGTCATGTGGACCGAGGCATATGGTCAGCATGGCCTGATTCTGTTCAGATTTGCTTTATTACCATACATTCATCGTGAGAACATACACGATTAGCAAGTTTGTAGATGGTACTAAAGCAGAATTGGATAGTACAGTGTCAGGGGTTATGGGAGAAGGCAGGAGAATGGGGTTAGGAAGAAGAGATAGATCAGTCATGATTGAATGGCAGTGTAGACTTGATGGGCCAAATGGACTAAGCCTGCTCCTACTTGTGGGAGAGTCTAGGACTAGAGTCATAGCCTGAGAATTAAAGGATATTCCTTTAGGAATAAAATGAGGTGGAATTTCTTTAGTCCGAGGGTGGTGAATCTGTGGAATTCTTTGCCACAGACGGCGGTGGAGCTCAAGTCAGTGGGTAAGACAGAGATTTACGTAGTCTCTGACATTTATGTTGAGGTCGGAGTTGGGACTTTTTTATCGACTCCAACTCCAGCAGGACCAAAATGACTCCAACTCCGATTCTATGACTCCGATTCCGACTACACAGCCCTGGTTTCGGATCGAGACCCTTCTTCAGACTGGTTAGGGATAAGGGAAATGAGAGATATAGATGTGGCGAGATAAAGAACAATGAATGAAAGATATTCAAAAAAGTAACGATGATAAAGGGAACAGGCCATTGTTAGCTGTTTGTAGGGTGAAAATGAGAAGCTAGTGTGACTTGGGCGGGGGGAGGGATAGAGAGGGAATGCTGAGGCTACCTGAACTGAGAGAAATCAATATTCATATCACTGGGCTGGAAGCTGCCCAAGCAAAATATGTGGTGTTCCACCCATTTGCATTTAGCCTCACTCTGACAATGGAGGAGAGAAAGGTCTGTGTAGGAATGGGAAGGAGAATTAAACTCTCCAGCAACTGGGAGATCGAGTAAGTTCAGGTAGGCTAAGCAAATGTGTTCTGCGAAATGATCACCCAGCCTGCGTTTGGTCTTGCTGATGTATAAGAGTCCACAAACGGAACAACGGATACAGTAGATGAGGTTGGAGGAGGTGCAAGTGAACCTCTGCCTAACCTGAAAGTACTGTCGGGGTCCCTGGACAGAGTCGAGAGTGGAGGTATAGCAACTGGTTTTGTGGCTAGTGGTGGGATCCCATTGAAGGTGGTGGAAACT
The DNA here is from genome assembly GCA_035221665.1 of Okamejei kenojei. NCBI lineage: Eukaryota > Metazoa > Chordata > Chondrichthyes > Rajiformes > Rajidae > Okamejei > Okamejei kenojei. The sequence goes on along the minus strand of CM069144.1, from coordinate 50,433,494 downwards.
TCGGAGGATTATGTGTTGTATGCGACGGCTGATGGGGTGGAAGGTAAGGAGTAGGGAGACTCTGTCTCTGTTGCAACTAGAAGGAGAGGGAGCAAGGGTGGAGCTGCGGGATTCTGAAGAGACACGAGTGAGGGCCTCATCTATGGGGAAGCCCCGTTCCGTAAAAAGTGAGGACGTCTTGGATGTCCTAGTATGGAATGCATCTTGGGCACAGATGCGGCATAGACGGAGGAATTGGGAGTAGGGGATAAAGTTTGCTGGAAGCAGGGTGGGAAGAAGTGTAGTCGAGATAGTTGTGGGAGTCAGTGGGTTTGTAATAAACATCAGTCAATAGTCTATTTTCTGTGATGGAGACTGAGATCAAGAAATGGGAGGGATGTGTCAGGAGATGGTCAAAGTAAATTTGAGTGCAGGATGAAAATGGATGGTGAAGTTGATAAACGAGCATTGATTCTCCTATTCATTACTGTCTTTCAATTATTTACTGGTTATTTTGGTCATTGTGTGATAAATTGTCTCATTCAAATCGTTTAAAATAGTTTCAACTTAAATAGAATTTTATGCTCTTGTTGAATAAAAAAATGTTGAATAATACCTTTGAAAGTTTTTTTTAATGAAATTATATTACAACCATGTTCCTATGGTTGATGGTAGGTGTAAAATAAATATAGATGCCTAGTGAGAAAGTTTAAAAAGATCTTTTTTAATTTTTTTTATTATTTACATTATTATCTATAAGATTATACAGTGTTGATGTCTTTATTTCTATACCTAATCCATTTTTCCCATTTTCTTTTAAATGCGTCTTCTTTCACTCTTTCAGAATATGTCATTTTCTCCATGGCAAATATTTCCTGTACTATGTCTAACCATTGTCTAAGTCTGGATGTGTCCGCTGCAAGCCAGTTTCTTGTAATGGCCTTTCTGCCAGCTGTGAGTAGGATTTTAACCAAGTAATGGTCTTCCTTCAGCACCACTGTATTTATGTTACCCAGGTATAAAATGGAAGTTTAAAAAGATCTATGATTCAAATATATGTTTATTGGTTTGAATTTCTTTTCCTTCCAAAATGGAACAAAATGACAATTTGGTTAGATTATTCCATTTACTGTTATTTGGTATTCATTAATTGGTGCAAAAAAAACCCCATGGTAAAACCTCTTGGAGATAATATTTTGTGTACCTAGAATTGATACGTTTTGCTCCTGCCTTAAAAGAAATAAATTCAAGATATTCAGTGTAGTACGTGTTCCCACAAGGAATAAGGGTTGTACTGCCAAATCAGAATTCCCTTAGATGTTTAGAAGAGAGAGAGAGGGGGGGAACGCCGATCACCCGTTTACTGGTAAAATTAAGAAGGTAAATTGGGAAAGGCATCAAAATGTTGATGGATAAAATGAAAGAAAATTTAAAGTTTAATTTTGTTTTTAATAATAAAAGAAAGAGGCAGACAATGAATAGGGACTCAAAGGGAGTAAAACGTGGAGGGATGTGGGTCTTTATGCTGTAAGAGAACAATGCTTATTATATTACCGTGAAAGTGGGGGCGATATTGAATTGGATAAACATAGTAAAAGGGGATGTCTTTTAGGATGTAGAAACTTTGAAAGTGGATCAATCATGCTTGGATAATTATTTCTTAGCTTTAAAAGATGCAAGTGCTGATTTCAAGGATGTTGCCCTCATGGAGGGGAGTGGGTGATGGAAATACTGTAGCTGGATAGCATAAGCAAAATTGGTACTTTTTTTAATAGCAGAGGAATCAAAACCAAATTTTAAAATAGAAGAGGGATTAGAGAAGAGCAAATCCCCCAGACGATTGGAGGGATTGGAACAGGCTACCTGAATGAGGCAGAAGCCTTCACCACATTTAAAAGCCCCCAAATATCTATTTGTAGAACTGTGACCTGCCTGGTTAGGAATTGAATATTGTACAGAAAGCCTGATTGGTTGGTATCTGCAGTCTGTTTGTTAGCAGGAATATGTAGTTTAATTATAATTCATTCTCAACTTGTTATTATTATTCTGTCCTCTGCTTGAATTCATGTGCAATAATGCCATCTGTTGGACCTTTATTGTGAAATGGCCATTGCACACAGGAAGCAGAAAGTAGTCTCCTGTTTTTTATTATCTGCCATGCTTTAACATCAGAAGCACTCCTTTCCAATCCTAGCTTGTTACGCTTAAGAAAGCAATGGCTATAAGTTCAATTTGTTTACTTTATGCTTAGAATCCTATATTGGAGAGTATTTATGACGGATGATGTTTAACTCCATAGCATTTGTGAATGTTCAGTTTGCTAGTATGCAGCCATGTTGTAGCATAGATAACCTACAGTGAATAGGACTTGCAGTGGCATTAACTGGATTTAAGTATATTGTTTATTCTATATTTTGTCCTATATGTTTCACTGTATCAGAAGATTTGTTTATTTCCATCTAAATGTGTATTTCTGTAAAGGACAGTAATTTGTGTATCTTCCTTTAGTTTTCACTCTTTTTCAATGACAACAATGTGACAGCACTGGAAAGTCATTAAACTTGAGAACTGAGGTGTTAACTTCCTGGCTCGCATTTTGTTATTGAATCGAGTTTGACTGGCTGTTAATCTAAGTTCTACTGCTCACAAACACATAGGGAGGACAGTTACAATGAAAAAGCCAAGAGAACAATGAGTGAAGCAAGAAACTGCAATAAAGCTGCAAACATGGAAAAGACAAATGATCGTGATGACAAAGCATCGCAACCCAGGTCAAGCTCACAACTCACCTCCTCCTCTAGATCTTTGAGTAGTGCAGCCGCGGAAGCTCGTGCAAAGGCTGAGGCTGCACGTGCACGAGCATCATATGCTGAGAGGGAGCTGGCCATAAAAAAAGAGAGCAAGACTAGAGGCAGACAAAGCAGGAGTAGAGGCAACTTTTGAGGCTTTACATTTGAAGCAAGAGGCTGCTGCTGCTCTAGCACATGCTGAAGTAGCTGCAGAAGTGGAAGATGGAGAACGTCACAGCCAAGGGCAGTCACACTTACAGCAAGTCATAAAGCAAGGAACAGAAGGCTATGTATAGGAGCAGACAGAATGGCTAACTGTCGACGCTATCATCTCTCCACCTGGCATACCATGCAACAATGAGGACTCGCCACCACCTGCAAAACATGAGGTCAACCAGGTGACTCATTCACGCTACAATGATGGTAACCAACACCCTCAGGTCTACAGAGCTGAAACCAAGAAAGCGTCAAGGCATCATGCTTCCCCATCTAGTATACACCAGCCCGCCCAGAGCCCTTCTCGCAAAGCCACCCTTGCTGAAGAGGAACCTCTATTAGGCCATATAGCTTATGACGGACACCCTTTGAATTGTAAACAACACCTTGCACCTGAGAAAGGACCTACTAGTATGATCAACTTCGCCAAGTACTTAGCACAAAGAGAACTCACTAAGTGGGCTCACTAAGTTCGATGATAGACCTGAGAGCTTCAGAGCATAGCGATCATCCTTTATTAACGCTTAGATCTCACTGCGAGCAAAGAGCTAGATCTCTTAGTAAGGTGGTTCGGCAAAGAATCGTCAAAGCATGTCAGCAGAATTCGCTCAGCGCATGTTACCGACCCATATGCTGCTCTTCAGCGGGTATAGGACATGCTCCTGGATAGTTACGCCGCTCCAGAGGTAATAGAGAGTTCTCTAGTCAAAAGGTTAGATAGCTTCCCCCGCATAACCAGTAAGGATCATATCAAACTTCGACAACTCAGATTTGCTTATGGAGTTGCAGAATGCTAAAGAAGATGGATACCTACCTAATTTGACTTACCTGGACACGGCCCGTGGCATCAACACAATTGTGGAGAAACTCCCCCATGGCCTCCATAAAAAATGGATCTCGCTGGGTTCAAGGTACAAAGAGGAGCACAGCGCCTGCTTCCAACCATTCTTCTTCATGCAGTTCATCTGTGGAGAGGCAAGAACTAGCAACAACCCAAGTTTTGCCTTTTCAAGCAGTGTCAGTAGCCCTGCCAAGTATGAGAAGCCTACCCAGAGACAGAATAATTCAAGAACCCCCATATACACACACACATACAGTTGACAGTTGATACAAATACAGACAATACAAAACAACGTACAGCAATGACCCAGCAAAGAATTGCCCCATCCATGGCAAACCTCATTCCCTCGCCAAATGTAGAGGTTTTACTCTCCATAGAGGAGAGTAAAACCTACCTTAAGGAGAACAGCATATGCTTCAGTTGTTGCTCCTCTTCTTCCCACTTCGCCAAAGACTGTAAGAAAGTGCTCGTGCAAAGAATGCAAAAGCGACCACCACAGCACAGCAATACATCCAGGCTATGCCCCCTGGACCTCCAAGCCCCCCAGACAAGAGCCAGAGCCTACAGCACAAGAGAACAAAAGTCTCAACCCTCCAACCACTATCACTTCGCATTGCACTGAGGTATTTGATCCTGGCCTTTCAGCTCATTCTTGCTAAAGGTAAAGGGTATACCCATGTAGGCAGCCTAAAAGCTCAATCACAGTGTACGCAATTCTTGATGATCAGAGTAATCGCTCTTTAGCGAGGTCAAGTTACTTTGATTAGTTTAGGATTGAAAGTGACCCATCCCCTTATTCACTGAAAACTTGTGCAGGAGTAATGGAGATGACAGGGAGAAAAGCAGATGGCTTCCAGGTTGAGGCTGTGAACAGAGGGATAGTCACTGATCTCTCCACTCATCGAATGTGATGAAATTCCGGATAATAGGACAGAGATACCAACACCGGAGGCAGCACGTCAACACACCCACTTCAGTCCGGTTGCAGCTCACATCCCAGAACTAGATCCAAATGCTCAGATTCTACTCTTGCTTGGAAGATATATCCTCAGAGTACACAAGGTGAGGCAACAAATCAATGGGCCAGGCAACGCTCTCTTTGCACAGAGACTGGACTTCGGCTGGGTCCTCATAGGTGATGTTTGCTTTGGGGATGTGCATAAACCAAGTGTCAGCATCTTAAAGACTCACATCCTTGAGAATGGTCGATCCTCATTCCTCACTCCCTACCAGAGCCAAATATATCTCAGGGAGACAGTGAACCACGGCGGGGAGTCAATACGTTGTGATGTGTTTCCTTCACCTACAAGTGTTTCTGCTGACAAAGCAGCTGCAGATAAGCTTTGCAGCTCAGTATTCGTGAGGACCGAGAATTATGATAAGTGTGCTCCATCCTTTGAAGACGGGGCCTTTCTAAAGGATATGGAGGAAGAGTACCATAAAGATGACACCAACAGCTGGGTGGTGCCTCTACCTTTCAGAGCATCCAGACATCCTCTTCCCAATAATCTGGGTCAGGCCCTCTCTCGTCTTGCCTCTTTACAGCACACCTTGAACAAAAGGCCTGCAATGAAAGAGCAGTTCATTGCCTTCGTGGGAAAGGTGTTTGAGAACAACCACGCTGAATGAGCACCCCCACTGAAAGTTGGAGAGGAATGCTGGTTCGGAATTTACCACCCTCAGAAACCAGACCAGATCAGGGTGGTCTTCCATTCCAGTGTGCAGCATGGTGGACTATCCCTCAACAACATTCTGCTTACCGGCCCAGATTTGAATAACTCCCTCCTAGGAGTGCTGATCCGCTTCCGAAAAGGAACCAGTAGCCATAACAGCCGACATTTATCAGATGTTCTATAGTTTTCTGGTCAGAAAAGACCACAGGAATTACCTAAGGTTTTTACACTTAAGAAAGCAATGGCTATAAGTTCAATTTGTTTACTTTATGCTTAGAATCCTATATTGGAGAGTATTTATGATGGATGATGTTTAACTTCATAGCATTTGTCAATGTTCAGTTTGCTAGTATGCAGCCATGTTGTAGCATAGATAACCGACAGTGAATAGGACTTGCAGTGGCATTAGCTGGATTTAAGTATATTGTTTATTGTATATTTTGCCCTATGTTTCACTATCAGAAGATTTGTTTATTTCCATCTAAATGTGTATTTCTGTAAAGGACAGTAATTTGTGTATCTTCCTTTTCCTTTATAGTTTTCACTCTTTTTCAATGACACGAATGTGACAGCACTGGAAAGTCATTAAACTTGAGAACTGAGATGTTAACTTCCTGACTCGCATTTCGTTATTGAATTGAGTTTCGCTGGCTGTCAATCTCTGTTCTACTGCTCACAATCACGTAGGGAGGACAGTTACAATTATACTTGCATTGTTATTGTAGGGGTTTATTGAATAGGTAACTATTTTTCTCTACAAAAGCTAGCTAACGATGCATATTTACAGCAATTTCTGTTTTTATTATAATTTTCATAATCCGCAGCATTTTGCTGTGTATCGTACCATTGAGACTTGTCTTCCTTCGGCAGAAATCATCTAATACAACATTTTATTGGTGCAAGTGTAGTCACCGCCAGAGAATGTCAGAAATATTTCATTATTTTGATGAATTTAAAGTTCATATAAAAGTTAGTTTAAATACCATGTACAAATCTCAGAGGACAGTAACTCGTAAAACTATTTTCCATTGTAGCTAATGTTTAGTGGCTGATGGAGATCACAAGATGAGTTTAATAGTTTGCGAGTACTTGGGCACAACAGGATTTCTGGACTTGGTTGGTTCATGTTTATTTAGCATTTTGCAAACATTTTAAACTCTAGTGTAACCTCTACATTTTACATGGATCTCGGAATAGAAAACAATTTCCTTCATAATTCCTAGCTGGCAGACTTCAGTTGGGCAGAATTTCCTCCACTCTGAGCTTCAACACAGGTGCTGCCCATTGTTGTGTGTGCTGTTTCCGGATCTACTGCCTTTACACACCCATGACTGTGTAGTCAAGTAGAAGATCAACTTATTTTTTAAGTTCACCCATGACACCACCACTGTTAGTGACGCCACCACATCGGAACAAGTAATTCCTTTACTCTGGTGTATCTGACAATAAACTAATCCGAATTTAATTTGCATTGGGACCAACATGCTTGGGTTGTATATACAAGGTAAACATGTTCAGATTTTCAAATGTATGGACTTAGTCTGAAAATACTCATTAGGGTACTGTCACATGTCACAGATTGGATTAATGGTTACTAAAGTTGAATTGTAGCCGCTTTATTCTTTCATCAACCGTTGTAATTTGTCAAATGATTGAAGACTCCATTCCATTTCATTTTGGCCTTCATGTGTTTGGTTGCCTTGACAACGGGACTAAATCAATATTTCTGTAAATGCAACAAAAACCTATGTGGTGCAGTGCAATGACAGCTCATTCAGTCCTTGAAGGTTTTAGTGGTGGTTTTGGTGTTACCCATGAACAGTCCATGTTTCAGAATAATATTGTAATTTTGAATAAAGATTGCAACATGGTTGAATGAAATACTGAGGGCTTTCAACCGAAGTTTTGGAACGTATTTTTGTCGCATTCTAATTCCCTCTGATTCTGATATTGGATGGAGGAGATGACTATGAAATAATGACATACTTCATGATCTTGACATTGCAATTCTTTGAAGGAGACATTTGTTAGGAAATTAAACTACTGTTACCCATTCCTTCACTAAAATGTTGTTCGGTCAAAGTATATTGCAAATAACAGGAAAATATATTTTTTGTGCACAATAAACAGTCAATTTGAATAGGATATATAAACGAAGAACCGGCTTCTTATGCTCTTAGAAAATGGGTGCAGGAGTAGGTCATTCGGCCTTTCGAGCCAGCACTGCCATTCAATATGATCATGCCTGATCATCCAAAATCGGCACCCATATATCCCTTGATTCTGTTAGCCCGAAGAGCTAAATCTAACTCTCTTGAAAGCATCCAGTGAATTGGCCTCCACTGCCTTCTGTGGCAGAGAATTCCACAGATTCATAACTCTCTAGGTCAAAAAGGTTTTCTTTCATCCCAATCCTCAATGGCCTACCTGTTATTCTTCAACTGTGACCCCTGGTTCTGGACTCCCCCAACATCGGGAACATTTTTCCTGCATCCAGCTTGTCCAATCTAAGAATGCTATATCCTTCTATAAAAACCCCTTCTCATCTCTCTAAATTCCAGTGAATACAATCCCAGTTGACCCATTCTTTCATCATATGTCAGTCTCGCCATCCCAAGAATTAACCTGGTCAACCTACGCCGCACACCCTCAATAGTAATAATGTCCTTTCTTAAATTAGGAGACCAAATTTGCACACAATACTTCAGGCGTGGTGTCACCAGGCCCTGTACAGCTGCAGTAGGACCTCCTTGCTCCTGAACTCAAATCCTTACACGATGAAGGCCACATGCCATTAGCATTTTTCACTGCTTCCTGTACCTGCATGCTTATTTTCAGTGACTGGTGTACAAGCACACCCAGGTCTCGTTGCACCTCCCCCTTTCATAATCTGACACCATTGAGAAGATAATCTGCCTTCCTTGCCACCAAAGTGGATAACCTCATTTATCCACATTATACTGCATCTGCCCACTCACTCAACTGCCACCCAGCTTCGATATCCGCAAACTTGGAGATGTTGCATTGAAATATCTCGTCTATATTGTTAATATATATTGTAAATAACTGGGGTGGCACCACCAAGCCTTGCGGCACCCCATTAGTCACTGCCCACCATTCTGAAAATGACCTGTTAACTCCTACTCTTTGCTTCCTGTCTGCCAACCAGTTCTCTATCCATATCAATACCCCACCCCCAATATCATGTGCTCTAATTTTGCACACTAATCTCTTGTGTGGGACCTTGTCAAAGGCTATTTAAAAGTCCAGATACACCACATCCACTGGCTCTCCCTTATCCATTCTACTTGTTGCATCCTCAAAAAATTCCAGAAGATTAGTCAAGCATGATTTCCCCTTCATAAATCCATGCTGACTTTGACCGATCCTGTCACTGCTTTTCAAATGTGCTGCTATTACATCTTTAATTAACTCGAGCATCTTCCCCACTACCAATGTCTATAATTCCCATTCTCTCTCCCTCCTTTTTTAAAAAGTGGAGTTACATTAACTATCTTCCAGTCCACAGGAACTGATCCAGAGTTTATAGAACATTGGAAAATCTACGATTTGTAGGGCCACCTCCTTGAGTACTCTGGGACCATCAGGCCCTGGGATTTGTCTGCCTTCACTCCCAACAGTTTACCTAACACCATTTCCTGACTAAAGTGGATTCATTTCAGTTCCTCCCTCCCACTATATCCTCGATCCCCTAGTATTTCTAGGAGATTGTTTGTGTCTTCCTTACTGAAGACATATCCAAAGTACTTGTTTAACTGTTCTGCCATTTCCCTTTTTTCCATTGTAAATTCACCTATCTGATTGTAAGGGACCTACATTTGTCTTCACTAATCTTTTCCTTTTTTCATATCTAAAGAAGCTTTTAGTTTTTATTTTGCCTGCAAGCTTTCTTTTGCTCTTCCCCCCCCTCTTAATTAACCCCTTTGTCCTCTGTTGAATTCCAAATTTCTCCCAGCCAGTCTAACCTAGCCAATTCCCATCTCATACCTTCAAAGTCTCCTTTCTTTAAGTTCACTAACTAACCCTTCCTCATTACACAATACCCAATCTTGGATGGCCTGCCCTTTAGTCCGTTCCTCCACATATTGGCTTATAAAAAACATCCTGTATGCATTCCAGGAAATCCTCCTCAGCGCTGTTACCAATTTGGTTGGCCCAATCTATATGTAAATTAAAGACGCGCATGATAAGTGCTGTACCTTTGCTACATGCATGCTATTACCTCAATGAATCTGACTATTGCATGATTGATTGAAAAAAAAAGTTGCATTGCGAGGCTTTTATTAAACAATCTTGGAGGGCTGAAAATGGATGCCAGCTGGACATGATGACAGTGCTAGATTTCTTTCTGTAAGAGATGCATGTCTTTGTGCCAGATGCTTTTTGTCCTATGCAATCAAGTGGCTTTCTGATACATTTTTGTGGCATCTACTTTATTACTAGATTCCATAAAACTCCATATTTTAAAATGCTGAGATTTAAGCACTCATTTGTCTTGTTAGTTGAGTAGTATAATCACTGCATTATCATATCCTTTTTGGTATTAAATCAATTTGAGAAGAAATTGTTAGTGCGCTTTATATAGATTTTGGATAAAGAAGGATCAGGTAAAAAATTTGAATACCGAGCAGGAGAGAGAAAATGTTAATAGATAATGTAGATTGGCTATTGCATGTTAGCCAATCAGAATGCTTAGTAGTAATAACCCCGCTCAGTGCATGCTTTATAGTGTAAGAACTCTTTTATTACATTCAGTAGATGCAGCAGACTGAACGTACAATGTACTGCATATCTGACACTGGAATGTCTATTAAAGATACTTACACCTTTACCTGTGTGCGATTCAGGTAATTACATGGTGTCAGAAAATTGATTCTAACCCACCCCGCCTGTTCACTGCAATTTATTTTCATTATCAGTTTTACTTTCAATTTTTCAACGTTATGGCCAACTCCCGTCGAAAGCCGAGTCCCCTTGTGTTTGACTCTGACATAGCCGAGCGATGGTGCATGTTTGAACGTGACTATACTCACTACATTCGCATCGTTCACCGGAATGACCCCGATGATTGCTACTGCTCAATCTAGCTGGTCCAGAGGCAATGATTCGTGCAAACAACTTCGAGTTTTCAATGCGTTAATGGCCAGGTCCTAGTGCTTGCAGAAACTATCGACAATCCAACCGTCTTACTCAGAAAATTCAGAGAGCTGTGAAATCTGCCCTCGAACCGCATCCTTGAATGAACAAGATTTTTTTGCCCGTCAGCAGCAGGTCGGCGAACGTGTCGAGCGCTTCATCAGCGACTTACGACATATGGCTACACGGTGCCGCTTCGGTGAGTTGACCAATGAGTTACCACGAGATAAGATTGTGGGGGGAATGAGCGATCGCAAGCGAAGAGTTGAACTACTTCGAAATGCAGAATTGACTTTAGATCAAGCCATTCATTCATGTCGCATGGCAGAGGTTGTCGCCCCGCTCGCAGACTTTGAGCCTCCTAGCCCACAACAGCAGCACAATGTTAATCTTGCTAACTACTCTCCCCGCAATGTTTCAAATGTGCCTATGAAAAGTTCTAATGTGCCTGCCACGAGATGCCCCAACTGCAATTATTTCCACTCTAGAGGGTGCCAGTTCTGTGTAGCCCATGGGAAAGTTTGTTACAACTGCAAGAAGCTTAATCATTTTGTGATGTGTTGTCGGTCTCGCGGGAACGACACTTCAAGGACAAATCTGCACCCGCTACAACAAGAACTGTCCGACTCTGACTCCCAATAACACGACGATGCTTCCCACGAGAATCATTCCGATAATACAGACAACGGCTCAGCAGTACTATCTCTCCTACGCTCCTCAGGCAAACTGCTGGACCCAGCAGTGACCATAGCGATAAACAAGAAGGCCCTGACCGCCAAGGTCAACACGGGTGCAAAGGTCAGCGTACTGTCGCTAAGAGAGTTCAACAAGATAAGGAGCACAGAGCTAATGAAAATGGACTCCACGCTACATGCCTACGGAGGAGACGTTTTGCACCCACTGGAGAAAAATGATTTAAAATGCACTGTCAATGAACAAACAAAAAACCTGATGTTTTACATCGTTCAACCGAATTCTGAAACCTTGCTTGGCATCAATGCGTGCCATGACCTAGGGTTGGTCTATTTTGGACATGCTGTACACAAACTCTGTTTGACATAGGAGCCAACACAGCAGCTGCTGTCCCCGTACAAAGACCTGTTTGACGACAAACTTGGCAAGATGCCCACGACATACAGGATCGCCGTAGATCCTACAGTTATACCAGTGGTCCGTGCAGCGCTCCGAGTTCCCCACGCTTTGCGGGAAAGAATACACACTGAACTAAAACACATGGTTTACGTCAGAGTTATTGCCAAGGACAGCGAACCCACTGATTGGGTCTCCACAATGGTCGTAACCACCAAGAAAAACAAAGAGGAGTTACGGGTCTGCATCAACCCCAAAGACCTAAACGCAGCAACCAAGCGCCCGCACTACCCGATGAGAACCACAGAGGACATGGCTGCACAGATTGGAAACGCAGCGGTATTCTCGGTTCTTGATGCCTAATGCTCTTTCTGGCAAATAGCACTGGATCGTGCATCATCTTCTCTGACGACTTTTGCTACAACATTTGGCCGTTACAGATTTATAAGGATGCCATTCGGCATCAACTTGGCCAGCGAGGTTTTCCAACGCACAATGGCACAGATATTTTCAGAATATCCATGTGCCATCATTATCTATGACATCCTAGTCTACGGTCGTGATTTAGCCGAACATGACGCCAACCTGATAAAAGTACTAAACCGTGCCAGAGACATTAACCTCAAATTCAACCCACTCAAGTGCAGATTTCGGGTTCCAGAAGTCAACTACGCCGGTCATGTGTTCACCAGCCATGGTTTAAAACCCGATCCGCTGAAGACTGCAGCCATCAATGAACTGCCGACTCCCACCGACGCTACCAGTTTGCAACGATTCCTTGGTATGGTGTACTATCTGGGCAAATTTATTCCCAACCTCAACGATCCATCTGCCCCCCCTTGCGACAACTGACGCACAAGGACACAGCATGGTCCTGGTACCAGCAACACCGAGTCTTCAAGACACTCAAGCTCCAGCTAGCCAGTGCACCAACACTGGCATATTTCAACCTCAAGCTGCCGATCGCCATCACCTGCGATGCATCCCAGTATGGACTAGGCACAGCATGCCTACAGACAACCACCGACGGCGATGTGATGCCTGTTTCCTATGCATCACGAACCTAACTGACACTGAACAATGCTATGCTCAAATTGAAAAGGAGCTGCTTGCCGTAGTGTTTGCCTGTTCAAAATTCAAAGACTTTATTTTTGGAAAAACCATCACTGTTGAGACTGACCATCAGTCACTGGTTACAATCCTGACCAAACCCATCCAAGCTACCCCGGCTCGTCTACAACGCATGATGATGCAGCTGCAGTGTTTTGATTTCCACATCGTATGTAGGTAAAGACATGCACATAGCAGACACACTTTCCAGAGCCCTGCGCACCCCATCGAAAGAGACGAATTCTAGCAATTGCTGACTGCCATCATAAGAAAGGATGGCCTCACAAACGGTTAAACACCCTGCTAGAAATACGACCCTACTTCCTGGTTCGTGACGAACTAGTGCTACAGGATGGGATAATCGTCAAAGGCCACAAGGCAGTCATCCCTCCCACTCTATGGGGTGAGTACTATGACGATATCCACGGAGGCCACTCTAAAACGGGCCCAAAACATGTTCTACTGGCCCAGGATGACAAAGTTCACCTGCTTCCAATGATCACCTCCGAGACAGTGATCCAGAAACTATCAATCCACCTGTCCGCGCATGGGGAACCTGTCCGCCTTCAAACTGACAATGGAAGGCAATTCACCAGTCAGAAATTCAAGGACTTTGCCAAACGGTGGAATTTCAACACGTCACCAGCTGCCCAGAATATCCACAGTCCAATGGACTTGCTGAGCATGCTGCTCGGAGCGCTAAACAACTCATGGAGCACTCTTACCTTGCAAAATCCAATGTCTACCTGGATCTACTCAACCTGTGGAACATTTTAAGGGACAGTGTTCTCGGCTCCCCTGCCCAGTGGCTAATGTCTCGCCAGACGCGTCCACCACTGGCTGTCTCCCGGCAACAGCTGCAGCCGCAGATCCTCTCCCACCGCGATACCAAAGCGAGTGCAGTTTAAAGGCGACACGCAGAAGCGGTTTTATGACAAGATCAGCAAGCCACTTAAACCACTTGTACAAGGACAAGTGGTGCGCCTACAAACTGACAAAGGACATAACTAGGGCACATTCATGGCCCCTCAAAGGAACCACGCTCCTGGTCGAAGTGGATGGTGTCCTCTACAGACGCAACCGTGAACATCTCCTTCCAGTGCAGGAACCTTGGCCGGCGCTTGCGGGTCCTGATGCCCCCCCCCGTTCGTGTTTACACTGACACCTGTTGCAGCCGTCCCGTCACCCGCTGCAACTAAGACCACACACTCCCCGCGTCGGTCTGTCCCTGTTTCGCCTGTTGTAACCGGTACCCCGGGCTCCCCTCGTCGGTCTTTCCCCGGTTCCCCCGTGGCCGTCACTCCCACAAGCCCATCGGGTCACCAGCAGCATTATCAACCCAGTCCCCATCTTTTCAGAAGGAAAAGGGGATGAGGTGGTTCCCTACCGCACAAGGACCGGGCGGGTTAGTAGGCCACCCACTAGGTGCGGCGATTTTGTTTAACCTTACTATACTGCCTCAGTATATTGTTTTTAAGTGCCGTAGTTGCTTTTCATTTCTATGAGAAGAGATATAGATTGGCTAACATGCACTAGCCAATCAGAATGCTTAGTGGTAATAATCCCGCCCAGTGCCTGCTTTATAGTATAAGAACTAATTTATTATATTCAGTAGATGCAGCAGACTGAACGTACAATGTATTGCATATCTGACACTGGAATGTCTATTAAAGATACTTACACCTTTACCTGTGTGCGAGTCAGGTAATTACAGATAAGGTTAATCATTTTTGATTAAACTTGGAAAGAACGTTGATCTCGAAGTTAACTCTCCGCTAAAGCAAGTACTAGACCTACTTTATATTTCTTGACGTTTCTTTGTATTTCGGTTTACCAGCATCTTGCTTTTGTGCACACCTCTATCAACGCTCCACTGCACTATCCATCCTTAATTTGGGCAAAGTTACCGAGTGTAAGGATTTCACAATTTGCTTCAATGTTTGGATATTTGTACTTCCCAGTGTCTTCTTTTATTTTTGCTGTGTGCATTCAACACAACCTGCTATTTCAATTTTCTACTCACAATACATCTGCAATTGGATGAACCTGTGGAAGATAGAAAGCAAGATGTATTACTATGGAATATATAGGCAACTCTTTACAGCAGATTTTAAAAATATATAAATGTTAATTCTGTAATACTTGTAATATGTTCTGCAACATGTAAAGCTGACAGAAATAAATTGTTATAATGTGTGTGGGTTTCTACATCGTGTTCTCCTGCTCGGCTATGCATATGGATTTCCCATGTGCGTGATGGGAAGCGACCTCAACTCCGCCAATTCTGAATGCCAATATTTTACCAGCTTGTATGACTTTGGACTATCACCCCTCCTTAGAATATCAAATCATTGTTTCCTAGATACCTCCAGACACCATATCCGCTGAAGGGATGATTTAGAGATCTTCCCACTACAACCTCCAGTCTCCTGTTATCGAATGAAGCACAGTTCAGTTCCACCTCCTGAGGTTCACAAAATAACTTTTCTAGTTGACTCATTGTTTCAGTAGATCCTTGTCCCACAACAGAACTTGCTTCTTCCTACTTTTTTCATCCCATGTCCCATTTTGTTCTATCAATCACTAATTAACTGAACCAGCCAATCTATTGAAGGTCTTGGAGTCATGAAATCAAACAGTGCAGACACTGGTATTTGGCTCATCAAGTATGCTGCCCTTTTATTCAGTACCCCAAGCAATGGATGCAAGCATGTCATATACCTTCTTTGCTACCCTATCTACTTGTGTTGCATTCTTTAGTGAGCTATGAACTTGGACTCCAAGAACTCTCTACACATCAATGTTGTTAAGAGTCTTGCAATTAACTGTATACTCTGTCCTTGCATTCAATCTTCCAAAATGCAACAAGTGTTGTCAACAAACTTACCGACCCATCTACATTTACGTCTAGGTCCTTTTTAGATGTGACTATAGGATCTGGGGTGACGGAGGAACTGAAAGAGATCCACATTAGGCAGGAAATGGTGTTGGGTAGACTGATGGGACTGAAGGCTGATAAATCCCAGGGCCTGATTGTCTACATCCCAGGGTACTTAAGGAAGTAGCTCTAGAAATCGTGGATGCATTGGTGATAATTTTCCAATGTTCTTTAGACTCAGGATCAGTTCCTGTGGATTGGAGGGTAGCTAATGTTATCCCACTTTTTAAGAAAGGCGGGAGAGAAAAAACAGGAAATTATAGACAAGTTATAGATCTGTGGTGGGGAAGATGCTGGGGTCAATTATAAAAGATGAAATAGCAGCACATTTGGACAGCAGTAACAGGATCAGTCTGAGTCAGCATAGATTTACGAAAGGGAAATCATGCTTGACTAATCTTTTGGAATTTTTTGAGGATGTAACTAGGAAAATGGACAAGGGAGAGCCAGTGGATATAGCATACCTGGACTTTCAGAAAGCATTTGATAAGGCAAAATTAGGGCACATGGTATTGGGGATAGTGCTGACAGGAAACATAGAGTAGGGATTAACGGGTCCCTTTCAGAATGGCAGGCAGTGACTAGTGCCGTGCCGCAAGGCTCGGTGCTGGGACCGCAGCTATTTACAATATCCATCAATGATTTAGATGAAGGGATTCAAAGTAACATTAGCATATTTGCACATGGCACAAAGCTGGGTGGCAGCGTGAATTGTGAGGAGGATGCTATGAGAATGCAGGATGACTTGGACAGGTTGCGTGAGTGGGCAGATGAAGTTTAATGTGGATAAATGTGAGGTTATCCACTTTGGTAGCAAACACAGGAAGGCAGATTACTATCAAAATGGTGTCAAGTTGTTAAAAGGGGAAGTACAACAGGATCTGGGGGTCCTTGTTCATCAGTCAATGAAAGTAAGCATGCAGGTACAGCAGGCAGTGAAGAAAGCGACTGGCACATTGGCCTTTATAACGAGTAGTTGAGTATAGGAGCAAAGAGATCCTTCTGCAGTTGTATAGGGCCCTAGTGAGACCACGCCTGGAGTATTGTGTGCAGTTTTGATCCCCTAATTTGAGGAAGGACGTTCTTGCTATTGAGGGAGTGCAGTGTAGGTTTACAATGTTAATTCCTGGGATGGCGGGACTGTCATATGCTGCGAGGAAGGAGCAGTTGGGATTGTATTCTCTGGAGTTTAGGATGAAAGGGAATCTTATTGAAATATCTAAGATTATTAAGGGATTGGACATGCTAGAGGCAGGAAACGTGTTCTTAATGTAAGGGGAGTCCAGAACCAGGGGCCACAGTTTAAGAATAAGGGGTAAGCCATTTAGAACGGAGAAGAGGAAATACTTTTTCTCACAGAGAGTTGTGGGTCTGTGGAATTCTCTGCCTCAGAGGGTGGTGGAGGCCAGTTCTCTGGATACTTTCCAGAGAGAGCTAGATAGGGCTCTTAAAGATAGCGGTCAGGGGATATGGGGAGAAGGCAGCAACGGGGTATTGATTGGGGATGATCAGCCATGATCACATTGAATGGCGGTGCTGGCTTGAAGGGCCGAATGGGCTACTCCCCCTATTGTCTATTGTCTATTGACAAACAGCAGAGGTCCCAGCACAGATCTCTGTGGAACCCCAATGGTCACAGACCTCAAACCAGAATATCTAGCTTCCACCGCAACCGTCTGTCTTCTATGAATAATCCAGCTCCAAATCCATACGACCAAGTCATTGTAAATCCCATACATCTTAATCTTCTGGATCAGCCAATCATGAGGGACCTTATCAAGAGTCTTACTAAAATCCTTATACACCATCCACTGCCCTACTTTCATCAATATTCTCTGCCACCCCCTCAGAAAATCAATTGTTAGTGAGACATAACCCTGATGTCCCACATGATATCCCATCTCTTGTATTCTGTGCCACGGCAAGCGAAGGCAGGTATCTCATATGCCCCCATCTTATCCACCTGTTTTCTCCCCTGGAGGAAACAAGTAGAGTTAAAGGTATAGCAAAAGGATCCTATGTTGGTTTCAGCTATGCCCATCTTTGTAGAAAACATGGAATAATGCTTGTTCCTTCACTTGCATCTGGTGCATCATTTCATGCTGACCTTTTTTTAACCCTATTTGAGCATTCATCTCAATTGTGAGGCCATGTGGAACATCGTGCTCAAATTCTGCTGCCTGCAGAAAACCATGTCCATCTTAGATTTATTTCATAATGGTGTGCAAACCATGATCTTTGTTGACTGGCCCACAATGGAGCCAGTTTCAACTAAGACCCAAAACAAGCAAGACTGCATTATCACCCTTAAGGGTATTTTTTCGCACCTTTCTTTCTACAACCTTGTAACACTCTTCCAATAAGGTTTCTGATGTAAAGGAACTAATCTACTGGATTAATGGGAAACTGTTCAACCTATGTCATCCCACTCCAGAACCAAGGTTATCGTTTGGATAGTTTACACCCCAGTGGTATGAACATTGACTTCTCTAACTTCAGATAGCCCTTGCCTTCTCTCTCTATCCCCTTCCCATTTCTCCCACTAGTTTTACTGTCTCCGCCCACATTCTATCTTTGACCCACCCCCTCCCCTGACATCAGTCTGAAGAAGGGTCTCGACCTGAAATGTCACCCATTCCTTCTCTCCTGAGATACTGCCTCACCCGCTGAATTACTCCAGCATTTTGTGTCTACCTCAGGTCATTCTAATCTCTGTTGTTGAGTTGTAGTAGACAAATAAAACTTGCAAACAATGCTTTTGGTAATAAACTCCAACACACCATGTTGAGATGGTTCCTATATGCTAATGTAAGCACCTGGGATACAATTTTGTTTACAAGCTTAATGGTTTCTTTATTAACATGTGTACTGAGGTCCAGTGAAATATCATGATCATCATGCATAAGCATAATCCCCAGGCTGGTACAGCACAGCCTACCGAGTGTGCGCAAGAGGTGCCAACTTGAGGAATGTTGCAGTCCCAGCTGCATTCTGGTCCCGTGAACTGTCATCCATCTCCTTGCACAGCCTTTGTTCCCTGCGAGTCGCCCCTCCCCCCCCCCCCCCCCCCCCCCCCCCCCCCCCCCAGCCAACCTCATGGGTGCAGAAGATGAGACCCCTCCCCAGTTCTCCTTTGGCCAGTGTCCACCCCGGTTTCCCTCCATCCTCCTCACCGCAACTTCTCCCTCCAGTTAGGTTCCTGGTTATGCAGCTAGGCAGGCCTGCCATTGGAATGGGCCGTGGCTCCCATTGTTCAAGCTGCTGGAAAATGAAGATCATTTCCCATGTCTTCACTGAGAAGTGGCTACAAATTATATAGCCACTTTTCAGTGAAGACTCATCGATAATTCGCCATCACCTTCTGTATTCCAGCATTGCTGTTAGAGGGGAAAAACACAAATCACGAATCTAAAACTTTGAACAAAACACATGGTCTACTAGTCATCAGTTACCCCTGTCCTTGTATGCTTCAGATACTTGGACATCCTAGCAAGCATCTTAATGCAGTGAGTAATCCCACAGATGCTGTCTTTGTAAAATCCTCAAAATCCACTGGTGAGATAAGTGTTAAAGTCAGAATCTTTTCCCAGGCCAACGGCGCCAACAGAAAGCCCTTAATTTCTGTTGGCTATGTTGCGCAGCCATGTCATTATTTGGCATCACACTCTTGAAAGAGACATTGAGTTCTGTCATAGAAAGAGATTACCAGGTGGATGCAGGAAAAGATTCAAAGATGCTCTCAAATTTGCAACTTCCCCACTGAGTTGTGGTCGCTCTTGACTATTCTAACTGAAGTATTTCTAATAACCTAAGAGTCTGTGTTAGCAATATGAAGCCAATCTCTAAATAGCAGAATGAGAACACTATCATGCAAAATCGGTCCCTTGGAGTCAGGAATTTCCTGTCTGTAGATCCACATTGACCTCATCATTTACCTCAATCTACAGAACTGACGTGGAAGCAGGTCATCCTTGATCATGAGGATCCCCCGAAGAAATAGGAAGTCTTTCAGAAGGGAATTTAATTCAAGAAATTATAGTAGCGCAGTGCAGAGTTTTGTTTTAATTTCAGTCAACGTGCAAACACAGGCTAGAGTAGTTTCTTGAATAGTACTCTACATGAGAGCTTCTCTTGCATATGAGTGCAGCTTGTTAATGGCAACTCATCTGTTACTGTCACTGCCACTTCAAAGCAGCATTTCTATCATAATCAGTGCACTAAATTATTGACTAGTTTTGAAGTCGTGAATGTCAAAATGATGCATTAACATGGTTTAAGAGCAAAGTGACGATCAGTTGGAAAATTGATTATTAATGAGCAACATACAAATTAAATATGCCATTTTTAAGAGCTTAATTGGGCTTTGATCGTCAGGTAGCGATGCCTTGCTGTAGGTGGAAACAATTTGATTGCCTGATCTTAAATGGAGTCTATTTTAACAATTTCAATGTGTGTGTTCCAACTTTTTAATCCATTTATAATATATAGCTAAAAGTTGAGGTAAAACTAAATGTACAATACCAAACAGTAATTTCATGTTCTTCCCTGTCTTTTAAGAACCATATTTCGAGTAATAACTCATTCAGGCCATTTTCTGCAAAACAGCATTCTGCAATTTCCTGTACTGCTATTCTGCAATGCTTTCCTGTCACTCCCTCTCATTTTCCCTACCCTCAACTTACGTTTCACTCCCATCACCCACTCCGCAAAGTTCACAGCAGTTTGTGGCTGAGATCCCATTGTGATGTCATTTTCGGTTGTCGGAATGTTCAAGGTAGCTTTTGCAAATGAGATCCCATTGTGATTGGAGGAGTGTGAAATGCCATTGTGACATCATCATTGGAAGCTGCTAGAAAAATCTCGCTCCCACAGTCAGTTATTCTTAAAGTTGGCTTTAATTTTTTTTAAAATATCAATAACGTTTAATATATCATCAATTGTTAAGAAACTTGATACGAATGAACACGGGAAACAGCTGAGTAAGATTCTGCAAAATCTTTCGCTCTATTGTGTACCATTTTGGCGTCGCTCCTGAAATCACAGACAGAGTTCTGGAATCTTTTTGTAAAACGTTGCTGGGCAGTGTCTGTGCTCCCCGGAGCAAATGAACGGACTTGACTTTGGGGGCAGCATCGGCGCTCTCCAGAACCAATCAATCCTTCCTATGTGAAAACCTCCACCCACAATCCCCCCCCCCCCCCCCCCCCCAAGAAGTGTTCTGGAAATGAAACCTCTCCGCTATTCCACCCCCCCTACACTAACCCCCTCCCACACACACTACACACACACACACACACACACACACACACACACACACACACACACACACACTTGGTGTATATATGTTACTGAAACTCTCATCTTGTTTTTATCTATCTATGTGATTACATGTGATCCTGGAATTATGCCAAAACGATACATGGTAGTGCTGACTTTTATGTTTCACCTTACCATTGACCTGTGGTGGTCTGTATCAAGTTTCATTCAGATTGATGTTTTATTTTACAAGTTATTCATAATTTTTAACATTGGAAATTCAAGTTTAAGACTAATTTAGCAGGTAAAATCCTTGCTGGCCCAGCTTGCAACAAAGTTGCAATCGAGGAACACTCAGTCCTTCCAGCAATTTTTTAGCAAGTATCAAGTATATTCCTGGGGAAAGAAGTGGGAGGGTGAAGAGGAGAGGGAGGAAGTGTTGGGGGATGAGGGGAAATGAGCCATGCCTGCGCAGTTGGGGGCTATGGGTGAGTGGTGCAATATTACGTTGTGAGTTTATAAAATTAAAAGATGGCATCAATTCTTGTTATGCTTTCGAAAAGGCGCCCTAATTTAAGTTGAACAACTTTTGTTTGAATAACTGGAAGAGATATTTCAGCAGTTTTCATTTTCTTGAACTTGTTTTGAATTAAAAAATTATTGTATTATCCATTATTGGTAATTGAATGCAAAATTGGAAGCAGATTGATAGTTCACTTTACCAGAGAGGATTTTGAAAGGAGGTTTATTTAATTTATATGTTTTGGATCGCTCCATTATAGCAACTTATAATACAATGCACAGTGCCCTCCATAATGTTTGGGACAAAGACCCATCATTCATGTATTTCCCTCTGTACTCCACAATTTGAGATTTGTAATAGAAAAAAAATCACATTGGGTTTAAGTGCACATTGTCAGATTTTATTAAAGGCCATTTTTTATACATTTTGGTTTCACCATGTAAAAATTATAGCTGTGTTTATACACACCCCCCCCCCCCCCCCCCCCCAATTCAGGGCACCATAATGTTTGGGACACAAGGCTTCACAGGTGTTTGTAATTGCTCAGGTGTGTTTAATAGCCTCTTGAATGCAGGTATAAGAGAGCTCTCAGCACATTTGGAAACTTTTATTGCTGTTTATCAACATGAGGACCAAAGTTGTGCCAATGAACGTCAAATAAGCCATTGTCTTGTGTTGTAATTGTTACAACTATAACTGAATATGAAACTGCTCTATTTTTTGATTTTATAACTATGCTCCCTAGTGTTTGGTTCAACTATGGGGGAGCAGTGACATCATCTCAGCATTTACCACGTCAAGTGCCATCAGATCCTGTTTAAATCGGATCACCCCCTTGTTCTTCACTCTAATGAATGTAGGCTGAACCTTCAGTCTCTCTTTCATAATCTCATTAACCTCATCCCAGATCAACCTGGTGCTCTGTGTATGAAGGAACTGTAGATGCTCCTTTACACCGAAGATAGACACAAAATGCTGGAGTAACTCAGTGGGACAGGCAGCATCTCTGGAGACAAGGAATGGGTGACTGTTTGGGTCCAGACCCATCTTCAGTAGGGTATGAAGAAGGGTCTCGACCAGGAAAGGTCACCCATGTCTTCTCTTCATTGATGCTGCCTGTCCCACTAAGTTACCAGTATTTTGTGTCAATGTAGTGCTCTACCAAATCTGGCTTGTGTGCAATGCAATTTGTCTCACCTTAAATAAGGAGATGTAAATTGTATGTGGTGCTCTAGATATCTGAACAAAATCCTGATTAGAAATATGATTTTCGGTTTGTAGTTTGATGAATTGTATTAATTCTAATAGGTAATTTCGTGATTTAAAAAAAAATGCTGTAACTGGAGAGTGCGCAAGTGAAACAAAATGCCCCCCTGGGGTATGCAGATTTGATTTCATTTTGTACTGCTGCCTTATTACTTTGCTGCAGAGATGTTTTGTACCCTTAATATTCAGTAAATCATATGCACGTGTCACATATGTAGTTCTTAAATATACTATTAATGTTTTGTTATCCTCTAGATAGCAAAGACTATGTTTATTATTAACTACAAACCCATAGACGACTGCAGATACCTTGACCACCTTCTCCCACTTTGCGTTTTGTAATCGCCTACTGCCAATTTATTCTTCTCTGCCAAATCTGCTCCCAAGATGAGGCCCTCCACATCAAGGACATCCATGATGTATTTTTTCTTCAGTAAATGTGATTTCCTTCTGCAACTGCCCTCCCTGCAAGTTTCTGGAAATGGAGCCCTTGCCAGTATCGTCTTATGTCCCACAATTTGGCTCTCGCTGCCCTATCCTTCCATACAGGAGAAGGATAGTTCCTGTAATCCTCACCTTTCATCCACTAATTGCCATGCAATTCCTTGATTCATTCATCCCTTCTCACCAAGCCAAACCCATCGCAGAATCTTCACCGACAATCACAGGAGATATCATGCCTGTCTCACCCTCCTTTCTCACTTCCATCCGGAGACCCCAGCAGCCCTTCCAAGTGAGATAGAGGTTCATGTGCATCTCTTTTAACCTTGTCTATTGTATTTAGTGCTCCTGATGTGATGTCCTTTACGTTTCCTTGCTCATAATTTGTCTTTTTAAAAGGTTGAAGGTTAACCAGACAGAGCAAAACTTTGCAGAAATTGCAGTGTTACTTTATAACAACTCAAACAGATCGGATGGAAAAACTAACGCCATAAACATACCACTGCATTATGTTCACCTTTCTGTGTTATTTTTTTCTGAAACGAGATATCTGGAGATTTCTTTCTTTTTCTTTTACTATATTGATATTCTTTTTGATACTTATACGATATTAAATGCTGGTAGTACAAAAGATATGTTTGACTTTTGATTTCTAATTACAACATATTGTATTGGTATAAAAGCTGCATGTAGTGTAGAGAAAAAATAATTGTTTATGTTGAGAAAAACTAAAGTAATGCAGAGAAAATTAATTTGAATAATATTGTTGAGTAACAAAAATAATCTAAATGGAAAGCTGGTTTATTCTTCAAATATTTTGAAATGTTGTCGTTGTTAGATAAAATATCCTTAATTATTCTCCAGCACCATTCTGTTATTCACAGACTTAGTCATAGATACATAAATCGTAGAAACAGGCCCTTTGCCCCCTTGAATCTGCAGCAACCATCAACCACCCAATTATACTACAATAATCTCTCATTTAAAACAAAATTCTGTCCATAGTCTCATAAATCCCCCAACTTCAATCATTTGCATAGTCTCTCGGGGTAATTTACAGGACCGATTAACATATCAACCCACGTGGGAGGAAATAGAACCACCTGGAGGAATTCCATGTGGTCACAGGGACTTTGAAAAACTCCACAGCACCTGACGTCAGGAATGCATTGAGGCAAGAGCTGTAATAGCTATGTCACTGTGTCACTCTAACCAGGTTTGAAATTTTAACTTCTCATTTGAACTTTGTATTTGAAAATTTTATGATTCTTTTAAGATTAATTGAAAAATAGTTAGAAAAGAAAATGCAATAGAGGACATTTGACCCACAATAATTAAGTAGGTAATGCCATGTAGGGCTGATTTAGCAACATTTCACAAAGTGAGGTGAACATTAGTTTTGAGGGAGTTGTTAATTCTACTAGGTGACATTTTTATTCTACTAGTTAGAAAGATGATAGTGAGAGGATACATTCAAGTCTATGATTATTAAAAATGAATTCCATTGTGTAGTGCTTTTCACAATCCAGGGCATCCAAAAGTACTTTACAGCCAATGAAGTGTAGTGAATTTTGTACTATAACAAGCACAGCAGCCAAATTGAAAATGGGCAATCTTGCATAAGCAGCATTATGATGATCAAATTTGTTTTACCAAGAATTAATAGTTGCCAGATCATCTAGAATCATCCAAAGACCCCTCCCCACCTCAGATGTTTAACCAGTCTCCTTCCCAAGTAAATTGGAAAAGTATTTGGAGAGGAAAATAGAAATAAAAAAGACGGAAGTAATAAGCTTCGCATTTTGGCTGAGAATCAGTTACTGATCAAATAATTCTTGGACATCACTTTTTTTTTAACACAGAGCATATGAGACCTTGAATCTGTAATTCCTATAAT
Source organism: Okamejei kenojei (assembly GCA_035221665.1). NCBI lineage: Eukaryota > Metazoa > Chordata > Chondrichthyes > Rajiformes > Rajidae > Okamejei > Okamejei kenojei. Next base: position 50,408,319 of record CM069144.1, on the reverse strand, counting down.
ATAAGAATATTCAAAACCATGTAGATTGTTTTATGGATTATTAAGCTTCATTGTATAGATAATGAGCATATTTTCCTTTGTCTACATAGAGTTTTCCATCAGATGAAGGATGGCCTTTTGCAAAATACCTTGGAGCCTGTGGGAGAATGGTGGCTGTAAATTATGTAGGCAATGAACTTTGGAGTTTCTACCATGCACCTTGGGAAAAACGAGTAGACTTGGCCTGGCAGCTGCTGGAAATCGCTGAGCAACTCACTAACAATGATTTTGAATTTGCGCTCTACCTCCTCGATGTCAGCTTTGATAACTTTGCTGTTGGATCACGGGATGGAAAAGTCATCGTCATTGATGCTGAGAACATAATTGTGGCAGACAAACGGTTAATTAAACAAAGTAAGTATTTTATTCATGTCTCTGTTCCCAAAATACATCACTAACAATGATTTTGATTGTTTGATTTTGAAAAGTAGCTTTTTTGATTTCCAGTAAAGATGACTCTGGCAATATTTCTAAGCATAATGTAAAAGTGTTGTTGAAGTGTTTAGTGTTGGATTAAAAAGAAAGACCTATGACCCAGTTATACTAAGAGCTATTTGACTTGCATTCAGGTATGCATTTTTCCAGCGTTAATATTCTACTGGTAAAAGCTTGTAGTTTTATATGCATTTTCAATACAATCTTTTCATTCAGATCTCATGCTACAACTGAGAACTATAAAATTGGATGAGTTGCTGTCCAGAATTACCTTGGGTGCTGTAAACTCTATCTACATAAGATACCAACTTTCAAAGTTCTCAATAAAACATAAAATACGTTGTAAACATAAACCAAGTCCAGCATTACTAGGCGATTCTATATATATTGTTTTCTGTATCCAAATTCTCAAAACCTCAACTTCAGAAGTCAGTGAAATGTGTTGTGTTAAATTACTGGAGGGTAATTATATTTAGTATTGCACAAATTACTATGAAATTAAATAGTCGATATGCAGTTGCATTGGTTTTGGCACAAGAGGATGATCTGGCTAACAATGGAACTGGTTTGCTTTCTCATTATCAACGGTAATGTTTCCATATTGTTGACTCTCTCACCCAGTTGTGTAGGGAGTTTAATTCTGTCATAACTTTCAAATGAATTGTGTAAAGTATTTTAATTCTATTTTTAATTATTTTAAAGTATTGCATTCAAAATTATATATTACATTTCAATGATAAATATTTTAGAACAAACTATACAGACCAGCAACATCTGAGCTGCAGAATTAAGTTGCTATCTGGTGAGAAAGTAACTGGGGAATTGTAGTTGTTCTTATCATTTTCGCAAATTGAAAGGGGAATTTTTTCTATCCAGTGACGTATGTTGGAATGACACATTTGAGGTTGGGTGAAGGAAGGTTGAGTCTGTAATGAGATCCATGCATAGCTTCTGATTCCTCATTCACATCTTTGCAAAAGCTAGTTCGATGTAACATCGCCTAAACCTTAACCTCTGCCCCACTTCATTTGTTGCTAAAATATTTTATTTTCAACTTCAGGTTATTTAATCTGGCAGTCAGGATTTCAGTCCATCAAATTCTATTAAATTGATCTTGTGCAGCCACAATTTTCTCTCCTAACCCCTTCTTATCAGTTCTAATAGAATTACGTAAAACAATATCAGGCAGTACATAATCTGCAGTACATAATCTGCAGTACAATACTTTTGATAAAATGTTTACATTTTGCCATCTGACCCTTAATGTCTGCTCTGTCTTTTGGTATAATAATGCCTGAAATTTACCACCCTGTAACTGCTTTCTCCCTAGATTCCTTCAATTCTTTAGCTATTTGTATTATATCTTTGTACATATAATATAAAGAGCTTACAAACTTGGAGGTCCTTCGTCCTCATGTAAATCAATAGTGTTGTGACTACCTGCCATCCAAGGTTTGAACCTTATAGTAAGTACTCCACTGGTCCTTTGGCTGCCACATGGAAATAGGCGTGTTTATTCCTCCTTTATTTTCAGTATAACATTAGCTCTCCTTTGATTACAGCACATAACCATTCATTTTGTGCAGTAAGTTCTTATGAGATCTTGTTAACAACCTTTTGAAATGCACCATATCTACTGGTTCTCCTTCATCCTCTCTACTAGTTTTCTCAAAAAGAATCCAGTAAATGTGTCATGCATGATCTACCTTTCATAAATCCATGCTGCTTTGCCCAATCCTTTAATCAGAAGAAGGGTTCTGACCCAAAACATCACCCATCCATTTTCTTCCTAGGTGCTGCCTGACCCCCTGAGTTACTCTCAGCATTTTGTATCTATCTTTGACTGACCCTTTAACTGTATCCCAAATGCTCTACTTTTACATCTTTAAAAATAGACAGTAACAGTTTCACGCTACTGCTCCAAGCAAACTGGTCTGCAATTCTGTTTTCTCTCATTAAAAAAAAACTCTACACATATTGAATAAGTAGTACTTGAGATTTCGATCAACTAAACTCTGGTTCTGCAAATACCAACTTTTCTGTTGGTGCCTTGCTTTTTTCAATTGGAGATGAATCATGTGATTTAACACAAGGATTAAATATTTATTGGAACTATGAATAATGCAAGTATTTGTCATTCTCAGCCCAAACCTTTTAAATGTATGACAAGTGAAACGGGATTTCAGATATTCTATGTAAACCTAAATGGTTTACTGTATAAATCCCATTGTTTTATCAGTATAAATCCTCATGTTTTATAGTTTGTCATTATATATTTTTTAATAATACTTGCCATCAGAACGAACTGCCTTTTGTTTTCAATATGTTATATAGTTTTATCTCAAACTATTAATGTTCCTATTCCTTCAATTCATGAAACAATGGCATTTATCCTGTTGAGGAAGATAGAAATAAATACTAATGGAGCCAAAAGCAACTGCAGATGAGACAAAATGAGACAAAGTGCTGGAGTAACTTAGAGGGTCAGGCAGCATATCACTAGAGAATAACAATAGGTGACATTCCGGGTCAGGACCCTTCTTCAGCCATGATCACATTGAATAGCAGTGCTGGCTCGAAAGGCCGAATGGCTTACTGCTGCACCTATTGTCTCTTGTCTATTCATGCCGATTGTGGTGATGGGGAAGGTGGGGGGTTGGAAGAGAGGTTGGTGCAGGAAAAAGCCTGGCAAGTGATATGTGGATGCATATGCAGGGGGGGGGGGGGGGGATTGGGGGGCAGATAGGTAGATGGCTGAGTTTATAGTTTGGATATAAAATGTGGAAACGGGCCCTTCAGCCCACCGTCTTTCTGCCGACCAACGATCACCCGTACACTAGTTCTATCCTCCACCCTAGGGATAATTTACAAAAGGAAACTCACGCGGTCATATGGATATCGTACCAACTCGATACAGTTAGCACCCATAATCAGGATCCTGATTCTGCAGCAGTAACTGCCACCCTAGGTTGGACAAAGGACAGAGACAAAGAGACAAAAAGTGTGAGACAAGGATGAAAGAGGTACAAATTATGAAACCAGCTGAAGGAACATAATGGTTGGGGATGTGGAAGGGGATAAATGGGTGTGAATCAGGTGGGGAGGGGGGAGTCGGGAGAATTGTTTTTTTAAAAGAGCGTGGTTGTTAGTCGGTTAGTTACCTGAAATTGTAGAATTCAATGTTCATATCCAAGCAGAATGTGAGGTGATGGTCCTCCACTTTTCATGTGGCCTCACTCTGGCAATGGAGGATGCCCAAGATACAAAGGTCAGTATGGGAAAGGGTGTTAAATATATTAATGGATTGTTTTACATAGAGCTTTAATGTGTCCATATTTCCATTATCATATTATTTACTGTGGTAAGAAGTAAAGTAAAAACGGTATGAATTTTGATTGGTGAGGAAAAAAATGACAATAGTGAAGTATAAAATGTGGAAAATAACATCCATGGTATAGTAAAGAAGTGTCCAACCTACCTTGATCTTTGTTGTAAGGGCAATGAAAAAAAGAAACTACAATGAATTTGGTAGTGGTGTATGTGAGCATTTTAAGTCCATAAACCCAAGGAAATAAATACTTGGAGACAGTGAAAGAGTCTTTACCGAGCAGAAGTTGAGATACTTTTTTTAACTGCTGTTGACTTTTGGATCAGTGTATGGTATGAAGATAAGATGTTCACCTTGTATGACTGCAGTGAGATGATTCAACTGTTCTAGAACATAAGAACACAAAAGGTTGAAGCAGAAGTGCAGAATTTGGCCACCCTACTTTCTCCATTGTTCAGCGAGATGATAGCATGTCTTTTACCTCCACATTACTTTCAAACACTATCCTTTAATTCCCTCTATTTACAATTTTTTGATCACTTTTGTGAATATACTCAAATAGTGATCCTCAACTCTCACAAAAAGAAAATTCCAAAGATCCACCACTATTGGATTGGGAGAGATGAAGGGTTATGAACCTTTGGAATGCTGTTCCCCAGAAATATATGTATAGTCGGTCATTTGAGTGTATTTAAGATAATGGTTGATAGATTCATCAATGAGCTGAACATCAGTCGTGGTCTTATTCAATAGCAGATAGGTTTTGAAGGGCCAAATGGTCTATTCCTACTCTCATTTCTCATCAATTTTTTATGATTCATTTTTGATAATGTTAAACTGAAATATTTTGCTACTGTCAGATTCCATTTTATACACGATTTATGCAAACATATTTAAAATTATATGTTGAATCTGATTTTCTTGGGTCAGGTTGAATAAAGAAACGAACAACTGGAAACTGAAACCTATTCTTTTGTCAGTTCCTTCTCTTTTCCCACTAGTTTCCCTGCCTTGAAACATTTTTTTTATTGCTAAGAATGTATGGCATAGGATTAGATGGCAGAGGCATAGTTAAGTCTGGTTCTTAAATTACGATAGGATATTCCAAGGTAAGGTAACAGCAATATTATACGTCAAAATAGATATTGCTTATAGAGTTCAGGATGACTTTTGAATTTTTGAAATGAGAAAATAATCTTTAAATATCTAGAAATAGGCACAGCTGAATATCACAGAAAAAATGTGATGAAAAAGCAGCGTGGTCTATTGCAGTTCAATTATTGCAACATATTTCCCATTTCACAATTTGACATTTCTTAAATTATTTCATTTTGTTGTCTCAGCTAATGTACCTCTGACTCTTACGTGTTGATTAGACTTCATAAAATGTGATGTATTTGTGCCTTTTGTTTAAATATCTGTCTTGCCTATACAATCTACTTTGTAGATTCCATATTAACCTTTTCCATACCACATTATTATTTCTGAGATCATCTGTTTCTTTCTTTGTCAAATAATCAAGGCTTTCATTGGAGCTCTGATCTCCGATTTTAGAGCTCAGATTTGTGTTTTTTTTCTGCGAATTGTTCAATACCTATTTTTGAACAGAACTGAATGCAATAAATAAGGTGTGATTTGACTTGCTTTGTAATCTGAACAAGATTTTATTGCTGTTATGCACATCACAATTATTTTTGCTTTAATTAATGCATACTGAATGGAGCAATGAAAGCTCTGAGTTATTTGACTCAAATTATTTTTAATGTTAAAATATCTGGGAAAATTTCATTTTACCATATTGGTAAAGTGGAGAGCCGGCGAAGCCGTGCTGCAAGCAGAGTATCGGATACGCCACAGAATCCTGGTGGGAGCAGTGACTCGGGGAAGAGCTGGGCTGGGAATCTTCCCAACTTCCCAGTTTGACAAGGCCAAAGGGAAGGAGAGGCGCAGGCTGGTCCAGGAGGAAGTGAAGACAACGGTGGAGGAGGAGAGGTCTACCAGAGCGGTTGGCTTGAGGCAGCAAGGGGCCTGGACAAGGCGGGAACAGGTCATGTACCGAAAAGTCATATGGACTGAGCTCTGGCAGGCTGAACCACAGCACATCAAGTTCCTGGTCCAGGCAGTGTACGATGTCCTGCCAGCCCATCTGGGGCAAAACGGAATCTTCGGATTGCCCATAATGCTCAGGCTAGGGGACGTTGGAACACATCCTGAGCTGCTACCCAAAGGCTCTTGGGCAGGGCCGATACACCTGGTGTCACGACCAGGTTCTTAAACCCATTGCAGAAGCCATCAGCATGGGAATCAGCAGCTGCAGATGAGCACGACCCACCACCCAGATTATAACCTTCGTGAAGGCCAGAGTGCAGCTGCGAAGAACCACAGCAGCCAGGAATCAGTCGGGAATCCTGGCGACTGCGCAGGACTGACAGCTTTCTGTAGACCTGGTGAAACAGCTGAAGTTCCCACAGCACATTGCCACGACCACCCTGAGGCTAGACATCCTCCTGGTCTCAGAGGCAACCAAAAACATCGTCTGGTTGGAACTGACAGTGCCGTGGGAGGACTGTCTGGAGGAGGACCATGAGAGGAAGAAGACCAAGTGCGAAGAGCTGGTCATAGATTGCCATAAGCAGGGCTGGAAGGCACGGTGTATGCCCATTGAGGTTGGCTGCAGAGGTTTTGCAGGGCAATCGCTCTACAAAGCCTTAAGTGCACTGGTCATCAAGGGAATGGTGAGAAGAGCCATCAAGAACACCACAGAGGCAGCAGAGAAGGCCTCGAGATGGCTCTGGATCAGGAGAGGAGGTCCATGGGAAGGAGTGAATGAAACCTGAACACAAGTCGTGGTCTGATCAACCACGGCTGGGTCGCCTGGGTGAGGGTGTCTGATGTTGAAAGACCCAAAACACCCGAATGACCCCAGGTTACTTCACTGATGATGTGTTCAGGAGCATCAATAGATGTATTTTTTAATCAAATTTTCATTTGTCATTGTTTTCTGTTTACCTTGTATATTGATCAGTCTCCTCAGAATCAGATATCACTCTTAATTTTTGCTGCTTTACATTTTTTTTAACCAAGTTCCTACAAGCATGAATGTTTCTGGCTAGACCAAAGATTATCGCTTACATTTAATCAGGATCAGAGTGGTTTCGTCAATCGGTTTTTAATGCCAAAGAAGATCATAGGGTAATATTTAGCCCGATTGGCCTAAATTTTATCATTTTTCTAGAGATGTTACCATGGTTTTCAAGTCAGATGGAGATATGTTGTGAAGCATTGGGCCGAGCAGTTGGCTGGATAGGGTAGTAAACCTAGTCTAAATTCAATGTCATATTCATATTGATTAATTAAACTAGAAATCTGTAGAGATTCAAGCACTGATCCTTGGATATTAGTTTATAACCATTTCTTCATTCATACCAGGATTTCTGCTGCATTCCAACAACTTTAAACTGAAATATAACTTCCCATGCAAACTTTATGTAAAAAGCAGTATAAAATTCATGGCATGTCGGAAAAGGGTGGATAATTAGTTTTAATGGAACATCCATAAATAATCAAACAAAAATCCAGATGGCATGTTGCATATTTAACTGATGCATTTGCGTCAGTTTACACAAACACTTGAATAGATGGCCATTTGTACAAATCGAGGCACTTGTGCCAAAGGACATGGAAATGGCACAAGCAGAAAGTATTGAATGGCTGAATTACCTAGCACCTTACTTTCCTGGTTTTGTAATGGTTATCCTCAAGTATACAAATTCTGTCCTGATCCCTACTCGGGAATGTTACTTTAAATTTGGCTGAAAGTTACCCATGCAAAAGTATGTATTGAGAAAATTAACTCATGGGAATATGGATTTATTAGCAGTCAATTGATACAGTCATGCAGTTTGGAGGTATTGAGCCTGAACCTTCTGCCCATGGTGTCCTATCCAGTAGATGACTTGTATGGCAGTACAAATGTACTTTCTGGGGCTCATGCGTTTCAATTTAAGTGTCACCCTTGATATAATAGTGAATCAGTGAATAGTAAAATGACAGCTAGAGCCCTTCCATAACATAAGCTGTAAAGTGCAAGGTGAAAACAAGCCCTAGCCAAGAAATAACAGAAGAAAATGTTTGGCAGCCAGGAGTCAAAGTGATAAGAGCTGTTAATACTTCTGAATGTTATATAGCATTCGGATGCATTTGTGACAATTAGATTTTTTTTAATTACATTTTAAAAACACCTGCAGATAAATGAACAAAAAACAAATTCACAAAATGGTTCTTGATTTGAATGGACTTGTGCTAGGTCTAAGCTACTTCATATCAAAGAGACACGTTTTCCAGTGCAAGTTATGGGGATTTCATTGTCCACCTTTGGACTCCAGGTGGACTGCAATGTTGTCAGAGCAACAGTGAAATGCTGCCATGATGTTCGGTTGATTTTTGACTGTGTATCCTATTTCCAGTATCAAGATTTCTATTTTGATTTTTGATTGTGCAAATGTCTCTGAATGTTCGAACAAATCTTCTATTTTCCACATTAGTAAATTATTCTTCAGTTTGATTCATGGGGTCTTTCTATTTTGCCACATTTCCTACTGTTTTCTTCATACCCTCTTCCCTTTGGAATTATGATAAGGTTCCCTTAGTCTTTCTATCTATATAACCACTTCATTCAAAAGGTTAGTGTCTCTCATTTTCGTCACCTCTTCTTAGTATTCTGAATTTTTTTTTTTCATTATAACCTGGTCAATTCCTCAATTATTCCAATTATATAATTTCCTTCTCACTGCAATTTCCTGTGCCAATTCGGGAGATACGAAGGCCTCTCCTTCTCCTTTTATATCCTCTGCTTCTGCTATCCAGAAACCTGAACATTTTCCAAGTGAAAGTGATTCATTTTATTCTACTAAAATCCAAAATATGCTAAATCGACATTGAGGAGAACAAATGTAGATTTGACCATTTTGCAAACATCTGTGCCAAGCTTTCAATTATCACCAAGGGCTTGATCATTGCTCATTTCAGTTTTCTTCCATATTCTCACTGGTGTTGTTATTTGTTGTGATGGAGATCAAAGTCCCCAGAAACCTTGACCCCAGTCTTGACTTCAACACTCCCGTTTTGGAAGGGATGGGAGAGCAACAGCTATTGATGTAGATTCTGATTTATTTATTATTTATTATTTAGGTGTTATTTTCGTGTCCCATTGTCATTCATTTTTCCCTTGCACAGAATATCAGTTATATAACTTGGGTATTCCATTCCCTTACTGCTTCATTCTCTCCCTTGTAAAAAACAACTTTATCTCCAACTGTATCCAAAATGAAAACTTTGCTTATAGTCAATTATTTATTTTATAGTTGAGTTTTCTGTTATTAACGTGTGTCATAGTAACTGACATCATATTTAAATGTATCACGTGTTACTATGAGTCAGAAAGGTCAGAGGACACATGTTGCCAGGATGTAACATAGGAATGGCATATGAATAAAACAATGCATTTATGTTCAGCGTCTTAGAAGTGTGTTTATTACATTTGGATCAAAGTGAGGATCTAAAGAGGATGAATGAGTAATTGTTTAGTTTGAGACAGATATGGTATTTAATGAAGCAGCTGGAATTATGTTTGAATTAATTCGACCCAAATGGGGAGGCGAGTATTTTGAGATATGTGACTTGCAAAGTTGAGGTATGACTTGAGGAATTTGACGCCAATGCTGATAGCTTAGGTCTGCTTGTTGAAGGACAAGAAGTGCTCACACGACAGAGTGCATTGTTATTGTACAGTGCTGGAGCTTCAGTGCGGGATACTTTCAAAATACTTCCAGAGACGTGAGAAGAAGCAGATTATGCGATGACTGCTTTGAAGAAGCATTATGTGGTGCAAACAAATAAGCTGTGGGCCGAGCATCGACAATGTGTCTAGAATTTAACTTTCGTGATCTATGTCTGGTATCTACTTGAAATTTGGCACAGATTTAGATAAAATATAATTGAGAAGGAATTCATAACTCGTCAATGTCAAAAGTTGCACACTAATTAATTAAGCTAATTAGAAAATTAGATTGGAAAAGTAAGCGCCATCTACTGCTCAATGCTCATATTACTCTATGGGGAGCCTAATTCCGTGCTGCTGTCTATTTAAACCATATATTATAATACCATACAAACTTGTGAATATGACTGAAGTTATATAATTATTATATAAAAATAATGTAATGACTATAATTGTGAGTGTGTATGCTCAGTGAGACTGCAGCAGAGGTCCCGGGTTTCACAGGCTCCTGAACCTGCCTAATTAATGGATGAGGGCAGATCCTGTGCGTTCCCCCATTTACTGAACCCCACTGACTGCCAGTGGGCTGAGTGGGGGTCACGGCCATAGTGGGACTGGAGCAGCGCCATGCTGGGGGAAGGCTAAGGCATCTTCCACTGAAGGAAAAAGCCTAACCCTAACTCGCCTCCCCTTCCAGAGCTGCCCACGGCTGGAGCTGGAGACGCTTTGGGACCGGCTGCAGGCTCCATACGTGTGGCCACTCAGCACGTCCGCCTCGGCCAGCATGCCCTTCTGGATCATCATGGTGATGATGGTGGGGAGCAGCACTACCCTCCATGCCCCCCGGGCCGCCTTCAGCACCCCCATAGAGTCGGTTCCGTCAGTTCGCCCGCTGCAACACTGGCCGGCTGACAGCCCGACCAACCCCTCACTGCATACACTGGCCTACGGACAGCCAGACCGATTCTTCGCGGCACTCACTGGCCTACAGACAGCCGGACCGATCCTTCGCAGCATCCACCGGCTTACCGACAGCCCGACTGACCCTTCACAGCACTCACTGGCCGACCGACAGCCCAACCGATCCTTTGCAGCATCCAACGGCCTACCAGCAGCCCGACTGACCGCTCACTGACTAACTGACCGACCGACCCTAATCCTAACTCTAGCTCTACATTTTTATTTATCATTTTTATTTAATAATTCACATTATAACTTAATTATCAGCAAGGTTAGCATTACCTTTATTTCTTTGAAACCGTGAAACAAAGTGCGTGATTGGTCAAACGTGCATTGATTGGACAATTACTACTCGAAAAATTGGAGGTTTTTTCTCATATTTTAAAAATATGTGCAAGTTTTCTTCTTGATGATTTTCAGGTATGATTTCTATCATATTTTTACACAAAATATTAAAAGTACAGGTAGATACGTGATTTGGGTCACGGAATGAAACGAAAAAGCACCTCAGCCCACGGTCTAAAATGCTATATTTCAATGACATGTATTCCGGCAATCGACACAGAGAGGAGAGAAGCATCGCTCAGTTTGTCACAAGATTACGTCAAGTTTCTGAGGGCAGCAAATATGGAGCTGTTGGAGAATCAAATCATGGGTCAGGTTGTACAAAGTTGCAAATCAATTTGCTTAAGATGCATTGTGGGAAAAAGGTGACATGCTAATATTAGGAGAAACACTGAAAATTGTCTGTTTATTTGAAGCTGTAGAAACCCAGTTTCAGACCATGAGATTGGATGGAAGAAGCCAAGTTAACAAGATGACATCTACTGCCATTTGCAAGGGACATGGTATTGGTCATTCCAAAGCTGAAGATAACCGAGCATTTTAGATGTGGGAATTTTTTACATTTTGCCAAGGATTCATGTTGCCCAGCAGGGGTTTAAACATGCAGAAGGTGGGAAAAAGAGAACAAACAGTCGAACTCCAGGCAAACCAAAGAGGATGATGGAAAAACAAATAGTTGGAGGAAGAAGAGGGCCGAGAGATGGATACTATAAAAAAAATGTTACGCCGGTTCTAAATGTTTGAGTGAATGTAAATGTGACGTAACAAGGAAGGATGCACGATATTCTTTTGCTATCAACAATAAGCATGCAAAGGTGCTGGTGAAAATTGGAGGCTTAAGTTGACATTATAGTAAACTCGGGAAGTGAAAGCAAATTTATTGATTGAGCACTGTGGGAAGACTTAAAACAAAATAAGAATAAAAATTAACTTCAAGAAGGTGTGAGAAGAAAATATATCCTTGTATATCATCGAAACCACTCCAGACGGTTGGATGTTTCAAGGCAGACAAGCAGGTGATAAGCACACTGGCTGAATTTGTAGTCATCAAGGAGAAAGGAGAGCCATTCATGAGCAGAGAGACTGCTCAAGCATTTACGTGTGCTACACATTGGAATAAATGTGAACTCACTGAAGTCAGATGCCGACTTAAGGAGAAGTTCAAGCCAGTATTTGAAAACATTGGAAAATTGCGTGATTGTCAAGTTAAACTGAAGTTAGACCCAAATGTTAAGCCTGTAGCACAACCAATGAGAAGAACTCCATTTGAATTAAGAGACATGGTTAAAGATACAGTGCCCTCCATAATGTTTAGGATAAAGACTCATCATTTATTTATTTGCCTCCGTACTCCACAATTTGAGATTTGTAATAGAAAAAATTGCATGTGGTTAAAGTGCACATTGTCAGATTTTAATAAAAGCCATTTGAAGTGCACATTGTCAGATTTTAATAAAGGCCATTTTTATACATTTTGGTTTCACCATGTAGAATTTACAGCAGTGTTTATTCATATTCCCCCCCATTTCAGGGCACCATAATGTTAGGGACACAGCAATGTAATGTAAATGAAAGTAGTCCTGTTTAGTATTTTGTTGCATATCCTTTGCATGCAATGACTGCTTGAAGTCTGCGATTCATGGACATCACCAGTTGCTGGGCATTTTCTCTGGTGATGCTCTGCCAGGCCTATATTGCAGCTTATGCTTTTTTGGGGGGCTAGTCTCATTCAGTTTTCTCTTCAGCATATAAAATGCATACTCAATTGGGTTCAGATCGGGTGATTGACTTGGCCACTCAAGAATTTACAATTTTTTAGCTTTAGCAGTATGTTTGGGATCATTGGCTTGCTGTAGAATGAACCGCCGGCCAATATGTTTTGAGGCATTTGTTTGAACTTGAGCAAATAGGATGTGTCTATACACTTCAGAATTCATTATGCAGCAGTTGTATCATCAATGAAAATAAGTGAGCCAGTACCTTCAGCAGCCATATATCCCTGGCCATAACACCCACACCATCGTGTTTCACAGATGAGGTGGTATGCTTTGGATCTTGGGCAGTTCCTTCTCTCCTCCATACTTTGTTCTTGCCATCACTCTGACATAAGTTAATCTTACTCATCTGTCCATGACCTTTTTCCAAAACTGTGGTTGCTCTTTTAAGCACTTCTTGGCAAACTGTAACCTGGCCATCCTCTTTTTGCGGCTAATCAGTGGTTTGCATCTTGCAGGGTGTATTTCTGTTCATGAAGTCTTCTGCGGACAGTGGTCATTGACAAATCCACACCTGAAGAGTGTCTTTAATCTGTCGGACAGGTGTTTGGGAATTTTTCTTTATTATAAAGAGAATTTGTCTGTTATCTGCTGTGGAGGTCTTTGTTGGCCTGCCAGTCCCTTTGCAATTAGTAAGCTCAGCAGTGCTCTCTTTCTTCTTAATGATGTTCCAAACAGTTGATTTTGGTAAGCCTAAGGTTTGGCTGATGGCTCTAACAGTTTTATTCTTGTTTCTGAGTCTCATATTGGCTTCTTTGACTTTCATTGGCACAACTTTGGTCCTCATGTTGATAAACAGCAATAAAAGTTTCCAAAGGTGATGGAAAGACATTAGGTCATGTCGGATGGTAAACTGACCCAATCCACTTGAGCCAATACGAAGCACATTGTTACGTATGCGTGGAGCAAGAACGACCAGAGTTTATGAATACACGGGTTTGAGTCACTGCAAACATGGTTGTGTCCGAGCGAGATAGGGCGGGGGCCAAGCACATGAGTGAGTGGACATCGATACTGGAGGGGACTGCAGGGAAAATAAAAAATAAAAAATCAACTATTTAGAAAAACAGTGAAATGATTCCTGCTGTTATACGCCTGGTACCGGTCGACTGGCCGACGCTCCCTTGTGGACCGCCACAGGGGAGCCTCTTCTATCTCGGTGTCTTCTTGACCACCTGCTGAAGAGGTCTGTAAACTTGAAGTCCTTCATCACTTGGTGTTGTATGTGTTGTTTCGTTTGCTTGAACAATCGATTTGTCCACCATGGTTGCTTTGGTCTCTGCCCTGGGTGTTTCGTCAGTTTGCTTGCGTACTTGATCTAGATGTCGCTTGACTCTTACAATGCCGGGAGACAGCTGGTTGCCAGCTTTCTTTGTGCGCGAGTATAGATTTTGTCCTCAATGCTAAATGTTCGTAGCCTAGTGTGGGTATCTGTTCTGCTTCATGGCCTCTTGTTTGTTGCATATATTCTTGGATGGTCGACTGTTAAAGTATGAATCTGGTTCTTAAAGAGCGTTTGAACATTGATTCAGCGGGAGATGTGCCCGTTAATTCATTTGGAGTAATCCAATAATGGAAAAGGAAACTACTTAACTGCGTCAAACGACTTGTGTTTGTTTCACGAGGCCTCGATTCACCGTTGCTCTGCACGCTCTGCAAGTTCATTTGAGGTTGCGTGATATGGTGCTGTTGTCAGGTGCCTAATACCATTCTTCTCCACAAAGTCCATGAATTTTAAACTTGTGAAAGCCGGGCCTTTGTCGGATACAAACATTTCCGGAATGCCAAATGCAGCAATGACTGATTGTAATTTAGATACAGAAGTTGCCGAAGTACACGCTATATGAGTAGGTAGCTCCTCTATCCAGTTTGAATGAGCATCAACAATAACTAGACACGTGTCCCCAGAACGGTCTGAAATAATCAATATGAATGCGCTTCCAAGGGGAATCAGGCCAGGCCCATGGTTTATGGGGATCCTTTGGGGATGCATTCTGTGTTGTTTGACAAATGGGACAGGCGTGTAGCATATTCTCTATCTCTTATCAATTTTAGGCCACCACATTTAGCTTCTCTCCAGTGCCTTCATTTTAACAACACCAGTATAAGCATCATGGAGTATGCGCCTGCGGCCTTGAGGGAGACCAACTACTCAATTGCCCCATAATATACAGCCACCCTATAGGCTTAGTTCATGTTTACAGCTCGTAAGTGGTTGAAACTCATGTGAAAGGCTGGCGGGCCAACGAACCTGTAGACCCCCTTTTAACCTGCGACAGGAATGGACCACGGGCTGTCCACTGCCTTATGACGTGACTCTTGAATGGTATTTTATCTAGGCATTGCCAGGGGTGAACAACCTCAAACAGAGGTACGCCAGAGAGTGTATTCTCAATAATTGGTAATCTGCTTAAGGTATCTGCAACAATGCTTTATTTTCCGGGGGTATACATCATTGTGTAAGAGTAAGCAGATAGAGATAATGTCCATCGTTGTATCTCGGTGACGCCATCTGTTGGATACCGCATGTCTCCTCCATCAAGTCTTTTTTGATGAATATTTTTATTAATTGTAAATACATATTAATAGAAAATACTTCTTACAAACATTCGTAATATTATTAATATTAACATTTAAGACTTATTTATATTTCTATACATTTTTTTTATATAAGTAAGAAAAGATAGAGAAAAATAATATAGAGATAAGAAATCAAAAATAAAGAAGTGAGTGGAGTATTAAAAAGTTATCCATCGTTGGAGATATATCTATGATTTGTTATACGTATTTCTTCATCTATTCCATTATTCAGGTTTCAGTCAGGCTCGCGCACCGAGGTATTTTGACCCTTTAGATATTCAATGTTTGGAGACCATATTCCTCTGAAAAGATCCAACCTGTCCATTAGGACAAGCCTCAATCTTTCCAGATGGAGTGTCTCCGACATTCCTGTAATCCACATTTTGATTGTGGGGATAGATTCTGGATAGATTCCAGAATTTTAATATTAGTTTTTTCCCAATTATTAAATTATAATCAATAAAAATTCTTTGATTCATTTTTATTAATTGATCTGTTTCCAGTATTCCCAGTATTATTAACTTTGAGTCAGGAGTCAGATTCATATTAACAACATTTGAAATTATCCTAAATATTTCTATCCAAAATTTTGTAATTTTTACACAATTTGTAAATGAGTGTGTCAAGTTAGCTTCTAAGTGCTGACATTTATCACATATGGCAGATACATTTGAAAAAATGTTATGTAGTTTGGATTTTGAGTAATGTAGTCTATGTAATATTTTAAATTGTACAAGAGCATTTAACGAACAGTGATGTATATGTTGTAAACTTTCATCCCATACATCTGGTCTAATAATTTAACCTAATTCGTTTTCCCATGTTTGTCTATATATTTCTGTCAATGGGACATCATTTTCCAATAGAATATTATAAATATATGATATCAATTTTTCTGTGTTCAGATGTTTATTTTGGACATTCATCTAAAATTTCTGTCTTTCTATTTCTAATTTCCTGTGTGTTCGCTTTTACATAGTCTCTAATTTGTAGGTATCTAAAATAATCTTTTGAATGTAATCCATAAATGTGTTGTAATTCTTTAAATGAAAGGAAAGAATTTTCCCTGTAGAGATCTCCCGTCCTATTAATTTCCTTATTTTTCCATTGTAAAAAGCCTTTATCCATCATTCAGGGTTTAAATGTAACATTATTTACAATGGTAAGGGCTAGTGGTATACATTCCAATTTTAATGTTTTCTTTATTTGTTTCCAGATACGTATTCCACTTTCTATTATAGGGTTTTCGCTATAGGTTTTCATACCTAGATTAATATTGGCAAATATTATCGAACTATTTTCAAAAGGCGAACAATCTTTTTTTTCCATTTTGAACCAAATTGGTTGTTTATCAGTCTCTACTAACCAAAAATTCATATTTTTAATATTAACTGCCCAGTAATAAAACATAAAGTTTGGTAGTGCTAGACCATTTATTTTTGATTTACATAAATGTTTTTTATTTATTCTATGGCTCTTATAATCCCAGATAAAGTTGGCAACTAAAGAGTCCACCTTCCTAAAGATTTTTTTAGGAAGATATATATCGGAATCAATTGGAAAAGATATAGTAATTGTGGAAGAAAAATCATTTTTATTACATTAATTTTACCTAGCATTGAGATGGGTAAAGTTTTCCATCCTCCATCAAGTCTAATGGGTTTGTGGTCTGCGTGGAGTTGAAAAGGATGCCCAAATATGTAAAAATGGAAGCATTTGATACCAAACATAACAGCGAGGGCTTCTCGATCAAGTTGTGAATAATTAATCTCCGCCTGAGACATTGTTCTTGATGCGAAGGCCACGGGCATCTCTGTGCCGCAAAGCATTCGATGCAGAAGGACCGCACCTACTCCATTTTATGATTATAGGTTTTTTCTGGGTCAAATGCCCCAGTACAGGAGAGGAACTGAGGGCTGCTTTTATTTGTTTGAATGCTCTCTGCTCGGCTTTTGACCATACCAGTGTGGTCCTTCTTGGGTAATCTGTACAAGGGCTTTAACACTGCAGCTGATTGATTTTTGAACCGATTGTAATGCATAACTAGCCCTAGTGCGCAACTGTGCCTTTTTTGGCTGTGATCTTTTCGGCCTGAGGATGGACACCTGTCTTATCAACTCCTAGGTAATCGACTGAGTCAGCCAGAAACGTGCACTTTTCACTCTTTAGTGTAAAGCCAGCTTCCTCTGGGCCAGAAGTACCTTGTCCAATGTTTCAAGACGATATGCCTCTGATGTACTGTTACTATATGTCATCAAGGTAAGCACACACACACAAGGGATATCCTGAACTAAATTATTAATCAGGCACGAAAATATACCAAGAGCAGAACTCACTCCAAATGGTAGCCACTTGTAGCTAAATAGGCCCCTGTGTGTGTTGATTGTTGTAACGTCCTGCAACTCTTCACCCAGCGTGAGTTGATTACGCGCATGTTTCAGGTCTAACGTTGTGAACTGCTGTCCTCCTGAGAGGGATGAATATGTCGTCTATTTGTGATTGGGGATATGTGTTAAATTTTGTCGCAGTGTTGGCGGTTAGTTTATAGTCACCGCCAATGCCCAGAATCTGTTGGACTTGAGTACTGGCACAATCGGAGCTCCCTGCACCGAGTATAACACCGGTTTGATCACACATGTTTTCTGTAGGCGGTCCAGTTCTTCAACCTTTAGGCCTGCAACGTAAGGACCGGATGGGCTTTGTAAAATTTGGCTGACAGTTTTCTTTGAATTCAAACTTAGCTGTTGGGCTGCGGCATTGACAAAAAGGTTCGGCTTGGAACGCGTGCTGAAGTTTCTGTAGTAGGGAGGATCAACATCTCCGGTGTAGCAGCAGCGCAACGAGTCTGGTTGCTGTAATTTTGGTATTTGGCGTAACGACGACTCGCCTATCAAAGCGAGACGGCTGAAAAGGATCTCGACCCGATGAGTTGGATGATCAGCCATGTTCATATTGAATGGCGGTGCAGGCTCGAAGGGCCGAACGGCCTACTCCTGCACCTATTTTCTATGTTTCTATGTTTCGAACATGTGTAAGAAGGAACTGTAGATGCTGGTTTAAAATGAAGATAGACACAAAGCTAGAGTAAAGCCCCTGTC
Source organism: Okamejei kenojei (assembly GCA_035221665.1). NCBI lineage: Eukaryota > Metazoa > Chordata > Chondrichthyes > Rajiformes > Rajidae > Okamejei > Okamejei kenojei. The sequence goes on along the minus strand of CM069144.1, from coordinate 50,389,980 downwards.
CCACTTATGTGTCCTTGGCACGCTAATTACGCGACCTCGTGGTCGCGTTGAGGCGCGATGGTCCCGCGCGACTTCATGCACCCTCACAGCCATCTGGTGACGTCATTTGAAGATAGACACAAATTATAAGAGTAACTCAACAGCATCTCTGGAGAGAAGCAATGGGTGATGTTTCGGGTCGAGACCCTTCTTCAGTCTGGGAGTAGAAATGGGGGGGAATCCGGTCCGCAACGGCCGTGGTCCCCAGGCCAAGCTTGGCGATCGTTTGCCTGCTTCTGCTGCTGTTGGGGGTGAAACGTTGCGTCGCGCCAGGGTCTTGGGCCTGTCCCACTTTGGACGTCAGTTACGCGACAGGCCGGTGGCGTGTGAAGATTTAGTTCGGTACAACATTTCGGAGCGCCACGAGATACCGTGCACAACTCTATACCCCTCCGCGCTTCTCAATGGGACCGGCCCCGCACGGCCACACTATGCCCGTGCGCCTCAACGCGACGACGAGGTCGTGTAATTTGACGGCGAGGTCGCGTGCCAAGGACACGTAAGTGGGACAGAGTCTTAACTCAGCGGGACATCCAGCATCTCTGGAGTGAAGGAATGGGTGACGTTTCGGGTCGAGATCTTTTTTAGGGTCTCGACCCGAAAAGCCACTCATTCCTTCTCTCAAGAGATGCTGCCTGTCCCGCTGAGTTACACTAGCTTTTTGTATCTCTTATGCCGTATCCTTTTATACTTGTTTTCTTGAACAGCCAAAGTTAGTCTCGTAATAAAATAGTCAATGTTCTCTTCTGGGGCCTGTCGCGGCTGCGAGAATTTGAAGCACACCACAAAAACATTGTCTTGCACCCCCCAAATGTTATCAAGAGCCGCAAATACACTGGTGAAATCTGATTCACCTGGTAAATGTAGTGCATCGAAGTAATTCTGACCACGTTTGCCCAAATGTACATGAAGCAGCTTGAGTTTCGTCGCTTCCTCCACTCTCGCCATTGGAGTCAAAATAGATGTTGGATGTAATCCTGGAAGGTTTTCTTTCATTGCTGTCAGGTTTCGGGTGTTGGTCTTGGCATAGCTGCAGCCCAAAATAGAGAGAATGCTGAAACGGAGATGCCATTTCAATTTTGACCCCTGTAGCTAAATATTGAGTCAAGAGTGTTTTATTGTCATATGTCCTAAATAGAACAATGACATTCTTACTTGCTGCAGCACAACAGAATATGTAAACGTAGTACACTGTACACAATATAATAAACGAAAGAGAAAAAAAAGTTCAGTGCATATGCACATACTCACAAATAAGCACGCACACATATACATATATATGTCACGTATGCGCAGAGCAAGAACGACCATGGAGTATGAAAATACGGGTTTATTGAGTTACAGCAAACACGGTTGTGTCCGAGCGAGATATGACGGGAACCAAGCACGTGAGTGAGGGCGGACACCGGATGAAATGCGCTAAGCTGAGCCATTCTGATTGGACACTAATATTGTTGAACTGTGTGATAGATGAGCAAGCAAGCACTCATGCACGTTCACGGTTGTTGAACCATATTGAGTTCTCAATATGGTTCAACTGACAGGTCCATGGGAAGCTGTAGATTTCATCGCTTCCACCGGGAGAGTCCATACTAGTCATGATTGATTACTACAGCAGATATTATGAGTTCTATAATGATGTCTACAACATTGGAAAAGACTAGCAATTTTTATGGAAATTCGCAAGACACGGTCTACCAGTGACATTATATTCAGTCAATGGACTTCTGTTCATTTCTCAGATGTTTGCTGACTACATTAAGAACACAGGTGTATACCATCACAAAGGTACACCAAAGTGGCCACAAGCTAATGGAGAAGTGGATTGTCAGAACAAATCTCTAGAGAAGAGGTTGAGAATTGTCCAAGCAGAAAGCCGAGATTGGAAGGAGATGCTCTTATCATATGCAGAGCAACACCACGCAGCACACAAAGAGGAGTCTGGCAGAATAGTTGTTTGGAAGAAAAATCCGTACCAAGATACTATGGGTTAGTGACAAAGTAAATGATGAAAAAATAAGGAATCATGATGCAGAAAAGAAAGGGACATCAAAGCTTTATGCAGACAGGAGACAAGGTGCAAGCTAGACCATCAGGTGTGATGCCAGGAGATGAGGTGCTAGTGAGGAGAGAAAGTCCAAGCAAAATGGACGCACTCTTCGTTCCACAACCATACGCAGTGGTGACCAGATAAGGTCCTCCAGTCGCCAGAAGCAGTCAAATATGATAGAAACATTGTATGTGAAAAAGTATCACCGTTTTGATAGTCCAGGGACACGGCAAACTTACGTTGCGACAGTGGGGGAATCAGACTCGAGACGACCAAATTGAGTAGCCAAAAATGCATGAGTCTGAAGAGGAGACTGAAACCAGAATCAAGATGATGAGCTGATGGAACAGGACATGACCGATCAAAATCCAGTACCTGCACAGACAGATGCAGTGGCCAGACCAAAAGTCAGATAAGACCACCCAAGAGATAAGAGGTCTATGAGATGTATTGATTTGAAAATGATGCGTTATCAATGTAACAAATGCTATATCATAAATGTGTTGGGATGTTCAGTTCACAATGCGGATATCCCTTTTGTTTGATAAGGGAGGGATGTCATGCTAACAGACGTCAAATTTAAATGTAACACGTTACTATGAGTCAGAAAGGCCAGAGAACACATGCTGCCAGGATGTAAAAAAGGAACGGCGGATGAAAAAAAACAAGCAATTATGTTCAGTGTCCTTGAAGTGTGTTTATTACATTCGGATCAAGGCGAGGATTTGACAAAGTGGAGCTGATGTAGAAAGCCTTGAACGTTTGTTTGTATTGGGATCCCCTAATCTGTAATTTAATAGATTATTTAATATCCAACAAACATAAATTGATCGAATAACCTCTTTCAAGTTTTTTCATTGCTAATTTGTTATTTTGCATACATTGTTTAAAAAAAAAGTTTTAAATGTCTTTCCAATTAGAATTTTCAAATTCTTTGAAATTCACTTTAAATCAGGTACCAAGATCAATTTGTACTGGCATGGTAGAAGTATTCCTGTGTAGACATTTGTATTTTTCAGCATTGGCCAGTTTCCATCAAAATAATTAATCCGTTGTGATCCTTCTGCAAGCATAATTGCTTTTTCTACAACTTGCCTTCCCAAGTATACAACCTCTTATTTGTGTTGGATATTTTGATACTTGCACACTGAGCTGTTCAGCATTTCAATTTGTTGCTGAAATAGAGATGACATATTTTGACTTTTAGCATTGCTGGGTTAAACTTTGGATTGTACATTTTGATATATTACGTTTTGCTCTTTGGAGATCGATTACTATATTTTACTTTAATAGAGAGGAAGGAATCTATCCATGGTAAATTTTAGATGGATTGTTGTTTATAACCAGTCTAGTTGTATCTGTTGTAGCAAAAATAATGGTACATTTCACAGAAATTAGACAAAGGTTATATTTTAAGTGCTCACCTGATGCATAACACCTCTAACATTTAGCGTTTACTTAGTAATTGCAATGGCAGAATATTTATGTTCAAATTTATGAAATGGCACATTTGTGTCTTGTTCATCCAAGTCTGATGGATGTCATGAATCAACTGTGGTAACTCCAGTTAAGCAAATGTAAAAATGCTTGCAAAGAAATTCCATAGAATATGATTGTAATACAAATAGTTTTACTGGTTGTTCATTCAAATGTATTATTTCATATACTTTTATTGCCCAGTCTCATTCCAATACTATTAAGACCATACAACATGGAGCAGAATTAAGCCATTCAGCCCATTGAGTCTACTCTACATGGCTGATCAATTTTTCTTACTTTGCTCCATTCTCTTGCCGCCTCCCCATATGTTTGATGCCCTTCCTAATCACGAACTTAACAATTTCTGCTTCAAAAATTCCTATGTCTTGGCCTCCATTGCCATCTGTGACAATGAACTCCGCAGATCCATCACCCTCTGGCTAAAGAAATTACTCCTCATCTCTAATTTGAAGGTATCTTTTTATTCTGAGGTAGTGTCCTCGCAGGCCGGAGGTAGAGTTACGAGTCGATGAAGCCTGCTGCCAATGGCCCCTGGGTCTGCAGAGCCTGCGGCTGGGGCATTGGTCGGCACCACGGAGGCGCCCAGAGAGGACCTGCCGGCGATAGTGGAGAGGCCAGTATAGCGGTCGATGGCGTCGACAGACGGACGAGGACGGACCATGTGGAAGTTAGGACGCTGCTTTCGGGGGAAGGAACAAAGGAAGACCCGGCGTGGGGGGAGCGCTGTAAGGGAGGAGGAAGGACAATGGAGGACCCAGTGTGGGAACAAAGTATTCATTCATTCAATCATTCTGGCAGTCCTGGTTTATATTGGAAAAGGTAAAATCCTCTATAATACCAATCATGATTCTTGCAACACTCTGCAATTTCCCAGTGCATTTGTTGCTCTAATTCTTCTTGACTTCTTCTTCTTCTTCTTCTTGTATATGGCGTGCACAGCCTAAAGTTGTGAAAAGGATAGACATCCAGGCCAGGACAGCATCAGTTACTGGGTGGATGGCTTTGATGCCACCAGGGAAAAGCCTCAATGAGTAGCCATTCACGATGTGTGGATGGTCTGGTCTGGATGTCTGCAGTCTCAAACAGGGTTGTCTGTTATTCCCCCACTTATGCAGCTGATGGGCTGTTCTTGCATGGAGGGTGTCGATTCTGTTCTGGGTTAGCCATTGCTTGCGTTGGAGGTCAAATCTCGGTGGTTTCACCGTGCGTCTGTGAAGACCTCTCCGTTGTTGGTGTTGGCATCTTTCCAGGCTCTGCGACACTCAGTCTTTGAGTCAAAATCTTCCAGGGATTTAAGTGAAGACCAGAAGGGTTTGCGGGACTTCAGGCACATGTTGGGCAGATTGTCAGCAAGGATGGGAAGGGCAGGGTTGGCCTTGATGGTGCACCAATCTTTCAACATCCTCTCCCTTCTGCGTATGCTTGGAGGGGCAATATGAGGGAGGTCAGGGAGCCACTGCAAAGGTGTTGACTTAAGCTTTCCTGCGACAACCCACATTGCAGAGTTAAGGACAGTGTCAACTCGTTTGGTGCGGCAGCTATTATCCCAAGTTGGTGAGCAAAATCGACTGTTGAGTAGACGAAGGCTAAGCTTGCGGTATGGAGGGTGTGTACATTGGATCCCCAACTGTTGCCTGCGTGTACATTGGATCCCCAACTGGTGAGGGTGCGATCCAGGGTGACTCCGAGGTACTTGGGGAATTCTTCATTCTTCACCGGCTTACCACAAAAGGACACTCCGAGCTTGGTAATGGCTAGCCGATTGCTGAGGTGAAAGGCAGTGACAGTTGTCTTAGATGGGTTAGGGTGAAGTCGCCAGAAGGTGAAGTGCTCCTCCATCCAAGTCTTGGGTTATCACTCTTCTTGACTGGTTGGGACCCATTGTCTAAACCCAACAAGGTGAACATCTTAATACTCGATCACAGCCATTCCCAAAATGGCTACTCCAAATTAGCAGTCCCATTGGTCCCATCATTCCTGGAAATGGCTGTTTTTTCAAAGCTCCTTCATGCCACCCTCTTCCAGCTCTGCTGTTTTTCAAATCTCCCGCGATTCTCTTCCGTTCAGCTCTGCCTTCTCTATGGAAACGTCAGTAACATATAACAAAGCAATCTTAGACATTAATTGTGTGACACTTTCCTCATTTGCATTATATTAGTCCATAAGTAGCCTGGTGGTTTTATTGCTTGTGTTAAAATCCGCTGAAAGACTGTCTTCGATTTTATGAGATCAGTAGCTGCTACTTCTGAAATATTTGAATGATATTTAATTGTATAACTTGAACATATGTTCTCCTCATTGCAATATAAATGAATCTTCATCATGTATAAATAATTTGAATCCTCTTGAATTGCTATATAATATGTGAAGGCTATTTAATATGTGAAGTCTACCAGCTGCTTCTTTGGAAAAGTTTATGCACACTATTTTTGCTGTTTGAAATAACGACATTTATGAAATGATTAACTCAGTTGATGTCCTAATTCAAAATCTTCTATCACAAATCTGATCAGAATGCTCCAATATGTTTTGATGTTGAATGATTTAAGGTCAAGTGTATCTGAAATGCTGGGAATGCTCCTTTGTAGTTCTTAAATGATGGCATGGAATCTTCATAACTATCTAGGCACCAATCAGTTTAATTTCTCATCTGAAAAATTGTGATTCTGACTTTCTGGACTGCTTGCTTTGATTGGATGTTTAATTCCTAACGTGAAGATTAAACACATGTCACTGTCTCAGCAATCAAGTAGTTGAGACTGTTTAAGTTCCTGCATGATTTCAAATCTACAATGAATCTACAATTTGAGAGGGTAAGGGAAAATCGGAAGTGTCAGTATTACAATTGAACAAAGGGGACTATGGAGCCATGAGGGAGGAGACCTGGCCAAAGTTGACTACCCTAGCAGGGATGAAAGTGGGGTAAAAAAAAAGGCAACTATTTCTGGGAACAATTCAGAAGGTGCAGCATCAGTTAATTCTAAAGAGTAAGAAAGATTCCAAGGGGAGTAAGGGGGTCAATTGGTCAGGGAGGTCAGGGAAAGTATAAAAATAAAAGAGAAGAAGTATAACATAGCAAAGATGAGCGGGAAGCCAGAAGATTGGGAAACTTCTAAAGAGCAACAGAAGATAACTAAAAAGGCAATACGGGAGAAAAGATGAGCTACGAAGATAAGCTAACCAAGAATATAAAGGAGGATAGTAAAAGCTTCTTTAGGTATGTGAAGAGGAAAAAATTAGTTAAGACCCTCGAAGATTAGTTGGACCCTCGAAGACTGAAACAGGTGAATTTATTATGGGGAAGAAGGAAATGGCAGACATGTTGGACGGATACTTTGGATCGTCTTCACTAAGGAAGACACAAACAATCTCCCTGATGTACTAGTTGCCAATGGATCTGGGGTGATGGAGGAACGGAAGGAAATTCACAATAGGCAAGAAATTGTGTTGGGTAGACTGATAGCACTGAAGGCTGATAAATCCCCTGGGCCAGAAAACAGGGAATTATAGACCAGTTAGCCTGACATCGGTGGTGGGGAAAATGCTGGTCAATTATAAAAGATGAAATAGCAGCACATTTGGATAGCAGTAACAGGATCGGTCTGAGTCAGCATGGATTTACGAAGGGGAAATCATGTTTGACTAATCTTATGGAATTTTTTGAGGATGTAACTAGGAAAATGGACATGGGAGAGCCAGTGAATATAGTGTACCTGGACTTTCAGAAAGCATTTGATCAGGTCCCACATAGGAAATTAGTGGGCAAAATTAGAGCACATGGTATTGGGGGTAGGGTACTGACATGGATAGAAATGGTTGGCAGACAGGAAACAAAGAGTACTGATTAACGGGTCCCTTTCAGAATGGCAGGCAGTGACTAGTGGGGTACCGCAAAGCTCGGTGCTGGGATCGCAGCTATTCACAATATACATTAATGATTTAGATGCAGGGATTAAAAGTAACATTAGCAAATTTGCAGATGACACAAAGCTGGGTGGCAGTGCAAACAGTGAGGAGGATGCTATGAGGATGCAAGGTGACTTGGACAGGTTGGGTGAGTGGGCCGATGCATGGCAGATGTAGTTTAATGAGGATAAATGTGAGGTTATTGTCGATTTTTGTGTCCTTGTGATATATAAAGACCTCATGCCATGTCAAGTTATACACTGTTTATTCAGGATAAACAATTATCTACAGTTATCCACTTTGGTGGCAAAAACGGGAAGGCAGATTATTATCTGAATGGTGTCAAATTGGGAAAAGTACAACGAGATCTCGGGGTCCTTGTTCATCAGTCACTGAAAGTAAGCATGCGGGTTCAGCAGGCAGTGAAGAAAGCGAATGGCATGTTGGCCTTCATAACAAGAGGAGTTGAGTATAGGAGCAAAGAGGTCCTTCTGCAGTTGTACAGGGCCCTAGTAAGACCACAACTGGAGTATTGTGTGCAGTTTTGGTCTCCAAATTTGATGAAGGACATTCTTGCTCTGGAGGGAGTGCAGCGTAGGTTCACAGGATGCTGGGGCTGTCATATGTTGATAGAATTAACATATTAGTTCAAGAATAAGGGGTAAGCCATTTAGAACGGAGATGAGGAAAAACATTTTCACACAGAGAGTTGTGAATCTGTGGAATTCTCTGCCTCAGAAGGCAGTGGAGGCCAAATCTCTAGATGCTTTCAAGAGAGAGTTCGATAAAACTCTTGAAGATAGCAGAGTCAGGGGATATGGGGAGAAGGCAGGAACGGAGTACTGCTTGTGGATGATCAGGCATGGTCACAGTGATTGGCGGTGCTGGCTCGAAGGGCCTAATGGCCTGCTCCTGCACCTATTGTCTATTGTCTATAACCAGTTGAAGATAGCAGATGATAGTTATTTCCACAGTGATTTTCAATGGAAGGATAATTGTGTGTAATCACCTGTAATCTTTGTGGTACAATAATAACCTTTGTAAACTATTCACTATAGCTTCAGAGGGAGAAGCTTCGGCTTGAAGAACTGTTTTCTTTGAGGTAGCAGCAGCTAAAATCATCTCTGGAAAGCTTTGAATACAAAATATCCCAACTTTTAATACATTTTCTTTTGAAATAATTAAACATGAACTTCTGAGAATTGAGTCGAAAACATGGGAATCAATAAGAATTTTGCTGAAGCAAAGCAAATAATTGATGATTGTTGAAGGAGTTTGTAAAATGGGAGAAATGTGAGTGAGGGATTAGAAAACAGTCACCATCTGAATAAAACAATATGCAGTTGAGGTATGAATGTCTTAAATAAAAGTATCAAAATTCATTTATCTCGCAGAAAACATTATAAAACAATACGGATATAAGAAAAATAGTACAAGACTGCTCAAAGATTAAAATTATAGGAAGAAAGGATGTAGTTATTGAAAACATGAACAATACTTTGCATAAATGATATATTTTTAAGAGCTAAACATTTGACTGCCTAAATCCCACATTATCTGGTTATCTTGATGCCCTCATGGGCAACAATATTGCTGTACCAGTATTGCCTTAACTCTTTTCATGGAATTCAGTTTCAAGAATTAACCCTTTTATATTTTTTCATGTGCACAATTAGTCCCAGAAGGAATACTGCTTGAAAGGCATGTAAAATTCATAGTATGACTTCAATAAAGTGCTAGTAATTAGTTGGGGAGTTTTGTGATTGTTGCAGTAATTGATTTGTGGTTTAAAATAGTTTTTGCTTTGACATGAAATTGGGTCAAAAATAAATATTCATTAAACAATTTTGTTTGACTTCAAAGGTAAAATTAGATCAATCGAGTCAATTGAATTAGAATCATAACATTAAATTGATCGTGCTGAATGTTGAGGGTCTAATGCCGTTCTCCTGTTCCTGTTTTCTAAGTGTCTGCATTTCAAACTTACATTCTCTTATTTGATGGTTTTGAACATGCCGTCAGAATTCCATTTATCCTGTTGAAGTCAAAAGAGATTAAAATCCAACAGGATATATTATGGTCATCCGAATTTATGCAAAAATGTTTGCAGTCCTTGCAAAATTGTAAATTATCCCCCGATATTGGTCTCTAGATTATTTGCTCGTCGTTGAAATGCGTTGTTGTTTCCATTCTTTATTTTTCACTTTATTCTCTGCTTGTCTCCATCCATACCTTTTTTTCCAGAGCTCCTCTTTATTTTATCCCTTTCCATGAAATGGTTTTGAAAAAATGGAATTCCAACAATCAGGAGAGACTGAGCATGCATATGCTTTTTTGAAAAATGAAAAATGAAAAGGAAGCATAATCAAGGCCTTTAAATTTATGGAAGAATGAATGGGTAAACCATGCATTTCTGCAGAACCATTAAACATGCGTGGACAAAAAGACAATAGGTGGATGCGGGCTAGACAGGAGTATATGAGAGTATGAACACTAACATGGGCCTGTTCCACTTAGGGCGGTTTTTCAGGCGACTGCCACACACACGCACACGCACCTGCACACGCACACACGAAATTGAGCCGTTTGCCGTCATCAATCTGCTGGCCGCTAATTTCTCAACATCCTGAAAAATTAACGGGAACCACAATTTGCAGGCAACACCTCGGCTACCCCTGCCAAACATCTGGCTACCTTGTGTTTACCTCATAGTCGCATGTTAAAGAAAGAAGTGTAGATGCCAGAAGAATCCAAGGTAGACAAAAATGCTGGAAAAACTTAGCAGGTGAAGCAGCACCTTTGGAGCGAAGGAATAGGCAACGTTTCGGGTCGTGTCTGAAGAATGATGTCGACCATCTATGGAGCTATTCCTTCGCTCCATAGATGCTGCCTCACGCACTGAGTTTCTCCAGCATTTTTGTCTACCTTCATAGTCCCCTGCCTAAAAAGTCGCATAAGTGGGACAGGCCCATTAGGGTCATTTTAGTTCATAGAAACATAGAAAATAGGTGCAGGAGGAGGTCATTCGGCCCTTCGAGCCAGCACCGCCATTCATTGTGATCATGGCTGATCGCCCCAATCAATAACCTTTGCCTGCCTTCTCCCCATATCCCTTGATTCCACCAGCCCCTAGAGCTCTAACTCTTAAATGCATCCAGTGATTTGGCCTCCACTGCCCTCTGGGGCAAGGAGTTCCACAAATTCACAACTCTGGGTGAAAACGCTTTTTTCTCACCTCATGGCCTCCCCTTTATTCTAAGACTGTGGCACTTGGTTCTGGACTTGCCCAACATTGGGAACATTTTTCTTGCATCTAGCTTGTCCAGTTCTTTTATAATTTTATATGTTTCAATAAGATCCCCCCTCATCCTTTCAGTGAATACAAACCTAGTCTTTTCAGGTTTTTCAAATGACAGTCCCGCCATCCCAGGGATCAATCTCGTGAACCTACGTTGCACTGCCTCAATCACAAGGATTGTCCCAGAGGGGATCCTAATAATCCCCTCTCTCCCTCTCCTCTCCTCTCCCCTCCCCCCTCCCCCTCCCCTCCCCTCCCTCCACTCCCCCTCCAGCCTCCCCCTCCCCCTCCCCTCCCCCTCCCCCTCCCCCTCCCCCTCCCCCCCCCTCCCCCTCCCCCTCCCCCTCCCCCTCCCCCTTCCCTCTCCCTCTCCCCTCTCCCTCCCCTCCCTCTCCCCCTCCCCCTCCCCTCCCCCTCCCCCTCCCCCTCCCCCTCCCCCTCCCCCTCCCCCTCCCCCTCCCCCTCCCCCTCCCCCCTCCCTCTCCCTCCCCTCCCTCTCCCCCTCCTCCCTCTCCCTCCTCCTCCCTCCCCCCCCTCCCCCTCCCTCTCCCTCCTCCCCTCTCTCCCTCTCCCCTCTCCCTCCTCCTCCTCCCCTCTCCATCTCTCCTCCCTCTCCTCTCCCTCCTCCTCCTCTCCCTCTCTCTCCTCTCCCTCCTCCCTCCCTCCCTCCTCTCCCTCTCCCTCCCCTCCCTCTCCCCTCCTCCCTCTCCCTCTCCCTCCCTCTCCCTCTCTCCTCCCTCCCTCCCTCCTCTCCCCTCCCCTCCCCCTCTCCCTCCTTCTCCCTCTCCCTCTCCTCCTCCCTCCCCTCCTACTCCCTCCTCCCTCCTCCTCTCCCCTCTCCCTCCCTCCTCCCTCTCTCCCCCTCCTCCCTCCCTCTCCCCTCCTCCCTCTCCCTCCCCCTCCTCCCTCCTCCCTCCCTCTCCTCCTCTCTCCCCCTCCTCCCTCTCCCCTCCTCCTCCCTCCTCTCTCCCTCCTCCTCCCTCTCTCTCTTCCTCCTCCCTCTCCTCCTCCCTCTCCCTCCTTCCTCTCTCTCCCTCCTTCCTCTCTCTCTCCTCTCTCTCCCTCTCTGAAAAATAATTGCAAGTACCCACAAAATGGAATCTAGTGTGGGAAGCCCTTCAGTCTTTCCACTGAAAGCAAGGGGAGATCATTTCCTCCATGTGCATGCATTCAATCTGAGTATGACATGTTAATGCTGGCCAAAGTACTCAAATTTGGTTTTTCTTCGCACACAATGCAGTATCGGGGAGCAAATGTGCAATAGAAAATTGCTGATGGAACATTTGGGACTTCATGCTCAAGTATATAGTTTTCACTAGTTATACAGGATGTTCTCCACATTTTCCTCACACTATCCAACAAATGTCTGGCCAAACGTCATCTTAATAAAAAAATTAATTTGTACAACTGGAAAGCTGAAATGTTTTGACTAGCAACGTTATTCCTTTTTGTCTTTTCATTTATGCTACCTGACCTGTTTATTGCCAACATTTTCTGTTTTGATTTGCAATATAATCTCACTCAATCAATTTTCAAAACAGGTTATTTTGAATTGTTCCGGAAACCTAACTTCTTAAAAAAATCCCAATTGATTTCCAATTGACTGAAGCACTTTTGTGCTGGTGTTTTCAAATCTGCTGAAATGAGGAATTTGAATTAATTGTTAAGCTTGATGCACTGTAGTTCCCGTGGCCTGATGGTAATGCAATTATCTTTTATTTACTGTGAACATCTGCACTGCTCAATAATTAATCATAGAAAGACTGAATAATAAATAATTGTAATGTCTCGAGAACAATTCAGTACTTAAGAAAGTAAGCTGCATAGGAACCATGGTAACTTTGTATGCAGTATTACAATAATTTGGTAGCATGCAAAAAATTAAGGGTTTAAAGTGAGCTACCTTTATATCTTTGAAATAATTTGTACAAGTTCAACAACATGTATTAGTGAAATTCAAATTTTTGCTGATTTATTCAGCGATGTATCCTCATTTTGATAAGGATACCATATATTTTTTTCAAATTGCTATGATAACTGGGAGATACTTCAGAAATCAGAGGTGCAAAGGCACTTGGAAGTGTTGGTCAGGATTCCCAAAAGGTAAATTGCAAGTTGATTCAGTACTAAGGAAGGCAAATGCAATGCTAACATTTATTTTGAGAGGACTTGAATATAAAATATATAATACTGAGGCATAAGGCACTGATCAGACTGTATTTGATGTATTGTGAGCAGTTTTGGAACCCATATCTGAGGGAAGATGTGCTGGCATTGTTGAGGCTCCAGATGAGATCCCAGGAATGATTGGGTTAACATATAATGAGCGTTTGACGGCACTGGGTCTGTATTCGCTGGAGTTTAGAAGGATGAGGCGGGACCTCATTGAAACTAACCAAATAGTGAAATGCATGGATAGAGTGAATATGGAGAGGAGAGTCTAAGACCAGAGGCCATGACATCAGAATAAAAGGACATACCTTTAGAATAGAGATGAGGAGGAATTTATTTCGTCAGAGGGTGGTGAATCTGTGGAATTCATTGCCGCAGACGGCTGTGGAGGGCAAGGATCTATTTAAGGAGGAGATTGGGAGATTCTTAATTTGTACGGGTGTCTGGGATTATGGTGAGAAGGCAAGAGAATGGTGTTGAGAGGGAAGGATAGATCAGCCATGATTGAATGGTGGAGTAGACTTGTAAACCTAGTTATAAAGGCATGTGCCATGGACACCATGACAGACAACCATCTACCACTCATTTACTCACATTCTACATTAATTCTACATTTTATTTATTTGTTAATAAACATATATTGACATTTTTACCTGTATTGAAAGGCAATTCTGGAGATGCCAGTATTGTAAATATAAAACAGCCAAGTTAATGCAAATATGAGAGTTAATTACATAGTTACACCATATCTGGGTTGTTTGGATGAAATATTGCATTTTAGTAACTTACACCAGGGTAGGACTTGTACAGTAAATACAAGTCTCTGGACACTGTTGTGGAAACACTGTAAGAGACCTTCAGGTGCAGGAGCATCATTCCCTGAAAGTGGTGACACAGGTAAATGATGCTGAAGAAGATGGTTGCCTTCATTAGTCAGAGCAAGTACAAGTTGATGGTGAGAGTGGATGGTGATGGAGGAATTGTAGCATTGTCTGGAGTTCTAGCACAAAGGACATTGTTAAGCTGATATGGGTGCAGAAAAGAATCTTATCGGGACTGAAGGTTCTTGGTTATTAGGAGAGACCGGATGGGATGGGACATTTTTCTCTGGGGCGAAGGAGGTTGAAGGGTGACCATGTGGATAAAATTGTGACAAGGATGCATAAGGTGAATAGCCACAATCTTCAGGGTAGGGCAGTTTAAAACTAGAGGTTATTGGTTAAGGTGAGGAAGGAAAGATTTAAAGGTATCCCAAGGAGTTTTTTTACACAGAGAGAGGTGGTTATATCTAACATTGAAAGCTTAGAGTGGGTACAATGTAGCTGTAGAACTGCAACACATGGAACCTGACACTTCTGCCCAAGTAGTCCATTACAACCAAGTTGTCATGGTAGATTATTATATCGTTCAAGGAATCTTCCCTCTAGCCACAATGATTGAAGACTGGGATGAGGAGATAATCTTGATACGAATGCAAGCTCTCCACGAGACATTCAAAGCCGTCCAAAGATTTAATCTTCAAAACAGTCTCTTAATTAATAGTTTCTTTGTTGTCGTAGTAAAAACAGTAAGATATTCATCCAAACCTCTTGTTCAAGTACATTTTGCTCTTACACGTAGTCAAACTCGTGCATGATGGAACCTGTGCATGGTCGAAAGCTGTGCCTTCTCCCCCATGCTTCCTCCAACTAAACTAAAAATTATTAGTGCGTCTGCACGAGAATCCCAGCCTCAAACACGCCTCCGACTACGTAATAAATCTCGCCCGCATAATTACAGGCAGATTAAATTTAAAGGTAACTGGTTATATTTATAATATACTGAGTTAAGCTAAATGGCTACTACATAAGTTGCCTAACCCAGGAAGTCCCACTTGCCTGCACCTGACCATATCTATCCAAACCTATTCAGGTAGCTGTCCAAATGTTGTACAGAAATTGTAACATTCAGCCTTTACCGCTTCCTCTGGCAGCTCATTCCATGTGTGCACCAGTCTCTATGATAAACTTGCGGCTCGGGTTCCGTTTACATCTCCCCCTCTCCCACACACAAGTGCAGACACACACTTTAATTCTATACCTTCTAGTTTTAGACTCTCCTAACCTGTGATAAAAACTGTGACAATTCACCTTATCTGTGACCCTCATGATTTAAAATCTACTTATATAAGGACACCCCTCAGCCTCTTTTGCTCCAGGGGAAAAAGTTGTAGCCTCTCCTAACTCAATCAACCAGACCTGGTAATATCCTTGTAAATCCTTTTTGCAATCCTTCTAGTTTAACGGCATCCTCCAACAGCTGGCTGACCAGATTTGTACATGGTACTCTAAATGTGGCTGTACCAGCATCCTGTACAGCTTAAACACGATCTTCCATTGCTCCTGTACGCAATGAAGGCAAGTGCACCAAACACATTTTTGACCACCCTGTATACATGTGTTACCACATTCATGAAACATGTGCCTGTACCCCCGGTTCTCTTGTACAACCCTCCCCATGGACCTACTATTTACTTTGTAAGTCCTACCGGGGTTTGTCTTACAAAGGTGCAACATCTAGTATTTCTCAACTTTAATACTGTCATTGTGAATGCCCTGTTACTACCAGTTAATGAAGATCTCATTGTAATCCTAGATAACCTTCTTCAGTATCCACCTGAGCACCAGTTTTAGTGTCATCCACAAACTTATTAATCATACCACCTACATTCTCATCCAGAATTGGTACTATAATTAAGGAACAACAGTGATCCCAGCAACAATCCCTGTGGTAAAATCCAGATTGTAAAGCTATCTCTACCCTCACCTACCTTCAAACCATTGTGATGAAACTTTGCTGAATCATTATCTTTGTAAAATCTACAGATGTCAGCATTCAGTAATTTTTGTTGAATTGGTGTTTCTCTTGGTCCTGGCAGGTGGGTTTAGTGTAGCTGGGGCATGTTGGCCGGTGTGGGCAAGTTGGGCCGAAGGGCCTAAGTCCATACTATCACTCTGACTCTGACTCCTGCCTTATGAGTAAGAAGCAAAACCTTTCAGTTACCTACTTTGGCTCACTGATGGTACCTCTTCTAAATCCAACCCCATTTCAAGGTTTAAGTACATAATCCAGGGTATTACTTTAGTGCAATACTGGAGAAATGCAGCCCAAAGGGTGCCATCTTTCAGATGTGATCTCAAATTGCTCTTTGAGTGGACTTAACATATCCCATGGTATTATCGGGAGAGGAACAGAGGTTTCACAGTGTTTTAGACACAATTGTTCAGATGACTTTTTTGAAATAGATTATTTTATCATTTGTCATCTTGCTGTGTGAGATTTTGCAGCTATCTCCTTCGCTCCTTAGATGCTGCTGCACCCGCTGAGTTTCTCCAGCTTTTTGTGTACCCTCGATTCTCCAGCATCTGCAGTTCCTTCTTTAAAAAGTAGATTAATCTGTTCCCCTAAAATGGGTGAATTGGTCAATACAATCTTAAAGTACTAATTAGCTGTGAAGTTCTTTGCACATGCTTAGATGAAAAGTGCAATGTATGTGCAAGTATTTTTTCATCACGGGAGACTTACGGTAACTCAGTTTGTAACCTATTGAACTGAAAACCCCTACAAACATTGTTTTGATGTAGCTTAATTGAATATTTGCTATGCGTAATGGGTGCTTGGAAATCAGTTCCACATTGCTGTTGTCCAAGAAATCAAATTAAATGCAAATGAGAACTGAATTGCCTCGGCATTGACAGCAGATGGAATTGCCCCTGGAATTCCAAGATTTTTTAATTCTTTTGACTTCTGACTTCATAAGGAATGTTACAGAATTTGAAGTCGGAACAGGCTTTGAGCAAGATTAGCAAAAGGGACGTACAATAACAGCTGTTCTTGTCAGCTGTAGCCTGGGAGACTATTAGTTCTTGCCGTTCTATAGCCCATTTCTATGAATAGATTTATCATTTTATGCTTTCGATAGAATTCAATGATTGACTTAGTTATTGTGCTGATTTAAGATGGTGTCCATCAGAGCACTAAACAGAGAAGCATAATCTGATAAAAAGCAGAAAAAAACTTGCATTTCGATTGCACATTTTTCTTAACATGTCTCCCTGAAATAATTTACAGCTGTATTTGTGAAATCTAGTCACTACTCTGATATTGGGGGAAAAAATATATTATCAATTGTAGACTGACAGATCATGTTTTTAACCCCACAAAATGAATGCATCCTTAATTCTGTTTTGCCATTATTGTTTGCCAGTTGTAATGACATTTTTTAAATTGCTGAAATGTAATGGTGCAAAAAACCCCACTAGAATAGTATGTTTTCAATACTTCTCTGTGTGTTTTCAAGTGCAAGAATTTCTTGCAATAAAAAGTCACAATGTTGGAAATGCTGTCAGCTAGACAACACATGTTCGAAGTGGCGTGTATTTCAAGTTACAAAGTTACATGGATCAAAGAATTGAGATTCAATAGATAATAACTACGTACTAAAGAGGGCACGATTTTTGGGAGCGGGCCTTGGGATTGGCATGGACAGTCACTGGTTGGATGGGTGATTGTGGAGCATGGGTACTATGGAAGGATGGCAATGGTGGAAAGAAAGACTAAAGAATTTCAAAACAAAATGGATATAGAGAACCCAATATCATTACCTGCTGCAAGGAAAGAACAGGTGTTGATGATGAGGGTATATTAATGTTGCAGAAGGAAGAATTTCTTTAGAATGGTGATGATTATCTTGAAATAATAGTATGTTTTCTCAACCATATTATTGATTAAAAAAAAACATTTTTTGAACCATGTATGATGATTTTATCAAAATCCTCTATCAAAAAAATTACCGTGTATATTTAGCTATGTGCAATCTTCAGCAGATTAATTTTTGAACGTTGTTTCTGAGTGGTTATTTTGTATTCTCTTTCTCAGATTGTCACTGTCACAAGCAAGGTCACCTTTAATTGTCCACACCTGGTTGCGTGTGACGTTGCGAGCCACCCTTTTGAATTGTGTCAATTTATTTTGCGGAAGAGCTCCCACAATTCAGTTCCCGGATTGGCACTCAGCATTGACAAAGGAATGTCAGGATGGTTTATGATGGTGAGGGGAAGCTGCAGTTAGTGTTCCTGTATAGGTTGTCCTGCTTGTTTGGTTTGGGAGGTGTATTAGGAGTTGCACCTCCCAAAGCCACAGGAATTGCATTTACTTAGCATGGTATGATGGCGGTGAAGGGGTTAATTTTTAGAGCGGTGAATGGAGTTCTGCTAATTCAACGGGCTGCTTCAATCAGGGTGCTGAGTTTCTTGAGTATTTGAATTAGTGATCCAAGCTAGTTGAGAATATTTCATCTTGTTCTTACCTTGTGCCTGTTTCGATGTCGGAAAGTAGAAAGTGAGCCATTTGCCACAAGGAACCCTACCTCTGACCCGCTTTCATTGTCTTTGTATATATGTCAATAATGGTCCCTACATGGGAGAATTCACAATAGTAGTGTCATTGTACATCAAGCACAGTTGGTTACATGCATTGTGCACATACAGTAAAGTGTGTGGTACTATGACCATCACCTATCCTCGGTATTCATTGACTTGCTCCAGGTTTAAGCCAAGGCTGTGTGAGGTTTGGAGGCGATGGGGGGAAAAAAGTAAAATGAGCACTCAAATCTTGCACCTGCTCTATGGGGAGAGTTGACAGATTCAGCTACTTGATCTGTTATACATTTCGTAGCAAATATGAAGTCCAAAATTTCTTCAGTTTCAGTGGCTGAATGTCATTACTTCCAAGGGACCAATTACACTAGTTAATACGTGTAAGAAGGAACTGCAGATGCTGGTTTAAACCGAAAACAGACTCAAAAAGCTGGAGTAACTCAGCGGGACAGGCAGCATCTCTGGAGAGAAGGAATGGGTGACGTTTTGGGTTGAAACCCTTCTTCTGACTGGTTAGGGATAAGTGAAACGAGAGATATAGTCGATGATGTGAGGAAATCAACAATGAATGAAAGATATGCAAAAAAGTAACGATGATAAAGGAAACAGGCCATTGTTAGCTGTTTGTCGGGTGAAAATGAGAAGCTAGTGCGAATTGGGTGGAGGAGGGATAGAGAGAGAAGGAATGCCGGCGCTATCTGAAGTGAGAGAAATCAATATTCATATCACTGGGCACCACTGGACTGCAAGCTGCTCAAGCGAAATATGAGATTCTGTTCCTCCAATTTGCGTTTAGCCTCTCTGACAATGGAGGAGTATGACAATAGTATTAACACTAGTTAATACTATTGGTCTCAGTGTCTTTAAACCAGACCCATTTTATTTGAGCAGTATTTCACACAGCTTTTTGCAAGGTCACCGTTAAGGCATGATTTGAAAATGTATTGGTGTTTGTTCATTGTTGCAACAAAATCCTGGAGCTCACTGTGTAAGTGCAACGAAGTAGTGCCATCACTGTGTAGTCCTTCATGAATGTTCAACTCGTTCTCTCGAAATGCAAGTTGGCATTACTGCTTACCTGATAAATTGCTGTCTTGCTTGATGATCAAGATGCATTCCCAATTTGATTGATAATTGCAATATATTACGCAGATGCCTTGGTGCTTTTGGAATCCAGTCTGAACCACTCCCTTCCCCACTGCTATGTTGGACAGTGGTGCACACTCCTGCCCCGGGAGCTCATGCAGCAGCATGGTTGGAGTGCAAAAGCAGACAAGAAACTGCCTGATTCTGGAGACTGCCTGTGGGATCTGGGTCGTGTGTCAAAACATTCTGCAGGTGCTGCCAGTCTTCAGTAATGGTCTGCACTCATTGAACTGTCCAGGGTGCTGCCTGAACCCTGCATCTTGTGTAGCTGCAATGCCTACCCAACTCCATAGACAACTTTTCCACACCAAGCTGTGGTTAATTCGCTGCTGCAGAAGGCAGCAACAGCACACAGGAATACATAGTACCAAGAGAATCCAAAGATAATTTATGTATATTAAGGGAAAAGGAGTAAAGAGAGAGATAGGGGCCCACAGAAACCAAAGTTGTAATCTATGTAAGGAGCCACAGGAGATGGATTAGGTCCTCAAGGAATATTTATCCTTTGTTTTTACTGTGGAGAGGGACATGAAGAGAAGGAAACTTAGGAAATGCAATGGAGAGT
Organism: Okamejei kenojei; assembly: GCA_035221665.1. Classification (NCBI taxonomy): domain Eukaryota; kingdom Metazoa; phylum Chordata; class Chondrichthyes; order Rajiformes; family Rajidae; genus Okamejei; species Okamejei kenojei. The sequence continues at coordinate 50,369,887 of CM069144.1, read as the reverse complement.
TTTTGAGGACAGTCTGGACAAACTAAGTCTTATGAAAATGAACACATTTCCCGATACTGATCGGATATATTCAAGGACAGTAGGAAGCTAGAGGTGAAAACTCAGGAGTCCTGGCTGAGATATATAAATCATCATTAGCCACAGGTGAGGTGCTGGAAAATTGGAGGGTGTCCAATGTTGACCCTCTACTTATGAAGGACTGCAAAGTAAAGCCTTGGAGCTATAGAGTCAAGTGGTTTATTGTCATGTGCCCCAGACAGAACAATGAAATTCTTACTTGCAGCAGCACAACAGTATATGTAAACATAGTGAACTGTAAACACTAGAGAGAAAAAAGTGTATTACATTTATACACACACATACGTATACAAAAAACAAACAACAATAGCAGTCTATGTTGTTCAGAGCTTAATGGAGGTTGTAGTGTTTAATAGGAAGAAGCTGTTCCGTACAGTTTTCAGGCTCATGTACCTTCTTGCTGATGACAAGGGTGAAATGAGTGTGGGGCCAGGTTGGCGTGGGTTTCTGATGATGTTGGCTGCCTTTTTGAGGCAGCGACTCCATTAAATTCCTTCAATGGTGGGGAGGTCAGACCCCATGATGGACTGGTCAGTGTTCATAACTTTTTTGTAGTACTCTTCACTCCTGGGCATTCAAGTTGTTGAACTAAGCTGTGATGCAACCGGTCAATATGCTCTCTCCTGTACACCTTTAGAAGTTCAAGAGAATCTTCTCTGACATACCGAATCTCTCAGGAAGTAAAGGCATTGATGGGCTTTCGTAATAATTGCATGGGTTCAGGAAAGATCTTGGAAAGATCCAGGAAAGTGGAATATACACACGCAGGAATTTGAAGCCTTTGACTCCCTCCACCATCGTACCGTGGTGGTGGGAGAACAGTAAGCCTAACTCTATAGTAGGAAAGTTATTAGAGAGGATTCTGAGAGTTATGCAGTATATGCATGCATTTGGATGGGTTAATTAGGAATAGTCGTCACATTTTTGTACATGGGAGATTGAGTCTCCCAAATTTGATTGAGTTTTTTGAAGAAGTAACCAAGGAGGTTGCTGAGGCCATGGCTGTAGACATAGTTTGTATGGACTTCAGCAAAGCTTTTGATAAGTTTCTGCATGGTAGGGTTCGCTGGAAGATTAGATCATTTGGGATTAAAGGAGAGCGAGCTAACTGGATACAGAATTGTTTTATTGATAGGAAGTAGAGATTGGTGTATTTTGAACTGGAGGGCTGCAACTCGTGGTAAGTCTCGGGGATTGCTGCTGGTCCCATTACTGTCTATAAACTGTCTATATAAACAATTTGGATGAGAATGCACAAGGCCTCATTAATACGTTTACAGATAATACTAAAAAAGGTGGAATCGTAGAATGATGATGCTTATCAAGTATTACAGCTCGATCTTGATCAGCTGGGTAAGGAGCCGAGGAATGGCACCTGGAGTTAAATTCAGACAAATGTGAGGTGTTGCATTTTGGAAGTCAAACTAGGCAAAATTTTAGCAATGAATGGCAGGCCCTGGGGAGTGTTGTAGAACAGAGGGATCAAGGAATACAAGTACATTGTAAACTGAAAGTGGTGTTCCGTGTAGGTAGGGTGGTCAAGAAGGCTTTTGACGCTCATCAGTCAGAAAATTTTAAGTATTGAAATATGGGTGTTTTTTGCAGCTGTTCAAAGTGTTAGTGAGATCACACTTGAGTATTGTATTCAGTTTTGGTCCCCCTGTTGTAGGATATATGCCTACATATGTCAATGGAAAGAGTGCAGATAAAATTTACAAGGATGTTACTAGGACTAGAAGGCCTGAGCTGTAAGAAGAGGTCGGCCAGGCTAGATTATATTTCTACAGCACAGGAGGCTGAGGGGTGCACATAAAATGATGGAAGGAATAGATAGGATGAATGAGCAGAGTCTTATTCCCAAAGTAGTGATTCAAGAACTAGCGAGCATAGATTTTAGGTGAGAGGGAAACATTTAAAAGGAACATGAGGGGCAACTTTTTCCACAGAGGGTGGGTATATGGAATGGGCTATCAAGGACGTAGTGGAGGGCTGTACAATAACAACATTTAAAATACATTTGGACAGGCACATATATCGTAAAGATTTAAAAGAAATGGAAAACATGGGGAAAAGGATCAGTTTAGATGGGGCATTTTGTTTGGCATGGTTGAGTTGGGCTGAAGGGCCTGTTTATGTGCTGTATGTCTCAATGACTAACTGCCCAGCACAGCAGTGCACACCATGAGTAGATGTATTTTTTTAAAGCCCAGGTTTATGTAGTTGTTTAGTATTCAGATTGGAGAACCAAAAGCACTATAATGGGATAGCAGTGACTATGGTACCAGCATATTAAAACCAAACTTTTTTTATCTCATTACATAACATGAAAGGTATTCATATTTGTTAGAAAACACTGGTCCATAATTAACATCCACCGTTGAGAATTGCAATCTCAGTAGGGAGCATTAGGATTTGTTGCCAGAGGCAGCACGTTTCACTTCATGGGGTTGCAAAAGTATGTAAGGCTTCAGGGATTTTGTGGGTGATGAGTAGAAGAAGCTGGTTGGATTGAATACAACTTGTACTGATGTTTATTGAGGGATGTATGTCCTCTTAAGAGTTAATAACATTTTACGTTTTCAGCAGTTGCTGCTGCAATTGGCACTAACATTTTGCAAAGCAGAAGCAAAGATCTTAATGCAATGTGGACAGTCTTGAGAAATCTGTACCTGCACAGTGTGCTGATTTTTTTTTTTGTTCCTGTATTTAGCTGTTGCAGTAAATTTTTGATTGTGCGTATGGATGAATGAAGAAATACAAGATACTTTAATATAATGGCAAGTGGGGTGCTATTTTCTTGCATTTGACAGCTGTTTTTTTGTAATAGAGACAATAATCTTTTTTTTTTCATTCTTTGGTAAAGATATACCAAAGGCAATATTACTTGGAAATCTATCAAACACCAAGCCCTCTTCAGTTATTTCTAATTGCCAATCATCTAGCTTCTCAAATTATGTTAAGTCCCAACATTAAAAAGTTGCTGCCTCCAGCTCAACCTTGATCGTTGATTGGTATATACAATTACTGAGGGAATGATGAAGAACTGTATTACACAATTGATTGCGTATACAGGCCCTAGATTTCTTATTGATCCATTTGAAAAACTAGTGTGGACAGATCAAAATGTAATACTATTCTATACAGTTTTTCAATTAATTTCATATTGACCACCAAGCAATACTACGCTAAGTTGGTTACCACAGACATGGTTGCTGTGGATGGCAATTGTATCTTGTAGGAGCAAATTAAGCTACCAACAAACACATAACGTTACATACAAATACCATTGTATCATGAAGGAAAATTGCATAGAGAAAATCTTTAAAGAAAATCTTTAGGTATACTTAGGTTAAATCCAAAAAACAAAGTAACGTTCTGGGCATTTATAGACTGCATTACCTATCCACTTCCATAAGGTTACTGTTATTGAAAAGAACCAGATCTATGACTGTTATTCTCCAAATTTTGCACTATTGAACAACAAAATGTAATCACACCAGCTTATTTACCAACATGCTGCTTGGATTAGAGGGTATTAGCTATGACAGGTTGGAACTAACAGTTTTCTCTGGAGTACTGGAGGCTGAGCAGAGACCGAATAGAAGTTTCTAAAATTATGAGAGGCTTAGATAAGGTAGACAGTCACAACCTTTTTGCCAGTGTCGAAATGTCAAACATTAGAAGACATAGCTGTGCGGTGCGAGGGGCAAAGTTTAAAGCAGATGTGCAAGCTATTAACATGAAGGGCGATGGGCCTGGAACCCACTGCCAGGGGTGATGGTGGAAGCAGATAAGATAGTGGCGGTTAAGAGGCTTTTAGATAGGCACTAGACTAAGTGCAGACTCATTGGGTCAGCTCCCCCAATGCAATATTCCACTACTCACCCTTTCCCCCAACGCAATATTCAACCACTCATGCAGAGCCCCCAACTGCGCAGGCGTGGCCCATTTCCCCTCATCCACAGCACTCCCTCCCCCTCATCTTCACCCTCCCTCTTCTTTCACCTCTCCTTCCCTCCCCAATCCCTTCCTCCCTCTCCTTCCCCAACTCCTCCCTCCCTCCCTCCCCCTCCCCTCCCTATCCCTCCCCTCTGTCCCCCACTTCACACCTCCCCTATCCCCCCCACTACACCTCCTGACCTCCCCCACTGCCCTCCTCCCCCTCTATTCCCCCACTTCCTACCTCCCCAACTCCCCCCTCCTCTCCCTCTAATCTCCCTCCTCCCCCACTCTCCCTCCTCGCCTCCCCCACTTTCCCCCCCTCCCTCCCTACCCCCTCCTCTCCCTCAATCCTCCCACTCTCCCTCCTCATCTCCCCAGGATCGTTCCCCTCTCATCCCCTCCCCCAATCCCTCCCTCACCTCTCCCTCCCTCTCTTTTCCCCTACCCTCAGTCCCTCCCTCCCTCCCTCCATAACCCCTCTCCCCTGCCCTCCCTACCCCCCTCCTATCCCTATCCCCCACCTCCCCATTCCTCACCTCCCCCCATCCTCTCCCACTGCCCTCCTCTCCCTCTATTCTCCACTCCCTACCTCCCCCACTCCCCCCTCCTCTCCCTCTATTCCCCTTCCTCCCCCACCAGACATGAGAGGAAAAAAACAGAAAAAAGAGGAAGAGAGAGGACAATCGCAGATGATTGTCTTGTATATACACCTCAGGCACGTGCCGTGAGTAATTACTCAGGGTAGGCAGTCAGCCGGCTTTAAAAAAAAATCTTAAACCGCGCATGCGCAGATTGTTCTCTTCGTAAAAAATAAAAAATAAGTAACAATTCAAATTCCCCAAGGCTTCTCAATCTCCTTCATTTTTTTATTACTGAATGGGTGGGGGATTGAGGATGAAGGCAAGTGGAGAGATGGGAAAAACGGGAGCACACCGGGACGTTGAACCAGTTGTCATCTTATTGAATGACAATACTAATTCAAGGGTCCATTTGGAGCGAGGGTTCCTTTCACAGCATGTGGAGAGTCTGTGCCAGGGGTTAAAGATGCGAGAAGGCAGAAGTGTTGAGAAGGAGAGGGTCGAAGATCATATCAGTAACTCACTCACCCCTGCCGCAGCGCTCCGGGCACGGACAGCAGAACTGGTCGCCACTTCCGGGGATAGAAGTAGCTTGGGTCGACAGCAGAAGCGGCAGCCACTTCAGCGCCTTCTGACCACCTCTCGCAGTGCTCTTCGTCTGAACATCTCTCACCTGCCGCTCGCCGGCTTCGCTCATGTCAACCGCGTCCCGCAAATCCTTAAATTCTCACAGCCAAGTAAGCTCAACTAGTCCCATGAACATGCTGTCGGAATTTAAAGATTTGTGGGAAGCCGGCCGGCGAGCGGCAGGTGAGAGATGTTCAGACGGAGAGCACTGCCAGCGGTGAGTGGGGACCAGCAGAAGGGGCTGAAGTGGCAGGGTCCCGGCGGCCACTCGCAGTCACCCGAGCTGCTTCCTTCCTCGGAAGTGGCGGTCAGTTCTGCTGTCCGTGCCCAGAGCGCTGCAGCAGCCACCCAAGCTAAGTCACTCCCCGGCCACAATAAAACCATATAGCAATTACAGCACGGAAACAGGCCATCTCGGCCCTTTTACTCGGTGCCGAACACTTACTCTCACCTAGTCCCATCTGCCTGCACTCAGACCGGAGCGTGGCAAGTGGGCTACTGACCCCAATCCCCTTCTTCACAACGCCAGACTACCCAAGCACTGTGAACGGAGCTCTCCCCCCACCCCGGGAAATATAGTATTTAAAAACATAAAGCACCAAGAAATGCACTTACCGCGTTATTGGTACATTAAGTCCATTCTTCATTCTTTGTTTCCTAAGATACTATTAAAATAATGGCAATCCATATTTGAAAATCCCGCCAAGAAACTTGTGCTGCGCATGCGCAGGACTGCAAAGGCAGAATTTCTGCTGCCTTCAGCCCCGCTTGAAACTGACGGCTCGGGCAGCGCTGACGGCACGTGGGCTGCACAGAGCTTTCGCGTGTTACAAGTGCTGCGGTTGAAAGGCACAGAGAATTATGCCTACCTAGGAGATCGATCTCTTACGTAGGCATAATTCTCCCATGCCTTTACTATTTATATTTAATAATTGCCGTTTCATAATTTTAGTCAGGGTAGGCACTGCCTACCCTGACGGCACGTGCCTGATACACCTGTCACTGATGTAGAGGATATGAACTCCTTACGAAGGGTAAATCATGTCTGACGAATCTTATTTAATTTTTTGAGGATGTAACTAGTAGAGTGGATAAGGGAGAAGCAGTGGATGTGTTATATCTGGACTTTCTGAAGGGTTTCGATAAGGTCCCACACAAGAGATTGGTATACAAACTTAAAGCACACGGTATTGGTGGTTCAGTATTGATGTGGATGGAGAACTGGCTGGCAGACAGGAAGCAAAGAGTAGGAGTGAACGGGTCCTTTTCAGTATGGTAGGCAGTGACTAGTGGGGTGCCGCAAGGCTCAGTGCTGGGACCCCAGCTATTTACAATATACATTAATGATTTGGACGATGGAATTAAATGCAACATCTCGAAGTTTGCGGATGACACGAAGCTGGGGGGCAGTGTTAGCTGTGAGGAGGCTGCAGGATGACTTGGATAGACTGGGTGAGTGGGCAAATGCATAGCAGATGCAGTATAATGTGGATAAATGTGAGGTTATCCACTTTGGTGGCAAAAACAGGAAGGTAGATCTTCCCTTTAGATACAGTGAGACCTGGGTGTCATGGTACACCAGTCATTGAAAGTAGGCATGCAGGTGCAGCAGGCTGTGAAGAAAGCGAATGGTATGTTGGCATTCATAGCAAAAGGATTTGAGTACAAGAGCAGGGAGGTTCTACTGCAGTTGTACAGGGTCTTGGTGAGGCCACACCTGGAGTATTGCGTACAGTTTTGGTCTCCCAATCTGAGGAAAGACATTCTTGCCATAGAGGGAGTACAGAGAAGGTTCACCAGACTGATTCCTGGGATGGCAGGACTTCCATATGAAGAAAGACTGGATAGACTCGGCTTGTACTCGCTGGAATTTAGAAGATTGAGGGGTGATCTCATAGAGACTTACAAAATTCTTAAGGGGTTGGACAGGCTAGATGCAGGAAGATTGTTCCCGATGTTGGGGAAGTCCAGGACAAGGGGTCACAGTTTAAGGATAAGGGGGAAGTCTTTTAGGACCGAGATGAAAAAATCGTTTTTCACACAGAGAGTGGTGAATCTGTGGAATTCTCTGCCACAGAAGGTAGTTGAGGCCAGTTCGTTGGCCATATTTAAGAGGGAGTTGGTTGTGGCCCTTGTGGCTGAAGGGATCAGGGGGTATGGAGAGAAGGCAGGTACAGGATACTGAGTTGGATGATCAGCCATGATCATATTGAATGGCGGTGCAGGCTCGAAGGGCCGAATGGCCTGCTCCTGCACCTAATTTCTATGTTTCTATGTTTACATGAAGACCTTAAGTCCTTGGAATTATGGCAAAACACATGGAAGATGAGCTTCAACCCAACCAAATGCTCAATTATGGTAATTTCAAACAAGAAGAAACCAACTACTCGAGACTACGTCTTCTGTGGACAAATACTTCATTGTACAAGTTCACAACCATACCTTGGAGTTCATCTTGATAACAAGCTTTCGTGGTAGGCACACATGGACAACACTGTCACTAAAGCCAACTGGACATTAGGATTCCTTAGACGAAACCTCTGGTTCTGCCCAAAGGAAGTAAAAATCACAGCATATACAACATTGGTTAGACCCTTTCTGGAATACGCTTCATGCGCCTGGGACCCATACAAAACTGGTCATATCAACATCTAGAAGGGGTACAGAGGAAAGCAGTACGCTTTTGCATCGGGAACTACAATAGAGGTAGCAGTGTCACCCAGATGCTGTCCGACCTGGAGTGGGAAATGCTGGAAACAAGAAGGTCAAGGAACAGACTAGCCATGTTGTACAAGATTCAAAAGGGGATCGTGAGCATAACTGCAGATAGATACATAACAGAAAGGAGAACAAGAAAGAGAAATGATATGCAAATAGAAATCCCATTCGCCAGGACAGATATTTATAAGAACTCATTCTTTGTAAGACCCTTAAGGGAATGGAATGAACTAGACAACAATATAGTCAAATCACCTTCACTAGACAGTTTTAAGGGCGCACTAACAGCACGTTAGTATGCACAACGCATCCAAGTTGGCGTTATGCAGAGTACTGCCCTGCTGACTACAAATTCAGAAGGTTCAGAAGGATAGATTTCTCCGGGGATTTTGAAATTGGACAAGGCCCCTCCGCCGCCGCGAGGCCCCGCCACAGCCCCATCGTCGCGAGGCCTCACCACCGCGGTCTCGATGCCTCCTGGATTGCTGCGGAGAACTCCGGCCGGGGCCTTGCGGATAGAAGCCCGTGTCAGACGAAGCGGCCAACGACGCTCGCGGCTGGGCACCACGGAGTCATTGAAGTGGGCTCAGTTACTCGCTCACCACAGAGGCGCCCGCAGACGCATTTCCAGCCAGCGAAGCGTTATTCATGCTCACTCAACTTTTATATTTTCCTCACTGGGCGAGGCGGCCGCCGCCCATGACTGACGATGGACCTGGCCAATCAGTGCGGCGATGGTGCAGGAAGGGGCGCCGGCGACTGACAGGAGAGGAGACCATTATGCTTAGCGGCGAATGACAGGAGAGGAGACCAATCTGCTCATGCGTGGTTTTAAAGATTTTTAAACCTTAACAACTTATGAAATATACCATAGATCAGAACAAAATTTGTTGCCCTTGTAGCACAGGAGAATGGTGTGTAAGGCGGCGAAAAATCGTTTTTGCGAATATAGAAAAAACTGCAAAACCGGAAGAGCACAAGATCAGAGTTTTAGTTATGTATTAGACTAGACCCAAGTGGGGCCCATTGGGCCCCGTCCCCCAGTGCAGGTGGGGGGGGGGGGGGCGGCGGCTGCATCACACGGCAGGGCTGGTCCCCGAACGCGGGGACCCCGGAGACAGGCGCGTCCCTCCCCCCCCGGAGCCAATCATCCCCATCACCCCACACAAGCAAAATTCTGGGATTTTTGTAGGAAATCAATTGTCCCCATGTGGGGGGTGGGGTTGTGATCACATCCCTCTCCTCCCCCCCACAAGGAAAATTCTGCAATTTTCCATTGTAAATGGTACCTCTCCCTTACACCACTTGACCGGCACGACAAGTGAAAAAGGGATTTATTAAAGCTTAAACTGTGAATAACTCTTAAAATATAACAACAGTTCAAACGTTAAAAATAAAATTTGTTCAGTTCTTTCTTGTTGCTTCTCTTGCTCTGTTGTGTTCTTTCTCATTGTTCCTCGACATGTTCAGTTAATTCTTGTTGTGTCTCTTGTTCTCTTCTGCTCTTCATTTCCTCTTGATGTCTCTTTGCGTCTTTCCTTGACCATGCTGCAACTCGTTTGCTCCCTCCTCTTGGCATGATGTAAGAAAGAGGTAGATATTCATCAGGATAGAAATATTTATAAACTTCTAAATACAATTCTATCTATTAATGAACTCTGAACCATCCATCCGGGAGAACAAGAGTTTCCTGGACAGGACCTACATTGAGGTAGTCACGCCGAGGATATGGGAAGAACCAAGGTGTGCGACTGAGAGAAAGAATGGAAATTGTGGAGTGCAGAAGACGCAGGTGGCTGTGACTAATGAAAACAGGTACACCCTCTTGCGAACTGTCCGGGGAGACGATGTTTCCAGTCCGAGCGGCGGACACGTCGGTGGCTCCAATCCTAGAGATGGGACTCGACCGGCGAGGAGCGGACAGGAGATTCTGTGGCGGCAGACGAGATGCGAGGATGGTCTGTTGCCTCCTTGGTGCCAGAGTTCAGGATGTCACGAGCCGAATTCAGAACATTCGAGAAAGAGAAGGTGAACAGCCGGCAGTAGTTGTACACGTAGGCACAAATGACATCGGGAAGAAGAGGAAGGAGGTTCTCCAACTTCATGACTTCAGAGAGTTGGGAAGAAGACTGAAATGCCGGACTTCTAGGGTGGTTATCTCTGGATTGCTTCCAGTACCTCGTGCTAGTGAGGACAGGAACAGGGAGATAGTGGACCTGAATGTGTGGCTAAGGGGCTGGAGCAGGGAGCAAGGATTTAGATTTATAGACCACTGGGATCTCTTCTGGGGTAGGGGTGACCTGTACAAAAGGGACGGGTTACACCTTAACTGGAGGGGGACCGACATTCTGGCAGGCAGGTTTGCTAGGGCTACATGTGCAGGTTTAAACTAAATAATGGGGGAAGGGAGTGACAAATTGGGAGTATAAAGATGGAGTTGAAGGCGAAGTGACTACTGGAAAAATTAAAAAATATTCTCGAATTAATGGGAAGGAAAGCTCGAGAATGGACAACAGATTAAGGTCAGGGCCAATTACGAGCGGTGCGAGGGGGGAAGTGAATACGGAGGTCAAAGTGCTGTATATGAATGCGCGAAGTATAAGGAATAATGTGGACGAGCTTGAGGCTCCGTTAGAAACTGGCTCTGGTTGCCCTGCTGGTGTGGAATGAAATTCAGTCCCTTGCAAAGGGTGACATTGAAACAGGAGATGTGGAGTCAGTATGGATAGAACTAAGGAATTGTAAGGATAAAAATACCATAAATGGGACTAATCTACAGGCCCCCAAACAGTAGCCTGGACATAGGGCGCAAGTTGAATCAGGAGTTAAAATTGGCATGTAGCAAAAGTAATGCTTTGGTTGTTATGGGAGATTTCAATATGCAGGTAGACTGGCAAAATCAGGTTGGTACGGGACCCCACGAAAGGAACTTTACAAAGTGCCTTTGTGATGAATTCTTAGAACAGCTTGTATTGGAGCCTACCAGGAAGAATGCAATTCTGGATTTAGTGTTATGTAATGAACCGGATTTGATAAAGGACCTCCAGGTTAATGAGCCATTAGGAGGCAGTGACCATAACATGGTCAGGTTTAATCTACAATTGGAGAGGGAGAAGAATAGATCGGAGGTGTCAGTGTTGCAGTTGAATAAAGGGGACTATGGGGCCATGAGGGAGGAGCTGGCCAAAGTTGACTAGAAAGATACACTAGCATGGATGACAGTGGAACAAAAATGGCAAGTGTTTCTATGAATAATACAGAAGGTGCAGGATCAGCTCATTCCTAGGAGGAAGAAAGATTCCAAGGGGAGAAAGGGACGAAGTACAAAGTAGCAAACATGAGTGGGAAGCAAGAGGATTGGATAATGTTTAAAGATCAACAGAAGATAACCATAAATACAATATGGGGGAAAAAAGATATGGTACGAAGGTAAGCTAGCCAAGAATATAAAGCAGGATAGTAAAAGTTTCTTTAGGTATGTGAAGAGGAAAAAATTAATTAAGACCAAAATTGGACCCTTGAAGACCGAAAAAGGTGAATTTATTATGGGGAACAAGGAAATGGCAGGGGTGGGAGATTGCAACCTTCACGTGGTCCGCCCTGTTTTGACAAACGCAATCAACCTGGCGTGCACAATTAAGTAAGATCAAATATAACAAGTTGTCCTACAGGTTTTGGCTGTGCACGCCATACGCAAGAAGAAGAAGAAGGAAATGGCAGATGAGGTGAACAGGTACTTTGGATTTGTCTTCACTAAGGAGGACACAAACAATCTTCCTGATATAGTAGTGGTCAGAGGATCTGGGGTGACAGAGGAACTGAAGGAAATCCACATTAGGCAGGAAATGGTGTTGGATAAACTGATGGGACTGAAGGCTGATAAATCCCCAGGGCCTGATGGTCTGCATCCCAGGGTACTTAAGGAAGTGGCTCTAGAAATCGTGGATGCATTGGTGATAATTTTCCAATGTTCTATGGACTCAGGATCAGTTCCTGTGGATTGGAGGGTAGCTAATGTTATCCCACTTTTTAAGAAAGGCGGGAGAGAGAAAACAGGGAATTATAGACCAGTTAGCCTGACATCGGTGGTGGGGAAAATGCTGGAGTCAATTATAAATGATGAGATAGCCGAACATTTGGATAGCAGTAGCGGGATCAGTCTGAGTCAGCATGGATTTACGTAGGGGAAATCATGCTTGACTAATCATCTGGAATTTTTTGAAGATGTAACTAGGAAAATGGACAAGGGAGAGCCAGTGGATGTAGTGTACCTGGACTTTCAGAAAGCATTTGATAAAGTCCCACATAGGAGGTTAGTGGGCAAAATTATGGTACATGGTATTGGGGGTAGATTGCTGACATGGATAGAGAAGTGGTTGGCAGACAGGAAACAAAGTAGGGATTAACTAGTACAGGATGACTTAAACAGGTTGGCGGTGGGCAGATGCATGGCAGATGACATTTAATGCAGATAAATGTGAGGTTATCCACTTTGGTAGCAAAAACAGGAAGGCAGATTACTATCTAAATGGCGTCAAGTTGGGAGAAGGGGAAATACAACGGGATCTGGGGGTCCTTGTACATCAGTCTATGAAAGTAAGCATGCAGGTACATCAGGCCAGTGAAGAAAGCGAATGGCATGTTGGCCTTTATAACAAGAGGAATTGAATATAGGGGCAAAGAGGTCCTTCTGCAGTTGTACAGAGCCCTAGTGAGACCACACCTGGAGTATTGCAGTTGTGGTCCCCTAATTTGAGGAAGGACATTCTTGCTATTGAGGGAGTGCAGCATAGGTTTATAAGGTTAATTCCTGGGATGGCGGGCCTGTCATATGGAGAGAGTGGAGCAGTTGGGCTTGTACACTCTGGAGTTTAGAAGGATGAGAGGTGATCGCATTGAAACATATAAGATTGTTAAGGGTTTGGACACGCTAGAGGCAGGAAACATGTTCCCAATGTTGGGGAGTCCAGAACCAGGGGCTACAGTTTAAGAATAAGGAGTAAGCCATTTAGAACGGAGACGGGGAAACACTTTTTCTCACAGAGAGTGGTGAGTCTGTGGAATTCTCTGCCTCAGGGCGGTGGAGACAGGTTCTCTGGATACTTTCAAGAGAGAGCTAGAGAGGGCTCTTAAAAATAGCAGAGTCAGGGGATATGGGGAGAAGGCAGGAACAGGGTACTGATTGGGAATGATCAGCCATGATCACATTGAATGGTGGTGCTGGCTCGAAGGGCCGAATAGCCTACTCCTGCATCTATTGTCTATTGTATATTGTCATTAGATCAAAATGGCGATCTATTTGTTTGAAATAAAATTGACCTCAATACAAATGGTTCTTTTTTTACCTGCCAGTTTCTGTTCTGCCTTTTTTGTCATTGATCCTTGACGTTCAGTTATTTCTTGTTGCGTCTCTTGTTCCCTTCTGCAACAATGACTCTGCAGCTTATGTAAATGATTCCATTGTGATTGGTGGACTGAGAGATGGAATTGTGACATTATAAGGAGAAGCTGCTGGAGGAGTGTCTCAGAAGAGGTTGGTTTTGTTCAAATTTTGCTTTTTTAAAAACTTTAATCATCAATAACGCTAAATATGACCCGAATATAACGCAAAATCTGAAGGGAACCTGATTATGGCGTGGATGGGAAGAATGTGAGTAAGAATGTGGATAAATGTCAGCACTACCGCGTAGCATTTTGACGAAGATACAAAAAAACACGTACATACAAGATGAGAGTTTTATAAGTATACTAGACCAAGTGGTTCTTGTTGGGTCCTGTCCCTCAACGCGGTGTCACAAGGGAGGGCTGGTTCCCAAATGCAACATTCCACCACTCACCCATTGGTCCCAATACTCGCCAGAGAGGGAGGGGTGGTAGAGAGGGGGGGGGGGGGGGGGGGGGATCGAGAGGGAGGGTTAGAGATGGAGGGGGAGGGGGGGTTAGAGATGGAGGGGTGGTAGAGAGGGCGGAGGGTAGAGAGGGAGGGGTGGTGGACCACCTGCAGTTCAACACCGTCAAGACTAAGGAGTTGGTGGTGGACTTTAGGAGGAGAGGAACACTCCTGGACCCTGCCTCCATCAATGGTTTGGATGTGCAGTTTACCAGGGAGTACCAGGAACGCTGAGGCCCTGTACAAGAAGGGACCGAGCCGGCTGTGCTTTTTGAGAAGGCTCCAATCCTTCAACTCCTGCAGTAAGATGCTGCAGATGTTCTACCAATTGGTGGTAGCCAGTGCCGTCTTCTACTTTGTTGAGTTTGATTTGTTTAACACAAAATGAAAAAAACATTCCTGAACTAAACCAAAATTGAAAGCAGGAAAAAATTACTCTTCTCTTGTTTGTTCTTTCTAAAGGTAGCTGAGGAAAGCATATAATTTATGAAGCGAAAAAGCATCCGCTAAATAATTAGCTAAACCATGTTCATAGTCAAAATAGAGAAGTAAGATACAAAATACAGATTTTAACTCGGAAAACTAGTTTGAAGACATTTTTAATGCAACACAAAATCAATACATGTTTAATTCATTTAAGAGTTTTTGAATGTTGAATATCAGGCTTTGATCAGCAAAGTTTTGATGATGGGTCTTTGACTTGAAACGTTAACTCGTTCTCTTTCCACTGATGTTAATAACTGCATTTTCAATTTATTTTTCTGATTTCTGACACCTTATAGTTTTCTTTCTTTCAGTTGCTAATCAAAGATTTTCTTTTGCAGTATTGTGCTATGGTTTGTAAATACCTGCACCTATGCCCTGATTATGTTGCAAGGTTCCTTCTTGCTATAGAAGGCCATGTTATCCATGTCCAGGATGCCAGTAAATAAACTCAGCACTATAGATCCAGACTGGACAGGAGGGCAATGGAAAACTTGAGTGGCGAGTGAAAGCAGCAAAGCAGACGGTGTCAAATAACAGGTCAGCAAAATCTGTCCCAGGGTTTGGATTACTCTGGTTGTAGTTATCGCATACTCTTAACTAATTTTAAATGATACTAGACCAAGTGCAGACCCATTGGGTTTGTTCCCCCAACGTGCGGTTGTGGGGGGGGGCGGCAGCATGCGGCATCACACCCCCCCCCCGGCACGTTGTTTAGGGTAATTAGAGTAATATTCGTGCAGAGGTTGGAGTCGTGTAACTTTGTTTACTCTCAAAATTTGGAGTGCCCAATTTACTTCCTGGTCTCTATGGAAAGTGAAAGTAAAAGAGTCAGATATATAGAGGTGGAAAGCGATAAGGAAGGAAATATTTTTTATTCACAGTGAGTATCCCAAGGATTACTCTTTTACCATACACCAAGAATAAGAATGAAAGGCATTGAAAGAGGGAGGAGTCTAAGACGACAGGAAGGAAGAGGGAAGCCAGAAAAGTAAGAAACTGATAGAGAATGTGTGAGGGATAAGGAATAGGAAGATTGAAACCAATGAAGATATTTCTTTCAGTCCTTTTATGCAATCACTGGTAATGACAAAAGCATCCATTTCTTCTGATATTTTGACATAATAAGGAAACATTGAAGAGCTCAGAAGCAGATCAATAGCACCTGCTATAATTGCATGTTCACTTGCCAACTTCCTATGTAGCAAGTGAAAAGGTCAGATTGGAAAAAAAAGTAGGAAAAAAAGATTTTCTCAGGTTGACAGGCTTTCGCTGGTGGAGTATTCCGAAGATTAGGCCCCAACTATTCACTAACATTCACTAACAGTATCAACATTTTTGCTGAGGACATGAAATGTAATGTTTCCAAGTTTGCTGATGCCACAATTAAAGGAGAAATATGAGTTGTGAGGTAGATATAAAGAGGCTTCAAATGGATAAACCGTGAGTGGGTAATAACATTGCAGATAGAGCACCATGTGCAAAAAAGTGAGGTTAATATATTTGGCAGGAATAAAATAGAATTGCTTTTTAATGGTGTGGGAGATTGGGAGTATTAATGTTTAGTATGTCCATGTATGCAAATTACTTATAGGTAGTGTAGGTTGTTGCACTTTGGGGGTCAAATCCAAGAGGAATCCATGCAGTAAACCGCAGGATCCTCAACAGCATTCATGTACATTGGGATTTTGGGTGCGTCCTTCACTCCCTGAAAGTGGCAACACCAATAGGCAGGGTGGTAAAGAAGGTGTATGACATGCTTACCTTCATTGGTAGGGATTTTGAATATAAAAGTTGGAATGCCATGGAGAGATACAGCATGGAAATGGATGATTCAGGCCACCTAAACCATGTCTACTTTCACTAATTCTATGCTAATTCCTCTTATTTTCTCCATCTTAATTTCTCCATAATCTAATTTTATCAATTACTGCTAGATTCTACCACTCGCCTCGTTTAATAGCAATTTACAGTGGCTAATTAACCTACCAAGTGGATATGGATAGGTTCCCCCTGTGTATGAAGTCTAGAACTTGGATCAGATTCCAAGCTGAAGGATAGGCCATTTCTAGTGAAATGAGAAATTTGCTCACCCATTGAATAGTGAATCTTTAGAATTCTTTAGACCAGAGGGCTTTGGATCTTCAGTCATTGATTGTATTCAAAAGGGAGAGATGGATGAATCTGTGGCTATTAAAGGAATTACGACACATGGAGCTTTGGAAAAATGGAGTTTGAGGTAGGTGGCCAGTTATAATCTGTTAGAGTAGCAAAGCATGCTCGAGGTTCAGAATGGCCGCTTTCTATTTGTTACATTATGTTAAATAATTATTGTATGAGAATAACCAATTTATGCTTCTTTAAAAAAAAATGAATTGGTTCCAAAATACTTTTGTTACAATATTGATCTCTGTAGCAAGCATATCTGATGCAGTCCAGGAAGATACAGATGACCAACCAGCCTAGTTTATTTCTAGAATCTTCCCAATTGGCTCCAACCAGTTTGAACCCAGTGCAAATAAAGATTTTAGTTAGGTAAGAATTTAATTTTTAACAATTAGTTGTGCTGGTGAAGTGCACATGGTAATCTGCAGAAGTCCAGAAAAGCTGGTTAGCTTCAAAAATGCTTTCTCCAAAAGATAACATCTCAAAATAAACATGCAGCTAAACAAGTTTTCAAATAAGGAGTAATATAAACCCCTTTTTTTTCGGATTTCAGTATTTTCTCAAAGTACAGGTTGCTTTATCTAGAAAATGAAACCTATTGCAATACTAAAATACAACCATTACGCAAGACATATTACAGTGTATGGTAAAAAGCCAATATTTCACCAATTGCATTGATTCGATTAAACACTAATGCATTGATATTATGCAATTATGCAATTGTGATTTCACGAATCATTGATGGTAAGAGTAAGCAAATGGGTGACAATTTTAGCAGTACAACTGAAAGGATCATATTCTTCATATCGTAGAGACATAGCATTGAGGATGAACATCCACAGAGGTTCTCATTTTAGTTTAAATTCAGCTGAAGAACTGTGGAAACTGAGCCATCGATGTTAGCAGCTGATATCCACATCTCTGCATTCGAAGTCTGATCTGAGCGAACCTCTTTAGCCTAATGCCCCTGTCTCACTGTGCGAGTTGATCCACGAGGTACCCCGAGTGATAGACTCGTGGCTGCCCACGAGACTGCAAGTGTATGATCAAGTGTGTGGCCGAGTCCCCACGGGTATGTAATTGCTGCGATGTTGCAAGTTCCTCTCCCGAGTTAGCAAGTTCCTCTCCCGAGTTAGCAAGTTCCTCTCCCGTTACTCTTGAGCCAACTGTGAATGAAGGTATGGTTTAATAAAGCAACAATGTTAAAATACATCTCCATCCTGTGGTTTTGAGTTATTTCAGCGCGGCCGCATCTATTGATATGACCTACAATGGGAAAATGCGCATTCTACCAAGCATTTCTTGTTTTTTTATGTTTTTAAATACTTTTTTGCAATGGATCTCTATTTTAAATAATTTTAAAAAAGGAAGCAGCCCGGGTGACTGACATTGAGCGGCCGTTGGGACCCGACAGCAGACACACACACACACACACACACACACACACACACACACACACACACACACACACACACACACAGAGAGAGAGAGAGATACACACAGAGAGCAGCTGGCCACCACTTCAGAGGAATTAAGCAGCGCGGGTGACTGAGCGGCCGCCAGGACCCGACAGTACACACACACACACACACACACACACAGATAGACAGAGAGGGAGAGAGAGAGAGACACACACACACACACACACACACACACACACACACACACACACACACACACACACACACACACACACACACACACACACACACACACACACACACAGATAGAGATACACAAAGACAGCAGCTGGCCACCACTTCAGAGGAAATAAGCAGCGCGGGTGACTGAGCGGCCGCCAGGACCCGACAGTACACACACACACACACACACACACACACACACACACACACACATAGATAGACAGAGAGGGAGAGAGAGACACACACACACACACACACACACACACACACACACACACACACAGACAGCAGCTGGCCACCACTTCAGAGGAAATAAGCAGCGCGGGTGACTGAGCGGCCGCCAGGACCCGACAGTACACACACACACACACACACACACACACAGATAGACAGAGAGGGAGAGAGAGACACACACACACACACACACACACACACACACACACACACACACACACACACACACACACACAGATAGAGATACACAAAGACAGCAGCTGGCCACCACTTCAGAGGAAATAAGCAGCGCGGGTGACTGAGCGGCCGCCAGGACCCGACAGTACACACACACACACACACACATAGATAGACAGAGAGGGAGAGAGAGACACACACACACACACACACACACACACACACAGACAGCAGCTGGCCACCACTTCAGAGGAAATAAGCAGCGCGGGTGACTGAGCGGCCGCCAGGACCCGACAGTACACACACACACACAGATAGACAGAGAGGGAGAGAGAGACACACACACACACACACACACACACACACACACACACACAACTCAGCGGACCAGGCAGCATCTCTGGAGAGAAGGAATAGAGTCGAGACCCTTCTTCAGACTTACCCGAAATCCCACCCATTCCTTCGCTCCAGAGATGCTGCCTGTCCCGCCGAGTTACTCCAGCATTGTGTGTGTCTATCTCCGGTGTGAACCAGCATCTGCAGTTCCTTCCCAATCCCACACTCTCGGCCCCGGGGGGGTGGATGGAGCATCACACGTGGACACATCCCACCCACCACCCCAGACTTGCCCCTTCGGCAGGTCTTTAAGCCGTTCATTGAGACAGAGTGAAGCCACGGGGACAAGTGGCAGAAAGGCCGAAGATAGACACGAAATGCTGGAGTAACTCTGCGGGACAGGCTGCATCTCTGGAGCGAAGGAAAGTCTGAAGAAGGGTCTCGACTCTATTCCTTCTCTCCAGAGATGCTGCCTGGTCCGCTGAGTTATAAACTCCAGCATTTTGTGTCTATCTTTGGTTCAGTCTTACGAGCAAAAGAACAGATTATTAAAGTTCCCACGGTACACTCACGAGACACTAAGATAAACGCACGGGGCCACTACGTTATTGCAACGAGTTAAAATGTTTCCATTTTACACTTGAACAGTTAATTTGACTCGTGGAAAAAATCAAACATGTTTGATTTTTTTCACGAGTTAACAAGTTTCCCGAGTACCTGCCATTAGCGCCACGAGTCGATAAGTTGCTCGTGCGAGTTCCGACGTTCCCGCTACGTGATCACCACGAGTGAAAACTCGGGGTCACTCGTGGGCCAACTCGCACAGTGAGACAGGGGTTTAAGGGTGAAGTTTGAAAGTAGTGGGGTCTTTTCTTTCAGCTGACTGCTATTGATTCTACATAACAATTGCTCAAATTAGTGTTTAATATGTTTCGAAGCAGGATGTGCTACCTTGAAAAACAACAGCTACTAAATAACGCAACACTAAAATTAGCTGATTAAGAAGGAACTGCAGATGCTGGAAAATCGAAGGTAGACAAAAATGCTGGAGCAACTCAAACGGTGAGGCAGCATCTATGGAGCGAAGGAAATAGGCAACGTTCCGGGCCGAACCCCTTCTTCAGACTGATGAAGGGTTTCGGCCCAGAATTTCCTTCGCACTAAAATAGCTGTTAAAGCAACTTTGACCAATTTGTTTATGATTTGCATTCAATGGTAAATGATATGCAGTTTATCAGTAGTTTGTTTGATAGGAATGGGGAAAAGAGAGAGATTACTTGAAAGAGATCATGATATCTGGATTTTGTATAAACTGGAAAATGCAAAGATAGCATGTTTGCAAAGAAATCTGCTCATTAGGATCAAAGACTGGAGGTTGTTGTTAGTCTTGAAATGATCCCAAAAGCTGATAACTCATGCTGCTTGTGTTAAGTTTTTTTTTGCAGAACAAGATAAATAGAGGGGAAGCTGTGTTTTACAGTTAAGCTTTATTCAAACCACTTCCAATTTTTTGGCAATCTCTTGTCAACAGCTGACGGTTGTTCATTGCCGCGCAATTAAAATATTCCACATGGACTATATTACAATCTTATTGAACCATGATATGTGAACAAGCAAGCTAAAATACACTGTCTAATGAATTAATTTTGGTTTGTGCAAAATTTGATTACAGGAAAACTGCAACAGAATCTGAAGTTGCTGTACATTCACTCTGATAGTCCATGGTTTAAGCCAGTTAAAAATTTAGCAGCATTCCTACATACCTCAGAACCTCCAAAGGTTGGATTACATTAACGTGGTATAGGGTTCTATGCATATTTGTCGATGTCTCTAAAGGGAAGCAAATGTAAATTCCATAGTGAAGATTTCATTGTGTGGATTTTTCAGTAATTAGGTTTAAAGACAGTTTAGTAAGATGTATGCTCCTTGACTATTTAAAAACATCTGTATTTTTCATAACTATTGCAACAGACTTTAATTCATAGGTGTGCATTTTTATTTCATTAACACGGAATGAAGATTTTACTTAGAATGCTAACTCAGTTGTTTTGACTCAGTTCGTATAACAGAATTATAAACTTGTACAGCATGGAGACAGGCCATTCAGCTCATCTAGTCCACACAGAGCAATGAGTGCCCTTCAGTATTAATCCCATCTGTTGGCACCAGGCCAATAGCCTTCTATGCCTAGATGATTTAAGTACTCCTTAAATACTGTCATCAACCCAGCTTAGTACTCCCAAAAAGCATCACCTCAAATTTATCTGCATTAAACTCTTATTTGCTGTTTATTTAACCCATTTTACCAATACGTCAATTTCTCTGTGTAGCATACTGCCTTCACCATTATCAGTAACTCAGCCAATCTTGTGTCATCTGCGGACTTACTTATTACGTCTCCCATGTTCACATCAAAGTTATTCACGTGTATTACAAACACCAAGGGTCCCAACACCAGTAGTCACCAAAAGTCATAGGCATCCAAATTTTAAAAAATCAACCCTGTGCCATCAGCCTCTTTCTTATTGTCAAACCAATTTTGGAACCAGTTTGGTCGGCTGTGAGAGGCACCCCTGGGGCACAAAGGTGGACATCGGTTCGCTGGTCGATCCAGACATCCATGGAAGGCGATGGGTAGAGGCCTGCAGTATCCTGAGGCTCACCTGGACCAGGCAATGCTCATTAGACCTAGAGCACGCACTGGACTTTAAAAATGATGGCAAAACCTGGCACCTCTTGCATGCGAGCATAGCAGACTATTTCTGTACACTTTGCTGGTCAAGGATATGCTTAGGTACGACAATACTGTACTGGACTGTAAGTAAGAAAATATTGTTACTGTGCATTTGCACACGTGACAATAAAAGCACCTTTGAAAATGCTTTAGCTGCCATTCTGTTTGACCTTTGAACCAGTCACTCATGTGTATCATGTCAAAGCTTTTACTAAAGCCCATCCATGTGGAACCCTGAAGTATTTAGACATTTCTAAAATGTATTCTTAACTGAATCCCTAAATGTATGCTCACATTCCGACTATGTGTCTGTAGTAAGTATATTCTAACAGTATTTCTTTTGGCTTGCAGTTTGCACAGGTGAAGTACATCATCAATTCAGCATGTAGATAACTGTCTCTCTTGCTCTTTCCCCACCATTTACAAGAAGAATGATTGGGCATTTTACATAAACTGTAATTGCAACATGGGCCAGTTCAAACATTTTAGAAAAAAAAACCCTTTTGATTAGTGACAATTACCTGAATCTACTGCTGAAAAATGTATGTTCGCTCAGAATTGGAATTTATAAAAAGATCAACAATCCAGCAAACAGTCCAGAATTACGCTGTTTATTAACATTATCTGTACAGTATTTTGATATTTGTTGAGATAATTCAAGCAGTACAGAAATTGTATCCTTTGTCTGTTTAATAGTTATTTTGAAAATAGTTTGTGCAAAGGAAAAAATAGTTTTCTGGAAAAATCCGATACTGAAATTCCAGAATCTTTGTCCAATTCTCTACATAAGATTGTAGAAATGCCATTGAGCTATTTTCTCTACTTCTTTACACTCTAATTCTCTGATGTGGAAGACATGGAAAAACCTTTTGACTTTCTTGACCTTTGTTTTGCTTTAATGGTCTGGATATGTATCCCCAATATAAAATTTCTTCTACAACAGGTAATCACTAAAATTTGTTACAAAAAAACAAGTTGACATCGACAGTGTGTTTTAGAGACTGAAGATGTATTGATCTGTATCAGCTTTGAGCGTGTCAAACTGCATTTGGACCAAGGCACTGATGAAGCAGTGAATAGTATTCAAATATAGTCTTGGAATTGCATTGCGCAAGTGTTTGGTTAAATGAGACTAAATTGTCCAAGTTGATGAGGTTTGTAGTAGGCATTTAGCTTAACTCAGTGTGTTATAACTATAACCAGTTACCTTTAAATTTTATCTGCCTGTAATTATGTGGTTGGGATTAATACTTAGTCTGATGTGTGTTTGCAGTTGGGATTCTGGCGCAGACTCCCAAGAAGTTTAGTTTAGTTCGATGAAGATCAGGGGAGAGACATATTGTTCGACCATGCATGAGCATGACCACGAGTATGATTGAAATGTACTTATACAAGAAGCTTTTATGAATTATCTTACTGTCTGTACAACTACAATAAAGAAACTATTAATCAAGAGACTGTTTTTGGAAGATTCATCTTTCAACGGCATTGAATGTCTCATGGAGGGCTTGTGGGTGCGTATAGATTACCTTCTAATCCATGGTCATCAATTAGAGTGACTATTGAGGGCTAAATCCTTGAGACATTGTAAAAACAGTCACTACAAGGTTGGCTGCTTCTAGTTGTTAATCTTATATAGCTATCTATATATTACTAATACTTTCATCTTGTTTGTTTCTATCTATCTATCTGATGGAGCCCATGTGATCCTGAAATTACGCCAAAACGATACATGATAGCGCAAAATGTTTTTGCACCACCTTGCTCAGCATTGTCCTGTGGTGTTTTGTGTCAAGTTTCGTTCAGATTGATGTTATATTTTACAAGTTATTCATAATTTTTAACTTTAGAAATTTAAGTTTAAGAAAAAATCAGCAGCTGTTCGGATCCAAATCTTTGCTGGCACCAGCTTGCAACAAAGTTGCAATCGAGGAACACTCAGTCCTTCCAGCATTTTTTTAGCTGAATAGGAGGGGGTGAGGGAAATTGAATTATTTTTTAAAGTCCTCGAAGCAAGAGGAGGGGGAGGCAGTGCTGGGGGATATGCCCTTGCACAGTTGGGGGCTATGGGTGAGTGCTGGAATATGGGGGAATGGGTGAGTGGTGGAATATTGCATTGTGGAACGGCCTCCCATGTGACTTGTGTGTGTGTGTGTTTATATATATATATATATATATACTTGGGTCTGTTTATATATATATATACTTGGGCTGTTTATATATATATATACTTGGGTCTGTTTATATATTTATATATATATATATATATATATATATATATATATATATATATATATATATACATACATACACTTGGGTCTGTTCCCCCAACTTGTGGTTGCGGGGGAGGGGGGGGGGGCATGCGGCGTCACACACACTACCCCCCCCCCCCCCCCCGTGCACACGCTAACAACCCCCCTTGATAATTTGCTCCTTTTACCCCATATCCGCCCTATCCACTGGCGCATAGCCCCAAACTCGCAGGCGGGTCTGGGGAGGGGGGAGGTAGAGAGTGAGAGCAGAGAGAATAGGGAGAGACAAAGAGAAAGGGGCAGAGACAGAAGGGCAAGAGACAGAGGGGGTGGAGGGGAGAAGGAGAGGGAGGGTGGGTGAGGGTGGGGGAGGAGTGGTGAGAGATAGGAGGGGAGAGGGGGCTGAGAGGGGGAGAATGGAAGGAGGGAGGGGGAGAGGTGGGCAGAAAGGAGGGGGAGGGAGGGTGTGGAGGGGATGGGGTGGAGGGAAGGGGGGAGGGCAGGAGGGAGATGGGGTAGTGGAGAGAGGGGGAAGAGTGTGGAGGGAGGGGGAGAGGGGGAAGAGTGGGGATGGAGGAGATGGGTAGGGGAGAGAGGGGAGGGAGGGTGAGAGGGGTAGGGGGAGAGAGGGGAAAGTGGGGAGGGTGAGATGGGTAGGGGGAGAGAGGGGGAAGAGTGGGGAGGGAGATGGATGGGGCAGTACATCTATTCCCCACTCCCTATTACCCCCACTCCTCTCCTTCTGTTCCCACACTCTCCCTCCTCACCTTCCCCATTTCCCCCTACTCTTTCCTCTCCCTCAATCCCCCCACTTCACCTCCCCAGAATCCCGCCTGTCCTCTGGATCTGCAGAGCTTGCTCGTTCAGAGAGACGAACACAGAACAGGGAGGAGTCAGAGAGCCAACGACTTATCTCTTCTCCCGATCTGCAGAGAATTTTGAGAATGGGGGGGTGTTGGAGTGAGTGGGCGGGGGGGGGGGTGGTTGGAGTGAGCCGGCGGGCCAGCGTGGGTGTGGAGCTGTGGGCTTCTGACTCTCAGCAGCTCGTGAGTCCCATTTAGATTTTAAAATGAGTGAGTGTCCGGGGGAGGAGGATTTTATTTTTTAAATGTGTACATAAAAATTTCAAAATGTAATGAGAAGTGCATTCGTGAATGTAAAAGTGTAATGTCTAGCGAAAAAATCTCGGAGTTTGAGCGTGTGGTTTTAGCGGACCATGGAATCAAAGGGCAAAAATCTGACACGCACACACACACACACACTTAATAGATAATATGATATATATATATATTACTAAAACTCTCATCTTGTTTGTGCGTGATGAGTGTGATCCTGAAACTACGCCAAAACGGTATACGATAACGCTACAATTTTTGGTCCACCTTGCATTATCCTGTGATGTGCTGTACCTGGTTTCGTTCAGATTAATGGTATATTTTACAAGTTATTCACATTTTAAACTTTACAAAAACCATTTTGAAAAAAATCACTTCCATTTGCAGCATATGACATCACAATGGGATCCCTAATCTCATTTACATTAAAAAATTGCTCTTTTCCAAAAATTCAGTTTTATTCAAATATTTCCATTTTTACTCACAATTATGTCACAATGGGATCACGAATCTTATCTTCATTAAAAAATTGCGATTTTCAAAAAACTCAGTTTTAATCAAATTCTTGGGGGCTGGTTTCATTGAAAAAAAGTTGGGATTTTCATTGTTGGGGGTGGGATAGGGGAAAAGTTTCATCAACAAAATAAACATCGCGATTTCCATGTGGGGTGATGGGATAGGGTGGAGGTTTCATTTGAAAAAAAAATCGCAATTTTCATTGTGTGCTAGGTGGGACGAGGGGGAGTTTTCCATTTACATTAAAAATTGCGGAAAAAATCCGTTAAAAAAAAAAGCAAGATTTCATTTAAAAAATACATCGCAATTTTCGTTGTGGGGGGGGGGTCGGACAGTGGGGAGGCTTCCATTTACATTAAAAATTGCAGGTAAAAAAAATAACTTTTAAAGAAAAACATTGCAATTTTCATTGTGGGGGGTGGGTGGGATAAAGGGGAGCTTTTATTTGAAGAAAAACATCGCAATTTTCATTGGGGGTGGAATAAAGGGGAGTTGTCCATTTACATAAATCTCGGGAAAAAACTCAGTTTTTAAAAAAAATCGCTATTTTCATTGTGGGGGGTGGGATAGGGGGAGGATTCATTTTTTTAAAATCGTGATTTTCATTGACTGATGGTAGGGGAAAGGATGGTGAGGGAGAGGTGAGTGGGGGTGGGGAGGAGGAGAGGGGAAAGAAGAGGGTGAAGAGCGGGGGGGGAGTTCTGCGGGATGAGGGGGAATGGAGGATAGGGGTAGGATGGCGAGGTATTTGCGTTAGGGGAACAGGCCTCCTGTGTGACGGGGATCCAACGGCTCCCACTTGGTCTAGTAAACAAATAAAAGTGCAATCAAGCTAAAATTCCAAATTGTTAAGATCTCAATCATGCCAAGATAATTACATAAGAATTGCAAATGTAAGTAAAAGATAGGAAACAAAATATGGTTTGTGATTAGGGAATCTGTCTCTAATTTAATCGCTGCAGAGAATAATTTAAATGCTATGCGAAAGCTCTTTTTTCTTGATTTTGTTGCTGAATATTTACTTTTTCAATTTTGTTTACTTTTATCATTTTATGCAGCTCAGAGGACGTCAGGAAAGGCTTGGGTGAACAGATACGTTTTTGGACTAGACTTGAATGAGTCGATGGAGGGGCAGTTCTAATGGGAAGGGGGGGTGCTGTTCCACAGTCTAGGAGCTGCGACCGCAAAGGCGCGGTCGCCCATGAGCTTATGCCTAGACTGCGGGACATTCAGCAACCCCAAGTCGGCCGATCTGAGGGATCTGGAGGTGGTGTAGTGGGTGAGAATACTTTTAATGTAGGTGGGTGCAAGCCCATTGAGGGATTTGTAGACAAAGAGGAGGGTCTTGAAATTTATTTGGAACCGCATGGGGAGCCAGTAGAGAGAGGCCAGGATCGGGGTGATGTGGTCCCTTTTTCGGGTGCCCGTCAGGAGTCTCGCTGCGGCGTTTTGGACCAGTTGCAGGTGGGACAGGGAAGATTGGCTGATGCCAGTTAAAGGGAGTTGCAGTAATTAGGCGGGAGGAGATAAATGTATGGATGATCTTTCAAACTGGAGGAATTGATTTATTTTAGCTATCATCCGAAGCTGAAAGAAACTAGCTTTTACCGTGGCATTGACTTGTTTGTCAAACTTCAGTGCTGAGTCAAATATCACGCCAAGATTTTTGACGTGAGGTTTGAGTAGTGGGGTAAGGTTTCCAAGGCTGCCTGCTATCATTTTGATTGAGTCTGAGGGGCCGAGAAGGATGACCTCAGACTTACTCTCATTTAGTTGGAGGAAGTTCTGAGCCATCCAGCACTTTATATCCTCGAGGCAGCGGGTAAGGTTAAGCAGATTTGATTGTTTTTTGGGCTTCAGGGGGAGGTACAGTTGTGTATCGTCTGCGTAGCAATGGAAGGAAATGCCGTGCCTTTCAATGACTTGGCCTAAGGGGAGCATATACAGGGATAAGAGAATGGGGCCAAGGATGGAACCAGAGGCTAGCTGGGGAAGAGAAAGAGTTGCCTATGTTAGTAGAGAAACTCCTACCTTTGATGTAGGAGATGAACCAGCTCAGGGCAGTGCCATCATTACCAACCCCGTACCGGAGACGGTCAATTGGGATGGTGTGGTTGACAGTATCAAATGCTGCGCTGAGGTCAAGAAGGAGCAGGATTGCACAGTCGCCGGAGTCAACGGTGAGCAGTAAGTCATTATGTACCTTCAACAAGGCAGACTCTGTGCTGTGGTGAGCCCTGAAACCTGATTGGAAAGTTTCCAAGATAGTAACAGATAGAAACAGGTGTGGGGAAGGCAATGTAAGCATAGGAATGTAATAAAAGTTAACTACAGGAAAACTTGAATAAGAAATGGGTTAATTCTGCATCATTAAAGTGTTACATGGGACGAGTGGTCAGGGGATATGATAATACTTACAGACAGGTGATCAGAGGATAAGATAATACTTACAAATTGAATTCCTCCATGTGGATGAATCACTATCTTTTGGGACTGCATTGTGGACGGCAAATACAGTATACTGAATCAAAAAGTACAAATAAATCGTTTCACCTGGAAAATATGTTTGGGCTGCTGAACATAAAGTGTAATGGTAAAAGAGCACCTGTAGTTATACAGGAGGGTGCCCGAGGAAAAGGAGTGGGTATTGTTGACAGAAGCCTGAAACAGATTGCCGCTTTACAATGCTGCAAGGAAGAGGAAAATTATGTTCATGTAAATGGTGTTGAAAACATAGCTTTAGTAATTGGGTTTGATTTGACTTCATTTCCGCAATGTAAGTTGTGGCTAAAGCAAGTAAGCTTCTGTTATGATTTGTTTTGAAACAGGAAGGCAGATTATTATCTGAATGGTGTCAAGTTGGGAAAGGGGAAGTACAACGGGATCTGGGGGTCCTTGTTCATCAGTCAATGAAAGTAAGCATGCAAGTAGAGCAGGCAGTGAAGAAAGGGAATGGCATATTGGCCTTCATAACAAGAGGAGTTGAGTATAGGGGCCATCTGCAGTTGTATAGCACCCTATTGACACCACAGCTGGAGTATTGTGTGTAGTTTTGGTCCCCTAATTTGAGGAAGGACATTCTTGCCATTGAGGGAGTGCAGCGTAGGTTTACAAGGTTAATTCCCGGGATGGCGGGACTGTCATGTTGAGAGAATGAAGCGGCTGGGCTTGTATACTCTGGAGTTTGGAAGGATGAGAGGGGATCTTATTGAAATATATAAGATTATTAAGGGTTTGGACTCGCTAGAGGCAGGAAACATGTTCCCGATGTTGGAGGGGTCCAGAACCAGGGGCCACAGTTTAAGAATAAGGGGTAAGCCATTTAGAACGGAGACGAGGAAACACTTCTTCACACAGAGAGTTGTGAGTCTGTGGAATTCTCTGCCTCAGAGGGCAGTGGAGGCCGGTTCTCTGGATACTTTCAAGAGAGAAGTAGATAGGGCTCTTAAAGATAGCGGAGTCAGGGGATATGGGGAGAAGGCAGGAACGGGATACTGATTAGGGATGATCAACCATGATCACATTGAATGGCGGTGCTGGCTTGAAGGGCCGAATGGCCTACTGCTGCACCTATTGTCGTGCCTATTGATTCTTTGCTCTTAATCCTAGATTGAAATGATGTAGCTGAGATCAATTGATCCAATATGCTATGCTATGTCTTTTTGAAAGTTCTAACCATTTAACCCCACTGCATCTTCTACCCAGTTTTGTAAGGTTTCATTATGTGTGCAATGCCACTTTGGCTAAAACTGAATGAAATATAGAATATGCATGAAAGTATTTTGAACAACATCTCAACTCCGTTGGATGTTTTATTAACTGGTAATTACTCTATTGTCACATACACTCAGTAAAATCATACTATACATAATCAAAAGAGTGCAGAGATTTTGAAAATTTCCTCTTAGGCAGTGCACAGAATTGCCTTGCAATAAAAAAATATTGAGTTTTATCTTGTCCGTAAGCACCCATTGTCCTGTCAACAGCACGGGATTGGTGATATGGGGGTTGGTCTGTCCTGCTAATGCTTCTTGTGATGATGAGAGGTGGCATGTATTCTGTAAAATACTCCTCCTCACCAAGTCTCTTGGCTCCAGGCTGTGGGAACAGAAGCACATTTTTTTGCTGACAAGAAATGCTGGGATTTGATGTGCAAACCCAGTGGGCTGAAGGTTGTGAATATGGTCTTCGAGTCCTGAAAAGCTGATTCCCTTTAATTTAAAGGCCGGACCGAGATCATCCAAAACAGGATTAGTGTGACCATACAGCTCGCTGTAGCAGAGGCATCCATGGCTCATCTGTTCCATGTATCACATGAGCATTACTTTAATGTTGACCATTTTACATTGCTGAGATAGATGAGAAATTAACGCAAGTTTGCTCAAAATATTAGTTATTAGTGTTCTAAATGTTGTTTGTTTTATTAGCCCAGGTCATCATGTTCATCACCATAGGTTCTGAAGTGACTGAGGCTATTGTGGGTATTCAGACTACCACGGATGAAATATTAGATGCCTTACAGAGATGGGTAGATTGAGAAGCAGTGCTCTCCTTATACATGGACTCTTGGCTCTTGACTCCTGTCTCACCTTATTTCCGCAACATTGGAGTTGCCTGTAATGCCAAATTCTAAGCCATCTATTTAAAATAAAATGATGTGATGTATAGGTTTTATTTCGCTAACATAACGTGTAGCAGCATCAATACCTTCATGCCTTATTCACTTGATGTAATATAATGTAATATAATACTGATTATAGTGTAATTTCACACTTTGCTCATAATTATAACTGGGCCTGAAGATATCATGTCTGTTTCAAGCTACCACTGTGCACAAGACATATGTGAAAACTTGATTTTGTCCCGACAGCAACAGAGACTCAACAAGAAACAATTTATAACAATATTAATAACTTTGTTTCCACAAGGCCAGAGAAGTCACATTTTCCACTGCTTTTCAATTTGATTAGAAAAACGGAAACATTATCAAAATATTTGCTTTTGATCGATGTTATAATGAATTTAATCGATATATAGTCAAGGTCTCAGCAGCAAACTCCAAGATCTGTCAGCAAAAGGCAGCTCAATACGGCACAGATTTCAACTAAAGCAAATAGGTATGAATGACAAATCAATAGCTTGACAATAGTTAGGCTAATTGATATTCCCAGAATATGACATTCAATTATGTTGAAATGTTGCTGACAGAAGACTGTAAACAGCCAATAAAAAGATATTTTGAAATACAGCATGACCATACAAATTGTACAGTCAATACACATGCAAACATCAATAAAGCCACTCGTGTCCAAGATTCAACATCCTACTTCCTACAATTTTAACTAATCAGCTGAACTGATTTTCTTCTTTTGGTTAACTCTTCCATTTAAATTTATGTCTTACATAAGCACCAACTGACTGACCGAAAGTGAACTGCACCAAAAGCAGTGATAAATTCCTACTCAATATAGTGTTAGGGTAGAGACGCAGGGAACTGCAGATGATAGTTTACAAGAAAAAGACAAAGTACTGGAATAACATAACGGATAAGGCAGCATCTCTGGAAAACAGTCTGAAGAAAGGTTCTGACCTGAAAACCTATCCATGTTCTCCAGAGATGCTGCCAAATGTAGCATGTTGTGTCTTTTATTTTAAAGACCTACGGTGCATCTATTTATGGAAGGGGGCAACAGTGTAAAGTGAAATAAACTTCAATTTAGTTTAACTGTTTCTACAGATTTTTATTATTGACTAGACCAAGGGGACCCGTTGGGTCCCGTCCCCTCAACGCGTGGTTACGGGTTATGGGGGGGGGGGGGGGGGGGGGGGGGGGGGGGGGGGGGGGGGGGGGGGGGGGGGGGGGGGGGGGGGGGGGGGGGGGGCCGCCTTCGGTGTCACACGCACACACACACACACACCACACACACAACCCCCCCTTTGATATTATATTAATATTATTAATTCATCCTTTTACCCCATCCCCTGCCCTATCCAGTCACGCATAACCCCATAACCCCGAACTGTGCAGGCACGGCTTGAAGGGGGGGGGGGGGGGGTGAAGAAGGAGAGGGAGGGGGGGTAGAGATTGAAGGGTGGGGCGGGGTGGCGGCGTCATAGGGGAGGCCTGGTTCCCGAACCAATACTCTACCACTCACCCATAGGTCCCAATATTTACCACTCCCTAGAGAGGGGGGGGGCAGAGAGGGAGAGGAGGCAGAGATGGAGAGGAAGTAGAGAGGAAGAGGAAGGGGGGCAGAGAGGGAGTGCCCCCTCTCCCGCTCCATGTGTTTCGGGAACTAGCCCCCCCCCATCCCTCAATCTCTACCCCCTCCCTCTCCCTCAATCCCCTCTCCACCCCACCCCCCCCCCCTTCTCTAGCCATGCCTGCTCAGTTGGGGGTTATGCATGAGTGGATAGGGCAGAGGATGGGGTAAAAGGAGCGAATGAATAATATTAATAAAATATCAAGGGGGGGGGGTGGTGAATGCAAGCAGAAAGCACCACGTGGCGCATCCCGGGCAATGCTGACGACAGGAACTGTACCACAGTGATTGACTGAAGTAGCCAATTCCGCAACCATCAACCGTCACTGACGGACCTAAAAGACGTGATATTGAAGATGGCCGGACACGAGGAAGAATGGGGGGTTAGTGTGTGTGGGGGGTGGTCAGTGTGTGTGACGCCCAAAGGCCCCCCCCCCCCCCCGCAATGGGTCCCACTTGTTGTAGATATAAAAATTTGATCTTGGATGTTTAAGTAGTCCATGTTTGATTGTGTTTCACATCTCCTCGAAAATCTGACGCGCTAATGGTGACATTTTTACATAATCCGGTTGAGATTTACCTCGTGATTTCAAAAATCCCCTCATATAAAATTTTGATTCATTATTTCCCGAGTATTTTACTAAAATTGTTCACCAATTTGAGAACTTTATTTAATCAAACGAGCTGAAGCGAGCTGGATGACGTCATAATGCCTCTGCTCCTCGAGGCCAGCTGCGCAGCCTGCTGGGCACTGTTTTCCACGAACTGTGAGGTACGTGGCCCAGCCGCCCCCCTCCCAGGGCTCTGGACTGAAGCCGCAAAACACGTGCTCAAGTCGTGCTGCGTGCCCCGCTGGGCCCCTCGAAGTTTGACAACACAGCAGCGGCGGTCGTTATCGCAGCGAGGCCGCGGGGAAGCGCAGTGGAAAAGTGGCCGCCGCGGCCGTCACAGGGGATGACCTCCTCTCCATCTACCCCGCCCGATCGTCTGTCATGCTGGCGGGTGGGCCTCCCCTCGCGGAAGCCACAATCGGCTGGCCCTCAGCTGCTTTTGAACGTCCTCAGATCGCTCTGGGCCTCGCACTGGTCCTCGCCGGCTGCAACCAAGCTCATGCCCGGCGCCTGGTGGGAAGGCTTCTGCTGTACGACCTGGGTAGGTGCTGCCTCTACTCCCTCCCCCCCATCTCCCCCTCCCCCCCTCTTCTCCCCCTCTCCCACCTCCACCACCCCCTCTCTACCCACCCCCTCTATCCCCTCCTTCCACACCCCTCTCCCCCCCTCCCTCTCTCCCCCCTTGCGCCCCCCACCCTCTCTCTTTCTCTGCCTCGGGGAGGGGGGAGGGAGAGGGGTAGAGGCAACACCTACCCAGGTCATAGAGGAGGCCTCCCCACCAGGCGCCGGGCACGAGCTGAGCTGCGGCTGGCGTGGACCAGAGCGAGGCCCGGAGCGATCTGAGGACGGTGAAAAGCAATGTAGGGCCAGCCAATCGTGGCTTCCGCTAGGGTAAGTCCACTCACCAGTGTGACAGACGATCGGGCAGGGGAGATCACGGCCACTTTACCACTGCGCTTGTCGCGGCCGCGCTGCGATAACGACCACAGCCGCCATGTTGTTGAACTTGAAGGAGCCCAGTGGAGCGCGCAGCACGACTTGATCACATGTTCAACGGCTTCAATCCAGAGACCCGGGGGGGGCAGGGCGGCTGGGCCAGGTAACTTACAGCTCGTAGAAAACAGTGCCCCTGCGCGTAGAAAATTCTACGCAGCTTGCCGCGAGGAGCAAAGGCATTGTGACATCATCCAGCTCGCTTCAGCACGTTTGGTTTTAAAAATGTCAGATTGGTGAACAATGTTAGTATAAAACTCGGGAAATAATGAATCAAATTTACAGATGAGGGGATTTTTGAAATCATGAGGTAAATCTCTACCGGAATATGTAAAGATTTCACCGTTACCGTGTCAGGTTTTCGAGGAGATGTGAATCAAAGAAATTGTTCAAGCAAGCAAACCCACAAGCAAGCAAACATCCAAGATCAGTGTTTTATATTATAATAGATAGATGAGCTACAGTTCTCCATTGAACTGAAACCTGAAAACTATATGTGAGCATAATCCAGGTTTATGACTAGTCATGATGTATTTTAAACTTGATAATGCATACAATATATTCCCACTTCTACCAGTCTGATCAATGGAAATATCAATCTGTGTACACTACATCACACAGGCAACTCGCTGTGAAGGATTTATCTACAAATACAATATCAAACAATGTAATTAAGTGCTGGGATCATGAAGTGGTTAGCAGAAATCATGGAAACTAACAGTAAGGGGTGACCTACCTGCAAAAGGTAACGGGTGAAGATAAGGAAAATGGGTAATAGAAAGATTTTGACTACAACTGATAAGCTTCCTGCACAACCACAGGAGAAACAACAGCTACCCTTTCATCCTTTCTATTTACATGCCCAACACATTTCAGAATCTCAGCTGCTCAATATTACACATACAGTGCAAATGTCAGGAAGATTTTAGTCATTCCCTGAGGTTGCAAGGAAAAGTAAGTCAAGAGACAACATAGAAACATAGAAACATAGAAATTAGGTGCAGGAGTAGGCCATTCAGCCCTTCGAGCCTGCACCGCCATTCAATATGATCATGGCTGATCATCCAACTCAGTATCCCGTACCTGCCTTCTCTCCATACCCTCTGATCCCCTTAGCCACAAGGGCCACATCCAACTCACTCTTAAATATAGCCAATGAACTGGCCTCAACTACCCTCTGTGGCAGAGAGTTCCAGAGACTCACCACTCTCTGTGTGAAAAAAAGTCTTTCTCATCTCGGTCTTAAAGGATTTCCCCCTTATCCTTAAGCTGTGACCCCTTGTCCTGGACTTCCCCAACATCGGGAACAATCTTCCTGCATCTAGCCTGTCCCAACCCCTTAAGAATTTTGTAAGTTCCTATAAGATCCCCTCTTAATCTCCTAAATTCCAGAGAGTATAAACCGAGTCTATCCAGTCTTTCTTCATAAGACAGTCCTGACATCCCAGGAATCAGTCTGGTGAACCTTCTCTGCACTCCCTCTATGGCAATAATGTCCTTCCTCAGATTTGGAGACCAAAACTGCACGCAATACTCCAGGTGTGGTCTCACCAAGACCCTGTACAACTGAAGTAGAACCTCCCTGCTTCTGTACTCAAATCCTTTTGCTATGAAAGCTAACATACCATTCGCTTTTTTCACTGCCTGCTGCACCTGCATGCCTACTTTCAATGACTGGTGTACCATGACACCCAGGTCTCGCTGCATCTCCCCTTTTCCTAATCGGCCACCATTTTAAATAATAGTCTGCTTTCCTGTTTTTGCCACCAAAGTGGATAACCTCACATTTATCCACATTATACTGCATCTGCCAAACATTTGCCCACTCACCCAGCCTATCCAAGTCACCTTGCAGTCTCCTAGCATCCTCCTCACAGCGAACACTGCCCCCCAGCTTAGTGTCATCCGCAAACTTGGAGATATTGCCTTCAATTCCCTCATCCAGATCATTAATATATATTGTAAATAGCTGGGGTCCCAGCACTGAGCCCTGCGGTACCCCACTAGTTTACTGCCTGCCATTTGTGAAAAGGACCCGTTTACTCCTACTCTTTGCTTCCTGTTTGCCAGCCAGTTCTCTATCCACATCAATACTGAACCCCTAATACCGTATGCTTTAAGTTTGTATACTAATCTCTTATGTGGGACCTTGTCGAAAGCCTTCTGGAAGTCCAGATATACCACATCCACTGGTTCTCCCTTATCCACGCTACTAGTTACATCCTCGAAAAATTCCACAAGATTCGTCAGACATGATTTACCTTTTGTAAATACATGCTGACTTTGTCCAATGATTTCACCACTTTCCAAATGTGCTGCTATCCCATCTTTAATAACTAGCAGTTTCCCCACTACCGATGTTAGACTAACTGGTCTGTAATTCCCCGTTTTTCTCTCTCCCTCCCTTCTTAAAAAGAGGGGTTACATTTGCTACCCGCCAATCCTCAGGAACTACTCCAGAATCTAAAGAGTTTTGAAAGATTATCACTAATGCATCCACTATTTCCTGAGCTACTTCCTTAAGTACTCTGGGATGCAGCCTATCTGGCCCTGGGGATTTATCGGCCTTTAATCTATTCAATTTACCCAACACCACTTCCCGACTGACCTGGATTTCACTCAATTCCTCCTTTGACCCACAGTCCCCTGCTATTTCAGGCAGATTATTTATGTCTTCCTTAGTGAAGACGGAACCAAAGTAGTTATTCAATTGGTCCGCCATATCCTTGTTCCCCATGATCAACTCACCTGTTTCTGACTGCAAGGGACCTACATTTGTTTTAACTAACCTCTTTCTCTTCACATATCTATAAAAACTTTTGCAGTCAGTTTTTATGTTCCCTGCCAGTTTTCTTTCATAATCTATTTTTCCTTTCCTAATTAAGCCCTTTGTCCTCCTCTGCTGGTCTCTGAATTTCCTCCCAGTCCTCTGGTATGCTGCTTTTTCTGGCTACTTTGTACGCATCATCCTTTGCTTTGATACTATCCCTGATACTATCCCTGATGTTATCCCTGATGACAACATAGCACAGATTGTGAATTTGGCTGGCCAACTGTCAGCGCACACTAACATGCCACTTGTTCCTGAGGCAAAAAATGCAATTTTCCTGAAGAAGGGTCCCGAGTCAAATGTCACCTATCCACATCTTCCAGAGATGCTGCCAGACCTGTCAAGTTACTCCAGCAATCTTTTTATTTGTAATCCAACGTTTGCAGTTCTTTGTGTCCTTAATTTATTTGGCAACAGGGCCATGGGATACAAATCAACATTTATCCAAGTTAGAAACACAGCCTTTCTGACCAGAAAATGTTATGATAATGCCAGCACAGATTCTTAACAGAAACAAAACTGCCTATAGTGAGTTGCATCTAATTTAGTAATTTCACAGCAGTAGTGTTCATCCTATAATGTCCTGTAAAGATAATTATCGAATTTCCAGTAGACTAGCATTGAAATATGCAGCTCAGAATAAAAGTAACCAAAAATCTATATTCTGAGAAATCAGTTAATTCCAACATGTAAATTAGGTAAATATTAAAATATTTTAATGTGAATGAAGTGCACTGTTAAAGTAATTTGTAAATAGATTTATAATAGTTCTTTAAGCTTTATATCTCGTTTCAAATCTATGCTAGTGACAGGATGAAATCTCATTGATGGAAAGGCTCCGAAAATAGAGTACTCAACTGCTCCAAATGGATAAGCTCAAAGCATTAAACAAATTCTCTTGTAAATCACTATTAATTGTCATTATACAGACAGTTTTGGTTACCTTAGACTTGAGGATGTTTTTGAAATTGAGAATACTATACCGATGGTGATATCCTACCCCCACCCCATGTGTTGATGGAAAAGTGTACAAGATATTTGGAACAGTTAATGTATGAAACCCCCACAGTGTTCATGGCAGCCTGTGTTCTTAAAGACACAGTGGTGTCTGATTACCGTTGGGGCGCTCCATCCATTATACCCAAAATCCATTATAAAGAGGCCTGTAATGACAACCGCAGATTGTAGTTCACAAACCTGGCTCTACCCTGAGCAGTGGGGAATTCTAACAATAAGTAACGTGTCTCCTCATGTGATGACATAGTTGCTATCCAAGAGTTTGGATGCTCATAAATATCTGATATTCACAAACATTCAACTGAAAACTTTTCCATACCCATAATTTAGAATCATTAAAATATTTAATTAACTTTTTTTTTAAATAATATAAAATAAAGTAAAATTCTCAAATGTCAGGGAAAACAATTATATATATATATATATATATATATATATATGTGGTTAAGCAATTCAATTTAATGTAAGTTTAATATATATTTTCTTTCAGCCATTCCTTGCTATTGATATGAATGCAGTCGCTAAACTTGCATCTGGTTGCATATGGCATTGTAAGGCAGATTTGCAAAGTTTGACAGGAGCAGAAACTTCTGGAAATTTAACGTTCTACATTTTTGCACAGTCATTCAAGTCCTGAACTTCCAAACAGCTACATAAGAAAATGTCAGCAGTTCCACAAAGAACTCCATTAGATATCAGGCAATAGGTTATGAAGGGTATTTGACCTGAATATTAATTCTGTTTAATTTACTGTGTTTTTTCAACATTTTCTGGTTTTATTTCAGAATTCTGTATTTTTGGATTTTCCACTGCATAGTTTTTCCTCAGGAAAAAATAGTCTATTTTAAAGTTACATGTATTATTTTCAATTCATTTGTGTCATAGCATATTTTGATTGAAGTAATAAGGTTAAATATAGTGGAGAAGTAAAGTGATCCTGGAGTATAGGTGTACAGATAATTCAGAAGAACAGTGCAGGGAAAAAAAGTGCTAAAGAGTAAACCAAATTCAAGCAGTGGTGCTTTTTTATAGTACAGAAAAGTGGGGAATTATCTGGTAGTTGAGACAGGGATTATCCCAACATTTATGAAACAATTAGACAGGTACATGGATAGGACAGGTTTGGGGGTATATGGTGGGACTAGTGTAGTTGCAATATATTGGCCGGTGTGGGCAAGTTGGGCCGTTTAATTTTTCCATAACTTGTCAGGAAACACTCATTAATCCATTTTTCTCCTTAAAATGGCAAATTGAAAGAGGAAACCACATTGCACCTCTCAACTCCTACCATCTGCTGCTGAAACTCTTTTCAATGCATTTACACCAGTCAATTCAATTATTCCAACATAGTCACAGTCACCCTCCAGGTAATTGGCAGTTCCAGAATATATGTTTATTTTTCTGCTGCCAAAACCACTACTTGATTGTGCACAATTCAGCAGGAGGTTTCGGATGGGCCACTTTCAACAAGTTGTGTGCAAAGATCAGGAATTCCATGAATTTTCATCCAATACCCATTCCAGCAAACTACAAACAGATCAATCCATGAAAATCATAAATGAAGACAAAAATGAAAATACTTGGGTCAGGTAGCATTCTGTGGACAAAGAGATAGAATCAATGCTTCAAGTCAATGATTGTTAATCACAACTCAATTACATAATTGGTTTCTTTCCACTCAGATGTTAGGCCGCTGCCGCCTACATCATGTCCATTCCAGAACCAAGGATCACATCTGTCAAGCTACAGATGTGCTTGATTTGAGCCAAGGTGATTAATTTCCAAATTTACTCATTCACTAAGGCATAGAAAGGGATGGGCCATACACTGAATGTTTACAAAACAAATGTCCTCACAATTTGGCCCAAGTGCATAATATTATTTTGGGATAATAAAAAGATTAATGGCATGATGCAGACCTCTTCCATTACTTATGGAGCCATCTTTCAGCGAAGGGATACAACCATGTTGCAATTCGTCAATGATTTCAACGAATCAATCTGAGAAAGAGTGTGTAAAGATCAAGTCCTCAATCTCAGCACCAACCATATTGTCTACCAGACATCCTACATCAGAGACTCAAGAAATTAGCCCAGACTGTCATTAAAAAATCCTTCAAATCCACTGGAAGGGTAAGCAAACCAACATCAGCTTTCTCTGCCAACTCAATAGCCCAGGTTTATTTGGGCACACCAAATCATTTGCAATCCTGATTACAGACTGCAAAACAAATACTTTACTCTGACAAGAAACAAATGAAGGACATTTTCAAAGCCTTCATAATCAAAAAACATTTTCACCCCAGTCATTCTTTCTTCGCTTTTCCATTGGGCAGAAAATACAAAAGCTCGGAAGCACAAACCACCAGATTGAGGAATAGCTTTATTGCTGTTATCAGACTACTGGAATAGTCCTCCTATAAGCTAGTCTGCAGTCCGGATCTTCCAACCTACTTCATTGCAGACCTTGCACTTTTTCACTGTAATTGTAATGCGGTAACTATATTTTACACATTGGTTTTTTTTTCTTTTACATTACCTGTTGTATGGCTTGATTACACTCGTGTTTAGTTTGATTTGATTCAAAAGCATGGAAGCAAAACATTTTTGCTGTACTATGTAACAATAATAAACCAATACCAATAACAAATACACAAAAATTGTTCTAACATAGTCATACATCCACAGTATTGTAAAGAATGACATCTGAAGCACAAGATTGATAAGAAAGAACAATTAGTGTAAGTGGAGAAAGAGGGGAAACTAGTTCTGCCATTCATAGCAATGTACACGTCAGACTTGTGTGTAGGGATGTCCATAAGTTGGGGGTTTGAAACCTGGGGATAACCTGTGTGTTAAGTGTATGGAAGAGCAATATGATTTGTCTATGGAAAATTGAACTTTTTGATTTACAGAAGAATGAGTTAATGGACATTTCTTGGAAATGGAATTACAATACAATACCGTTTAGTGTCATTTGAACCTCAAATGAAGTTCAAACGAAATTTGGTTTCTGCAGTCATACAACAAGAAAAGAACCGAGACTCACACCAACACAATTTACACAAACATCCATCACAGTAAATCTACTCCTCACTGTGATGGAAGGCAAAGTCTTGTCTCTCCCCTGCTCTCCATTCTTCTCCCGATGTCAAAGCCCCCAGTGGGCGATGGTAAATCCTGCAGCCATTAAGGCCGCGCCGGGCGATGCAAGGCCCTTCACCGGGTCTTAATGTTGGAGCCCCTGGCGGGCGCTAGCATGTACCATGGCCGTTAAAGCCGTGCCAGGCGATGTAGGGCCCCGCTCCGGGTTATTTTCAACCCGGCAACTCGGGCGGGAGAAGTTGCCGTTGCGGGAGCTCCGAAATGCGGTCTCCCACCAGGGACCTGCGAGTTCCCGATGTCACCGTCCACCGGGCCTGCGGCCGGAGCCTCCAAAGTTCCGGAGTCGGGTTTTAGGCCCCAATGACAACGGAGACCCGACAGGGAAAAGGTCGGGTCGCCCGTACAGGGAAGAAATTTAAAAGTTCCCCCCCCCCCGCCCCCCACACACACACAGTTAAAACACTCAACGGGACAAAAAAAAAAAACAGACAGACTGCAGAAGCCCCTGCAACATCGGTTGCGCCGCCCAAAAAAATCCTACCTAACCAGGGAGCTGTCCATAGTTTATGGATAGATTTTGTTATATTATTTCTCTTTATAATGCTGTATATTTAAGAAGAGTGTAAGGCTTGGAAATTTCCATTACTTTCAAATAACAGTAGAGATCTGTGTGAAAGCAATTACCAATTGTGAATAAGATTTCAGTTCAGATGATTTGCTAGATTTTAAAATACATTTTGGCTTAAGATATTGGGGTTGGTGCATCATTCAATATACAGTAACACTGTACAGTTAATTAATATGTGTATCTTGCTGTTAAAGAAATAGCAACAATGCCAGTAAAATGCGAAAAACAAAATGCTATTGTGCATGTCAAAATGTGATTGGACTTGCACTTCTAATGCATGAGGCATTTGATGTTTATTTCATGAAAAATGACATTGACATTGAATAAGCTCAATGGCAAGTCATGTAAGAAATCTTAAATCGTAGTATCTCAAAATTGGAGGCTTAGTTAATGCTTTTTATTAACTGGTGCAAAAGTAAATGGAAGTGCTGCTGCCTAAATCTTTCATATTATTGGGTCAGAGCAGCATCTGTAAGGTCTTATACCAAAATACTGAGGACAGGGAGAATGGGAAGACTTCACGCCTTTGCCAAAGGAGTTATTAATAATTTGATTATTCTCACATTAAAACTTATTGTATATAAAAGGTAGTTTCAGCTGGTATAATTGCCTTTGGAGGGTTGGACACTTCTGTTTGTATATATGCTTCACCATCTTTATTTCTGCCAACATTAATTGAGTTTGATAGGAATCCTCGTAGCCCTGAAAAATAGAAACATTTTCATTTACTAAACCTGTCCCAACTTAATTATCTTCAGATTGTTTGTAAGAGACTACATAAAATTTGGCATTTAGTTATTCATATACTTAGTTCATATTCATATACTAAAAAATCTTGATTAATAATCTCCAAAATAAAATTATTGTATTATCTTGTATTATTTTGATTCACGGTAGAGTATTAAATGAATAGTTTACATCAGTGATCTCTAAGGAAAAATGTGCTGTTAGATTCTCAGCAAAGGAAGATTTAATTCAGATGTTGATAAATTAAATATTTGAATCACCTGGCCCAGATGGGGTGCAACATAAGTTGTAGATGGAAAGAAGAAATGCAGAATCCTTCACCATATTTTTGAAATATCTGTAAAGTGGACAGAACAGGAGCATTGCAAAAAAGGATGCATCCTGTTCAAGGTGCAAGAAGAAATTCAGTAACTCATAAGCATTTTTATAGGAGCTAAGAGTACAGTCAAAGTAATACATAGTAAACAAGAAATTAAAGTGTGTAAAAATTTGATGCCTTTTGAGAGTTTTCATTTCTGCCAACAATGATCCTGATTTGCTTCCATCTTTTGATCATGAATAGATTGCTGAGAGGAGGTCAGCATGATTTGTTCAAAGCAAATTGTGTCTAAATAGTATTTAGTTGATATTAGAGGGGTTAATGAGGGAAATGTGGTTGATGTATATATTCAGATTTTCTGAAGGCATAAAGTAAGCTTGTAGTCAATATTGAAGGTCATGCAATTAAAGGTGCTGCAGCTGTAAAGTACAGTAAAATTGTTAGAATGGACCCCTTTTTAACTGATTCCAGTTTTGGTGGAGGGACCTTATGATGCCATCCCGGTTTGCACCGTCTACCTAGCCAAGGCTTCCATGGCTCACAAGATGCACCAGCAAATACCTCTTCACCCACCGCACGGTCCGGTTGATGCGTTTGCTCACAGCCAGGGGCTACCATGTGAACTGGAACATCAGCCACTTCAACCATGAAGAAGGACTCGCTAGTTCAGACCAGTGGCATTGGCGCCTAGTTTTAAGGTGAAATGACACGAAGTGCTGAAATAACTCGGCAAACTGAATCAGTCTGAAGAAGGGTCCCAACGTGATCTTTCCATGTTCTCCTGGGATGCTGCCTGACCCACTCCGTTGAGTTACTCCAGCACTTCGTGCCCTTTTTTGTATGAGCCATCATCATTTTAGTTTAGAGATACAGTTCGGAAACAGGCCCTTCGGCCCATTGAGTCCGCACCGACCAGCGATCCCCGCACATTAACACACTAGGGACGAAGGAATGCTACAGTATAATTTTTCCATGGGTTCGTATTGCCTCTCATGACACCCTACCCCAGAGGATACAGCCCTATTCAATCTTTTCTCATTTGACAAATTAGCCATCTCAAGACCAGGTCTAATGAATCTTTGTTGCACCTCACTATGACAAGTATGTCCTTGTTTAAGCAAGAAAATCCAATTTATGCACAATACTGAAGGTGTCGACAATTCAACACGCTATATAAATGCAAGTAAGATAGCTTTATTCCTATATTGAATTATACATAATTAAATCCAGCATCCCAATTGCCTTCCCAATTGTTGCTCATGTATACGTTTAAATTGGTCTGTGTATGAGGATGTATTTCCTTTTGAGCATCAACACTTCCAAATCTTGTTTACAAAAAACTGACTATTCAAAACATATATTTTCAACGTTATGAAAGTGTTGGATGAATTTCTTGACTATATCTGAATAAAGCTAGGAATATTTAATGTTTGCCTGAACAACTAAAATAGACAATCAATATT
This sequence comes from Okamejei kenojei, assembly GCA_035221665.1. Lineage (NCBI taxonomy): Eukaryota > Metazoa > Chordata > Chondrichthyes > Rajiformes > Rajidae > Okamejei > Okamejei kenojei. The sequence goes on along the minus strand of CM069144.1, from coordinate 50,326,423 downwards.
GCTGTTTAAAGCCTTCATTAAAAGGCTAGTGCCTCCGATGATGAAGAACTCATTCAGTGTTGCAAAGATGTGGACGGGAGTTTAGTAACGTATAGTAAATTTTGTTTATGTACGTATAGGAAGACAAATCGTGTCTTGTTCAGGGAGGTTTTGGCATAGAACTTAACCCTGCAGGCCATCCATGTAGACATGCATTACAACTGAGTACAGCCCTTTTTTCACAGACAATGTCATATCCATTCCCAGCAGCGGTCATGGGATAGCTTATCAGCTATAGTATCTTTGATTTCTGTGTACCCCACCCTCTCCATAGATCTAGAGGTATAGAAACCAACTGCAGTGTAATAGCCTCCTACATTGGGGTTAAGGGAGCTGCACTTGCAGCCACGTAGTCTAGATAGCGCATTACAAAGGAGGTACTGTGCTACATTGTATATGTAGAGCACACTTCAGCTCTATGTCATGACCTGAGCTAAGTGGCATTTCTTAAAGTATTTGAACGAATAACAAATACGTAAAAAAATAAATGATTCACCATGAGTGTACTATAAATGGCTTTTCGGATTTTGAAATAATCTGCCTGGTTGGTACTTCCATTAATGTACATGAACTGTAACTGCCCATGATATATTAATATTTGTTTGTTCCAACTATAATAATGGCTGAATCTGTGAACTAATGTCAACAATGTCATTAGTGATATCTAATTCGTTAAAACTGTCTTCTGTATGAAGTAATCTGTTCTGTGCACCATGTTTAAAGAGGAAAATAATATCTAGAAACAAACATAACATATTACATGCATGTTTGCTCTTGACTACTGAGGCTATAATGATGTGCCACGTATTCACTTGAGGGAAAATGTGCTGAGTAGCTTTTATCCTTATTTTGTATTATTAGGTCAATGGCATCTGCAGACATTTCTCCCAAAGTAGCTATCCACCCACTTAAACTGGCTACAGGTTAGATTGCATAAATTGGAGCATTTCTGTACGCTGAAAGGGGTTGCATGCCAACTTTAAAATAGTAATATTATATTGTTATTAAATGATGTTGCTATAATTCTCTTCACACCAATAGAAATGCTGAAATCATACTTTAAAAAATGGAAATTTTAAATATTAACTTAAAAAAATGTTGTGCATTTTTAGAATTATACATTTCAACTGATAAATAACCATTTAATTTCTGATTAATTTCTGATTAATTAATGTTTGTAGGAATGTAACAACATTTTGAGATTTTAAAAATCAAGCCTGTAATTTGTCCCCTCAGATAAAACATAAAAATAACTTTAATTTGACACCTAATTCACTTTCATATCTTCAGTATTAAAAAAGTTATGGCCATTTTCATACTCGGAAATTAGCATCTTGTTCCCTATTGCTTTTCCGTTGACTTAACACAAAAGCTGTGATCGAGGACGTCAAAAGCCCATAAAATTCTTAAAAATTAAGAGAACTGAAATAAATTTTCAGTTATTATAGATTGAAGCATTCTGAAACAAATATAAAACATCTTACTTGGATGACCTGAAATTAAAGCATATAATGAGTTAGTTACCTAATTGTAGCTAATTACAAAATTGACCGTTGTGACGGAAATAGTTATAAACACCCAGACTGCCTTGAACATCAGAACTTTAATATTATTGTATTATATGCTGTAAGTCCCTAACAGATAGGTAAATAAATTACAATTTCTAGCAATAGACCAAGTCTTTATGGAGAAGATCAGTTGCTCGCTGGTACATTGGCATATCATAATCAGTAGCATCATACTCCTCAGATTATAACCAATAAGCAACTCTGTACACCTTGTTTTTCCTCAACTTTTCAATTTTGGCATTGTTAACTATGCTCTTCAAACCATACATTACATGCCTTTCTGCCCACTACTTTCCCATTAAGAATGTCCTGTAGATCATCACATTTGGGCTAGTCCAAATTCGGATAATCTCTGCGAATGCTGTCAAAATCAGTCTCTTTTGCTGGCCATTTGGATTTACAAATTTGCATTTCTTCTTCGGAGACATCTGTTTAAAATGTAAAGGAAAAAAAAAACACTGAACAGCATTAACAGAAACATTAAAGTTATTATTTGCAGTTTTAGAAAAAAGGTTGAAATGATAAAGTTAAATGCTGAAACAAATAGTAAATACTCAACAAAAAATTCATATTCATCAGTTTCATCAAATCAATTACATTTATCTAATCAATTAAATTCATTTAAATTCAATTACCAGATCTAAACATCTGTCCATTTCTTAAGAAAAGGCTAACATTTTTAAATAGCCTAAGTTGTTCCATTGTTTAAAAAGCGCATGTTGTTCCATTGTTTAAAAAGGGTTCAAAGAATAAACCTAGCAATTATAGACCTATTAGTTTGACGTCAGTGGTGGGCAAATTAATGGAAAGGATACTTAGAGATAATATATATAAGCATCTGGATAAACAGGGTCTGATCAGGAACAGTCAACATGGATTTGTGCCTGGAAGGTCATGTTTGACAAACCACCTTGAATTTTTTGAAGCGGTAACTAGGGAAATTGATGAGGGTAAAGCAGTGGATGTTGTCTATATGTATTTCAGTAAGGCCTTTGACAAGGTTCCCCATGGAAGGTTTGGTTAAGAAGGTTCAATCTTTGGGTGTTAATGGCGGAGTAGCAAGATGGATTCAACAGTGGCTGAATGGGAGATGTCAGAGAGTAATGGTGGATGGCTGTTTGTCAGGTTGGAAGCCGGTGACCAGTGGGGTGCCTCAGGGATCTGTGTTGGGTCCACTGTTGTTTGTCATGTACATCAATGATCTGGATGATGGGGTGGAAAATTGGATAAGTAAGTATGTAGATGATACTAAGATAGGTGGTGTTGTGGATAATGAAGTAGATTTTCAAAGTCTACAGAGAGATTTGGGCCATTTGGAAAAGTGGGCTGAAAGATGGCAGATGGAGTTTACTGCTGTTAAGTGTGAAGTGCTACATCTTGGCAGGACAAATCAAAATAGGAAGTACATGGTAAATGGTAGGGAATTGAGGAATGCTGTGGAACAGAGGGATCTAGGAATAACTGTGCATAGTTCCCTGAAGGTGGAATCGCATGTAGATAGGGTGGTAAAGAAAGCCTTTGGTGTGCTGGCCTTTATAAATCAGAGCATTGAATATAGGAGTAGGGAAGTAATGTTAAAATTGTACAAGGCATTGGTAAGACCAATTCTGGAGAATGGTGTACAATTTTGGTCGCCTAGTTATAGGAAGGATGTCAACAAAATAGAGAGAGTACAGAGGAGATTTACTAGAATGTTGCCAGGGTTCCAGCAACTCTGTTACAGAGAAAGGTTGAACAAGTTGGGTCTTTATTCTTTGAGTGCAGAAGGTTAAGGGGGGACTTGATTGAGGTCTTTAAAATGGACGTGAAGGGAATGGAGGGGTATGGTCTGACTGCAGGTAGATGGGACTAGGGGAAAACAAATGGTCGGCACGGACTGGAAGGGCCGAGAGGGCCTGTTTCCGTGCTGTAATTGTTATATGGTTATATGGATAAGTATCCAAATAACAAACTGATCCCATTCAAAAAAAGAATTCACATTATAACATGATTTTTAAATCTCACTGTCATGAACTTATATGCCAAATGGAAAGAATTTAATATTTAATTCCCATAAATTAATCTAGAAACATCCACTCTCAATATAATCAAAATTATTATTTTTTGCACAATACATATGACTAAAACTGTTGTGAATATTTGATGTGAAAATATTGATTATGGATAGACAAGAATACAAAATATAGACGATTTAGATGCTATTATGAAATTATTGTCCAAAAAAAAGAGAATTTTAATCATCTTGCGAGTGGGTGTTTCTGGAATGTGATCGATTGGAACGTTGCCGTTGCCGTGAATTTTAAGCCCATAACAGCAGGCAAGACACGGCCGATTCGTATGGGGACTAAATAAAATGTTTGCATCGTAAAATTAGACTAAAGCCACCCCAAGAAGCAAGATTATATGTGAAATATACCAATTACCGTCTGTTTTGTCCTGATATTGCGATCCGTCACATTCAAGGCGTTGAGGGCATTAGAAGTCGCTTTTTACTTTAATCCAACAATTAAATTGTCCAGCGATTTAAAAAAAAAATGGGAACGGAAGTCCGATCGATTTTTCTTCATTGACTAGCAGCCCGAGGAAATCCTTCTCCGACAAGCAATACAAACCTGCATTTTAAATCCCGCCCCCGCCCCCCCCCCCCCCCCCCCCCCCCCCCCCCCCCCCCCAAAAGGCTCCAGAGTCACACAGACAGCCAGTGGCAGATCTGGAGCACCGCTGAAGGTAGGTTTTGTAACATCTCTAATGTTTGCTTGCAATTTATTCCCCACAACAGTAACGATCCCCTTTTAAATAATCATATGTTATTGGTTAATCTATACATAACTAACCCTCTGATCTTGTTATCTTCCGGTTTGGCGGTCTTTGTATTTGTGCAAAAACGGTTCGCAATAACGCTACGACCTTTCCCCAGTTCACTCACCGTGCTGTGAGTCCACAAAGTTTCGTTCCGAACGGCTGAGTGTCGTAAAAGTTAGCGAGGTTTAAAAATCTTAAAAACCGCACATCCGCAGATCGACCACTTCTTCTGCCAGTTAGCAGCGCGCAGATTAGTCTCTTCCCCTGTCACTCCCCATGACGGTCCGTCCCTTCCTGCATCATTGCGTCTTTACTGGAGCTGAGGAAAGCCGGTGGAGATTTCCAACCGGACTTTCGGAGGGGCCCGAAGCAGCCCAGCCCCGCCCCAAGCAGCAACCCAGCATTGGAGATACAGCCCTGATTCAGAGACCCAGCCCAGAGTCTGAGACCCAGCCCATCCCGGAATCCTGCCAATTCCAGCCTCTACTCTTCTGGCCCCCCTCGCTAGCTGCTCCCCCCTCCCCCCCACCCCACCCGTGATGCCCCCCTCTCTCCCATGGCTCTTCCCCGTCTTTTCTCCAAGCTCACTCCCCCCAGCCCACACAACCCTCTCCTCCCCCAGCCACACAGTCCTCTCCCCTCACACAAACCCCCCCCCCCCGCCCACACAACCCCCCCCCCCTGCCCACACAACCCCCCCCCCGCCCACACACCCCTCCCCCCACAAGCCCCCCTGCCGACATACATCCCCCCACACACACCCCACCCCCACACACACCCCACCCCCACACCACCCTCTTCCCCCCCTCTCCTACACCTCCCCGCGCCACACCGCTCCTCCCCTCCCACACATGAAGAGGAGGGGGAGGGAGTGCTCGGGGATGAGGGGAAATGAGCCGCGCCTGCGCAGTTACGGCTTTGGGTGAGTGGTGGAATATTGCGTTGGGGGAACGACAATAAACCAAAAGAGTCTGAAGACGAAACGCCTACTAACCAAAAGGATGGGACGCCTAAATGCAAACTAACCGAAAGGGCGGGACGCCTAGAACCCAAGAACCCGGGTCTGGACCAATCGCTGACACGTTCCGCCCCCCCCCCGGCAATGTCAAGTCTGTTATTGGACTTTTCTGTTGAGCGGCAGTCGGTCCTTTGGCCTGTAGGTGACGCCGCCTTTCGGGTAGATCGACAGAGCGCCCTTTCGGTTAGTTTGCATTTAGGCGTCCCATCCTTTCGGTTATAGGCGTTGCGTCTTCGGACTCTTTTGATTTATTGGCGTTTTGGCCTCGTTTCCATTCCGTTCTTTGGCTTCGACTTCTTTGCCTCGACTTCTTGTCTGTTGGCACCACGTCCGGTGACCATAATCACCCTAATGCTATAGCTTCACAACCGTTTCTTGTGGAAAGAAAGGGTGAAGGAAATCATTTTAGTCAGCATTTGATTATGGGCTGTTAAATTGGAAAGGGAAGATTTACAAGGATGTTGCCAGGACTAGAGCAGGGGTTCCCAATCTTTTTCTTCCCGTTTACCCCAGGCAACTTTAATAGCACATAACAATATTATTTCACTTATTTATGAACAACTAATGACGTACAGGTATACCAGAACCAAACATGTACAAATCCAGAATCAACAAATTTACCCCCTGGGTAGGCAACATTTACCCCAGGTTGGGAACCCTTGGATTAGTGGGTCTGAGCTATAGGGAGAAGTTGAGTAGGCTGGGACATTAATCCCTGGAGTGCAGGAGGATGAGGGGTGATCTTATAGAGGTGTATAAAATCATGAGAGGAATAGAATGGATAGATGCACAGAGTCTCTTGCCCAGTGTTGGTAAATCAAGAACAAGAGGACATAGGTTTACAGTGAAGGGGAAAATAGTTATCTGAGGGGTAACTTTGTCATGCAAAGGGTGGTGGGTGTATGGAATAAGCTGCCAGAGGAGGTCGTTGAGGCTGGAACTATCCCAACGTTTAAGAATCAGTTAAGACAGGTGCATGGATAGGACAGGTTTGGAGTTTGAACGCAGGCAGGTGGGACGAGTGTAACTGGGACATGTTGGCTGGTGTGAGCAAGTTCAGCCGAAGGGCTTGTTTCCACATTGTATCACGCTATGACTCTATGACTCTTAAGTTACAAATAACACTCATGCCATAAAAACGTCAGGCAATACGTTAATAGAATCATGCAGCATTGAAATAGGCACCTTTGCCCATTCATGCCATCAAACCATTAAGCACCTATTTACCTTAATTTATTTTTTAATCTACTCTTATTGCCATCAACTGCCCCCAGGTTCTACCATTCACTTACAAAGTTGGGGATATTTACAAAGATAAATCAAACTATTGTTATTGTAGAAACAAGGGATTGCAGATGCTGGTTTACTAACAAAGATAGCATGCTGAAGTAACTCACTGGGTCATGCAGCATCTGCATTTCATGAGAATGTGGATAGATGATAATTCAGGTTTGGAACCTTCTTTAGACTGATTGTGGTGGGGAGGGGACGGGGAGAAAGTGGGAAGATAGGCGGGCAGGACAAAGCCTGGCAACCAATGGATGGATACATATGAATACATATGGGGGGGGTGGGGGGTAGTGATCGGCAAATGATGGACAAAGGCCAGAGGTTAAAAGGCAGAACCCCCCACACCACCGTTCCTCCCACTCACTCCTTTGTCCCACCTGGACTTGCACCTATTTCTCCTCTCCCCCTCCACCACATTCCTTCCTCAAGCTTCACAATTTGCAACTCGTCAGTCCTTTTGCTTTATACCGTCTAAATTCACCAACTACAATTAGTCTGAAGAAGTGTCGCAACCTGAAACATCGCCCATCCATGTTCTCCAAAGATGCTGCCTGACCCACTGTGTTACTCCAGCATTTTGCGTCTATTTTAAAATCTAGCGGTCTTCATATCTTTGGGATCTGGTTGGAAACGAGCACCTGGAGGAAACTGTGATCACGGGGAATATGGAAACTCCTCACAGTACCAGAGGCTAGGACTGAACCCAAGTTACTGGAGTTGTGAGTTAGCAGCTCTACCTGCTGCCTACAGTGCTACCCCTTGTCCAAGAAGGAAGACTCTAGCCATCTACTCAATGGCATTACCATTGCCAAGAAACCACCAACAACACCAAGGGATCACATTGACAAAAAATTAAACTGAACATAAGTTCCACGTCTATCAGTGTATGTTAGAGGCTGAATAGTGAGCAATTCACCACCTGACACACCAACTTTTTCCACAATTTGCAAGGCATATTTAAGGAGCAGGGTGGAATATTCTCCTCTTGATGAGTGCAGCTGTAACAGCTGTTAGGAAGCTCTATGCCATCTGAAGCAAACCAATCCTCTTGATTGACGCCCCTTCAATTATCCTTAACAATAAATTATTTCACTGGCACACAGTTGCTGCACGACAATATATGCAGCATTGCCCTACGCAATGCTAGGCATCAACCCAAGAACAGATAAAGAAAACAACAATCAAAAGAATAGTTTGTACCATTTAATCATCTGGCGACAATTTTTGAATAGGGACAAATTTATATATAAATATTACATTCTGAAATACCTCCATAGGCTAGAGATTTTATTGACTACCTGCGTATTTGTTATTAGCCCAGAGGTAGGTTTGTTATATGGCAAACAGGATAGTTCTGCCTTCCAAGCAGTGCATTGATGCAGAGATAAATTCAGCCTATGGTAACTAATAAATGGAGCTCACATACAGATTCAGGCAAAATAACCTACTGCATTCATTGTTCTGTTAAATCATAGCTGTCTGTTTCCCCTACAGTCATTCAGTTCACAAGCTCTAATTAAATACTGCTGGAATAACATTTGCCTCTCGAGATTCTGAAGGAGTTTAAGCGGGCTTTCCAATTTCGGCTTTGCAAAGTCTGGTAAATTCAATACCAAGGAAGGTTTATTGATTTATTTATCCCAAAGTGTTTTATGGTTCTTTATTTTCTTTCCAAGTCAAATTAATCAAATGACATCCAAAGTTAGAGTAAGCCATAATTAGTGTCATTTGTATTATCCATCTACACTTTAAAAGCCCTTTGTATTTTTGAAGGGAAATACAACTCATTGGATTAGGAGAGCAGTGTACATTTTACTATTTAAGTTGAGGTAGCATTCAGCAATTTCAATAACCTATCAATAAAGAGTTCTGCCCTTCATGATGCATCATTTTTCAAAATGTTCGTATCAGTAGTTTTTGAATTTATCATGGAAGTAAAATGCAGCAAGCATCATTGCATTTTCGCTGATTTACTTGATTTTTTAAAATCTATTTAAGATGGTAAAAGATCCTGGCATGCTACATATCAATTGTGACAACTAAAACCAACCTTTGCATGTTGCAACAATTTTTATTTAGACATTGTACCATCAATTCAGCAAACTTTTCTGATTGAATCATTGTCTCAGTCATAGCCAGTCTGCACGTCCTTAATTTATTTTCAGGATGTGGGCATCATTATCATTTAATGCCCATCCCCAGTGACTGTTTACTTGAACCAAAGCATTACTTGCGCTAAATGATTTACTGTCTATGCTCACAATAGAGATCATTGTTGGCACAACATTCAAATATAGCATCATGGAGACAAGACATCTAAAAACAGGCCCTTTTGTCCATGCCAACCAAATATCATAACTCAGCTCGATTCTAATTTTACGCGGTACATGTATTCATTAGCAGTCAGATTGCAAATGTGATTCATTTTTTAATCTATCCCTAACCATGAGAGACCATTTGCAGTGCCCATTGCTGTCCTGTCTGACGTCTGATGAAGAGTCTCAACCCGAAACATCACACATTCCTTCTCTCCAGAGATGCTGCCTGTCCCGCTGTGTTACTCCAGCTTTTTGTGTCTATGAGTTTGACTTAGTATCTAATCTAATCTTTTCTAGTCTGCAGATCTGATGATTACTTACATTGTTCATAATAGACTTGTGTAATCCAGCATCTGATCCTGTGCTAATGGGTTTAATCTTAAATTTACTTTCACAATGCACATATGATATGTCTTTATGATAGTAATTCTGTTTCATGGGATAAGATGTTGTCCCAGTGAAGTTGATCAAAAAATATTTTGAAATTTAATATGCTATTCCATCTATATCGCTGCCACCACTCCCTTGCCATTGTACGTCTTTTGCCAGCCATGTAACAATACTGAAGAAATGTCTTCTGACATTTGACGAAGAAAATACAAATAGTTAATTAAAGTAGTGTCTATGATGGTCAAGGATTTTTAACATGTTGCCGTTCAGCTTATTTATGTATAAACAGTTGTGAAATGCAAACTGAGACCTGCTGTTTGATTTTAGTTGCAAAATATCATCTGGGCTAATTCACTTTCCCTTCATGCTGTGAAACTTTCTGTAGTCATTTGAGAGAGCCAATGTGATCTTGATTTAACACCATTTCCGAAAGAGAGCAGGCACTTCATCATCTGAAGTGTGACACATGTTCTGATGATAGTTTAGTGTGGGATTCGAACACACAACCTTCTAACCCGGAAATTAGGATGTTAGGACAGCACCACAGCCAGTAACTTCTCACCTTCAAAATTGGACTCCTATGGGAGTGAGGAACACCGTTGTCTATCAGGTAAAGGTCAGGAGTGCGATAAATATCAGTCCTGTCTCCACATTGAAAGTTTTCCATTTGCCATGCGATGCATAAAAATGGGTGACATTTTTTCATCTAAAATCAGTATGAATGAATCTGCTCAATCATTGTTATCTTGCAGAAAATTTAGCGACATCATTTCGGAAGCAACATGAAGGAAGTTATGTGGAAACAATAGATCATTCAGAAAGCAATAGCTTCAGTATTTTCATACGTGTTATGATCTGGTGCAGTGACCATTCAGAAAATACTCTGAAATTCTGAATAAATGGACATTTTTAATTAAAGTACTTTTCTGGCAAGAATGTATGGCAGCAGTTATAAGAATAACAATTCCATGCAGTCAGATCCTCATTCTAGAAAATGAATAGCCTGATAGTTTGGGAATAAATTTGGAATAAAGGTCTATATTCTTTGGAGCGCAGAAGGTTAAGGGGGGACTTGATTGAGGTCTTTAAAATGATGAAAGGGATAGACAGAGTTGATGTGGATACGTTTTTCCCATTGAGGTTAGGGAAGATTCAAACAAGAGGGCATGACATGAGAATTAAGGGACAGAAGTTTAGGGGTAACATGAGGGGGAACGTCTTTACTCAGAGGGTGGTGGCTGTGTGGAATGAGCTTCCAGCAGAAGTGGTGGAGGCAGGATCGATTTTAACATTTAAAAGTAAAGTGGATAGGTATATGGACATGAAGGGAATGGAGGGGTATGGTCTGAGTGCAGGTAGATGGGACTAGGGGAAAACAAATGGTCGGCACAGACTGGAAGGGCCGAGAGGGCCTGTTTCCGTGCTGTAATTGTTTTATATGTTATATGGTTATATGGTTAAATTAGATTTGTGAGAATTGGTAGCCTATTTGAAAAAAATATTTTAAATTAAAATATTTGCAAGAGGAAGGAGTTGCATAAAATTAATTGAAATGTTTAGCATTGTTGGTTTATATCATCTTAAATGCCGTGATCAGTGAAGTTACCAGCATTGCCTGAACTAGGTCCAATTAAGCTTTTGTTTTAGAAAATCCACAAACCTGTAACTAAACTGAGGTGATGATTTCAAGGTGAACAAAAAATCAATACATATTCCTGTTTCTCATTTGTAAATCCAAAGCAATGTATTCTGTACATTTTTTCATTTGATTTTCATAGAGTGTGGTTGCTTCTGGCCAGGCTGATGGTTTATTTCTTGTCATATGATCTCTGTGCGAAGCTGAAGCACTTCAACGGCAGCTATCTGTGTACCTAAGCTACTTTCACAGTGCTGAATGGTAATGTGGCAAAAAAATTAATAGCCGTATTTACCGTCAGATTGTTGAGTCCGAGTTTTGGAAGGTGGATTCTGTGGATTTTCTGTACAGTGGTTCAATGTTTGTGGTTGCATGAAAAATTACAATCGAGTGGACTGCTTTATCTCCTTGCTCAAAATGGCTTTGCATTTGCATTCGGTCAAGCAATTGAAGACTAAATTGTCACTTTTGACAGCGATTCAGTATTTTGCTGCAAAGTTTCTGCCATGTCATGTCTTATTTGTTACCATTATTTTTGTGGCTGATTCATTTAAATTCTGATTAACGGTGAACTGCCTCAGAATATTGGTGATAGGAAATGTAGTCATGGTAAAGTTGTTGAATGTCAAAGACAGATGGTTAGATTCCCTCTTGCTGGAGATTGTCATTGACGAACACCTCTGCAGAATATGTGTTTGACCTTGAATCTTAACTTGAATGTTGTAATCCATCCTCTGTGAGTCATTGCTTCATTATTTTAATTACGAATGGGACTGTATTCTGCAATCATTCAGGTGTTTGATATGTAGATCCGTGTTGGCCGGGAAGATATCAAAATGAGCATTGTTTAATAGGTCATTGATAATGTCTGACTATTGATAACATACTCATTGATCCATTTATTGATCAATAATTCATATTCTTTCATGTTGTTTGGTTAATCAGTGTTGTAGTTATAACGGAATAGCTTAGTTAAGGGGCTGTCCCACTGTGGCGACCTAATCTGCGTGTTTAGAAGAGTTTGCTCTCGACTCAAACTCGCAGCATGGTCGACACGTGGTTCTAGGAGGTTCTATGATGTCACTGGAACTCTGCTTCATGTTCGAGGGAGGTTCCCGCCTCAGTTTGGTCGAGGAAAGTTTTTCAGCATGTTGAAAAATTTTCCGCGAGTAAAAATTGGCCGGCATGGTTCTTTTGTAGTGCAGTGGGGTTGTTATGAAGTTTATGAACTCGTAGTGCAGTGGGGTTGTTATGAAGTTACAGGCAGTCGAGGGCAGCCGTAGGCAATCTCCTTCGTTGACTGGGCATTTTAATTGGCTCATTGGAGTTTTCAGGACCAAGGAAAACCGACCGGTAATGTAAAATGCCCGCTAAACTTTATTATAAGTTGTCTGGCTTCTTAAAAGTGTCTCCACTCCTTCTCCCCCCCCCCCCCCTTCCCCCCCCCCCTCCCCCCCCCCCCCCCCCCCCCCCCCCCCCATGCTCTCTAAAGGACTTACCGTACACTGTGCAGCCGTCCTTTACCTTTCTGTTCATCGCGGGTGAGAATTTCAGACAGCGCTCCCCCACTTTCCCTGGCCCCTGCCTTTGCGATGTGTTTGTGTGTGTGTGTGTGTGTGTGTGTGTGTGTGTGGTCGGTCGATCCAGCTTGCGGTTTCATCGCTGACAGTCGATCCAGCTCGAGGTTTTCCAGGCGAGTGCCCTCGAGCTTGAAGGTCGAAGACAGTCGCTGAAAGGTCGCCTCAGTGGGACAGGCCCTTTAAAGGAATTAAGGTTAGATGAACCCTCAGGCACTCCAGATATAATTTTGTTAGAGATGATGTTTATTATTTTCTTTGTCTTGGTCCTTTCTTGCTATCACGTTGAATAATAAAATAGTCTGAAGACTGGTCACTCAGTTAGCAGTGTCATCTGCAGTAGTTCACTAAAGGTCTGTGACCTGAAGCTTAGGCTGTCTGAACTGCTAGGTATTTCCAGCATTTACTGTTTTGATTTCAGATTTCCAATGTCTGTATTTCTATATTTTAATAGATTCTAATTTCGGTTTAACCTTATGTTAAACCTGCACTTATTGTAAGGGTACATTTGAAGACTTTTTTTCCATGCAACATCAGCAGAACCGTTGCACGTCTTTTACACAACTTCTGAGCATTTTCTTTTGAGATTTTGTATAACTGAAAGAGCTTTGACTTCTTAATCTTCTCCTTAAATAAGTAGCCTGAAGAAGATAATTCTTGCATTTGAAAACGAAATGGTCCTGCAAAAGTAATCAACATTGGACATTATCATAATCTGGGTCCTCAAAGTATATTTTGTACAATATATTTTGAAAATATATTTTCCCAATGACAGAAATATATAGGCAATCATGGGAAAACGAATTAGGTCAATCAGACCAGAAGTATGGGATGAAAGTTTGGAACATATACAAACTGCTCGTTAAATGCTAGACACTCTCTTATACAATTTAAAATATTACATAGACTACATTATTCAAAATCCAAACTACATAGTATTTTTTCAAATGTATCTGCCATATGTGATAAATGTCAGCACTTAGAAGCTAACTTAACGCATTCATTTACAAATTGTGTAAAATTTACTAAATTTTGGACAGAAATATTTAAGATAATTTCGAATGTTGTTAATATGAATCTGATCCCTGACTCAAAGTTAATAATATTGGGAATATTAGAAACAGATCAATTAATAACAATGAATCAAATAATTTTTATTGATTACAGTTTAATAATTGGGAAAAAATTAATATTGAAATTCTGGAAAGGTCCTACATCTCCCACAACCAAAATGTGGATTACAGGAATGTCGGAGACACTTCATCTGGAAAGATTAAGGCTTGTCCTACTGGACAAGTTGGATCTTTTCAGAGGGATATGGTCTCCATTTATTGAATATTTAAAGGGTCAAAATGGCTCGGTACGAGAGCCTGACTGAAGCCTGAATAATGGAATAGATGAAGAATCATGTATAACAAATCATGGATATATCTCCAATGATGGATAACTTTTTTAATACTCCACTCATTTCTTTATTTTTGATTTTCTACTTTTACTTTATTTTTCTCTATCTTTTCCTATCTGTAATAAAATAAAATGTATAGAAATACAAATAAGACATAATTGTTAATATTAATAATATTACGAATGTATGTGAGAAGTATATTCTATTAATATGTACTTGCGTCTAATAAAAATATTTAAATAAAATATATTTTGTACATGATAAAAGCAAATTAAAATACTACCATTGGAGAAGTGATTTCTTTACAGTGGTATAGAAATAATTTCTGGCTATAATGGACATTGTGGAAATAATCATGCACAAAAGTCAATTTCAGCTATGGAAAGGCAGTGTTGCTGCTTAAGCAGAGCTGAAATGTATCAGTGAGTAAATACAGACATTTTAACGTTCCAGAGTACCAGATCTTTCATAACATGATAATATGCACGCCACTCTTGATCAGAAGTGTCATGGAGGCATTAGTCTCATAGTTCAGAAGAGATCAAATTTTAGTTCAAATATGATCATTTTTAAATTTTGAGGTCTTGTTATGTTTTCATCAATTCATAATCTCAAATTATTTCTAATCTAACCTCTGTGTTGAAATGTAGATGTAATTCTATAAAATTTATTGTTGCATTACTGCAACATTTCAAATATTTTTAAAAACGAATTATTTAGCATACTCTTATTAAATAATGTAACCTACAAAGTACAGATTTACTGATTGCTTTCAGAAGGAATTCATTCCAGAAAATGGTAATGCTGGCTAGCTATACATTATTTCATCAAGCAACAAATGCTGAGATGTGCAGATAGGTGCTGATTTCCACAGTGAGAAATTATACAGATATGAAGAAATTAAATGATGTAGATAAATTAAACAGACAAGGTCATGTGTGAATAAAGATACCATTTAAACTAAAATTTGATTTTCAAATGGGATTTAGTCAAGCTAGCTTTTTTTTTCCAGGACTACCTGTCCATAATTATTTCTACCAGATTCCCAGTTGACTTTAAATGGCAAGCATTGAGAATTATTTTGCCTACACCAGATCTGCAATTTTATCAAGATCGAACACTCCTTTATTCTGCTATTCAGCAAGACTGAATCATTTATAGCCATGAAGTCAAAAGGAAGATATTTTTTTTTTAATTTGAAGATAATTTGGCCAGAGAAATCTGCACTAATATGAGACCGTTACTCTTGTTTTACGATACGATACAACAGAACTTTATTTATCCCAAGTGGGAAATTGTTTTGCCAACAGTCATAAACCACAAAATACATGAAACATGAAATTAAAGTGAGGAGTGGAAAGGATTGGGGATGTGCAAAGATTGGGGAAGGGGAAGGGAGTCAGTCTCAGTCTACCCCACGACAGAAAGGGGAGGAGTTGTACAGTTTGATAGCCACAGGGAAAAGGGATCACCTGTGTCGTTCTGTCTTGCATCTTGGTGGAACCAGTCTGTTGCTGAAGGTACTCCTCAAGTTGACCAGTGTGTCATGGAGGGGGTGAGCTGTATTGTCCAGAATGCTCCGCAATTTGAGGAGCATCCTCCCCTCCAAGACTACCTCCCAAGAATCCAACTCCGCCCCAGGACGGAGCCAACCCCTGATGAGTTTGTTAATTCTATCGACGTCCACAGCCTTCGCCCTGCTGCCCCAGCACACAGTAGCGAAGAAGATAGAACTGGCTACCACCAATTGATAGAACAGCTGAAGCATTTTACTGCAGATGTTGAATGAGCGGAGCCTTCTCAAAAAGTACAGCCAGCTATGTACTTTTACAGTATTTATTTCAATTTAATCATGGTCCATAATGTTTTAAAATAAATTACCATCAGATTCATGTCCCAAAACAGGGATCCTTTATTGCTAAGTATTACCATGTAGGGAAGAAGTAATGGATTGGGGAATGTTATTGGACAGAGACACCTTGATGTGCAAGTACATTGTTTCCTGAAAGTGGCATCAAGGGTAGGCAAGGTGGCAAAAAAAAAGGCTTGCCCTCATTGGCCATTCCATTAAGTTGGGATGGCATGTTAAAGTTGTACAAAACATTGGTTGAGCAGGACTTGGAATATAATGTACAGTTCTGGTCCCCACGTCCACAGGTAAGCACCAAAGGGTGTAGGAAATAACAGTGTTAAATAAAGATGTTGCCTTAGTTGGAAGGCTTGAATTATAAGGAGAGATTTAGATAGGCTGGATCTGTGAGGTGATGTGATAAAGTTATATAAAATTAAGAGGCATATAAAGGTAGATTGCAAGAGTCTGTTTCCCTGGGCAAAGGTGTCTACAACAAAAGGTGATATGTTAAAGTTGAGAGGGAGTATTTAATTTCTCTGCGGGGATGAATAGTTTTATCATATTGTATAAAGGGACTCTGAGGAGTAAATATTCCAACATAGTGTTTGGTATCTGGAATGAGCTAGAGGTGGTGGATGCAGAAACAGTAACAACGTTTGAAGTATTTGTACGTGTATTTGAATGAGCAAAGCATTGGTATTGGTTATTGGAATTAATGCAGTAGGATTTATAGAGATAAGCATGATAACATAGATGCAGTGCACCAAATAACCTGTTTCAATGCTGAATGACTCTGACTGGCCAAAAGTAAAGCAGGTGCCAGACAGAATTGTTTGCTGACATACCTGCCATCCATTGCCTAGCTTATAGAGTGTGGAATCAAATGGCTCCCTTTACTCTGCCCTTGATTTACAATTAAATTGGTATATACAAACCGCTCAAAATTGGCTTTGAAGAATTCTTTTTTATTGACCTAAGTTACATGAAATATGTTTCTGCATTGCCACCTTGCTGCAAAACTGAAGGATGACTAAGCAGAAGGAGGGGAGCAAATACCTAAAGGTAAAAGCAGAGGTTGACTGCAGTAAAGCTGCTGCATCTATTTGGGATAAGTAGAGAAAGTATTCCCTCTCTAAGAAAGCATTTGATGCTGACATGATTAGGCGTCTCAAATAGAGATTTTCATTATCTGGCACTCATCTCATTTTTCATCCGGATTTCTATTGAATAACCATTATGTTTTAAGCTTAATATTTAGTCATCCTGAATATTTTTCAGGATGACTAAATATTTTATGGAACTTTGAAAGTAAGGAATTTGTTTGCTCTTTTATGTTAAACTTGTTCCTGAAGGACCTGTGATGCATAATTAAAATACATGGTGTGGATTTGAAATAGAACTAAAATTCGTAGTTTTATCTTTAGTAATATTTTAAAAGAAATATAAATTTTGAAAGGCACTTTATCAAACTACTCTCAGTTAGAAAAGCAAAACTTGCCTTCCTGCAATACTAGTTTAACATGTCAAGCTAATTAACATGTATCTAGGTCAAAACATCATCCTCTCTTCACCAGGTATAATTTGGAAGCAAATGTCTTCTGACAAGATAATCAACATCCAAGAATTGTCATTGCATTGCAAATTTTAATATGGCAGTAGGAAATCTCCCTTTGTACTAAAACAGAAGAATACTTTCAACAGCAAGAAAAAGCTCCTTAATATTCTCCTCAGTGACAAAACAAAAAAAACAGTTATTGGTTCAATTATTTTGTCAGTCACTGAGCAAATAAATTGCATTTCATCTATTTTCCTACAATAACAAAACATTTTGTAACGTTTTGAATTCAGTTGTGCAATATAAACCAAATATATATTTCAATAAAGTGAGATTATTTAATTTATTCTGAATAGTATTTAGCCTGCAGAGCAACACATTTCCACAGCATCCTGATCCAAATCTGCACTCTTGACAGATCAGTGTTCAGATAGTTTATAACTTTCAGTAAATCTACATTTCTGCCACTTTCATGTACTTAAAAATCTGCAACACGTTATATTTGCCTACTATACAGTGCCCTCCATAATGTTTGGGACAAAAAAAACACCATTTATTTATTTGCCTCTGTACTCCACAATTTGAGATTTGTAATAGAAAAAATCACATGTGGTTCAGATTCAGATTCAGATTCAATTTATTGTCATTGCACTTTTCAGTACAACAAAATGGTTTAGCCTGCAGTCATACATAGAATAAATAACAAAACACACACTCAACACAGTACATCCACCACAGTGAGTCCACCAGGCACCTCCTCACTGTGATGGAAGGCAAAAGTCCCGAAGTCCATGTCTCTTCCCTCCTTGCTCTCCCTCTGCGCTGAAGCGATCCAGGCCTCCGATGTTGTGACCCAGCCGGGTGATGGTAAGTCCAGCTCCGCGAACCGGCCGGTGCAAACACCGCGGCCCGGTGCGGTCGAAGCCTCCGAAGCTACCGCCCTCCAGTCCAACGGACGCAGCTGTTGTTGCGGGAGCTCCGGAAAAACAGGTCACCGACCTGTGACCTGCGAGCTCCCGACGATGCCGTCCACTGGCCCACGGCCAAGACCACTGGGCCTGCGGCTGAGCCTCCGAGTCTCCGAAGTCCGGTCGGAAGTCGGGTCGCAACGCCACCACAGCCCCGAAGTCGGCCAGCCTCGCGTTGGTAAGTCCTGGCTCTGCCTCCGGAGCCTCGAGGTCGGTCCCTGTTGGAGGCCGTCAGCTTCGCGATAGGCCTCAGCGCAGACGGAGAAAAGAAAAGACAAACGGACTGCAGGCGAGCCGCAGCTGCAAGGCAGCGCCGCCACTTCCGGAAATATTACAAAGGATATTAAAAGTAACTAGGCTGAGGTCATTAACTAAATCATGGAAATGTTAAAGTGCACATTGTCAGATTTTATTAAAGGGTATTTTTATATATTTTGGTTTCACCATGTAGAAATTACAGCTGTGTTTATACATAGTTCCCCCCCCCCCCCCCCCCCCCCCCCCCCCATTTCAAGGCACCATAATGTTTGGGACACATGGCTTCACAGGTGTTTGTAATTGCTCAGGTGTGTTTAGATGTCTCCTGAAGAGAGCTCTCAGCACCTGGTCTTTCCTCCAGTCTTTCCATCACATTTGGAAACTTTTATTGCTGTTTATCAACATGAGGACCAAACTTGTGCCAATGAAAGCCATAGAAGCCATCATGAGACTGAGAAACAAGAAAATAACTATTAGAGATATCAGCCAAATCTCACGCTTACCAAAATCAACTGTTTGGAACATCATTAAGAAGAAAGAGAGCACTGGTGAACTTACTAATCGCAAAGGGACTGGCAGGCCAAGGAAGACCTCCACAGCTGATGACAGAAGAATTCTCTCTAGGATAAAGAAAAATCCCCCAAAATCTGTCCAACAGATCAGAAACACTCTTCAGGTGTAGATTTGTCAATGACCACTGTCCACAGAAGACTTCATGAACAGAACTACAGAGGCTACACTGCAAGATGCAAACCACTGGTTAGATGCAAAAAGAGGATGGCCAGGTTACTGTTTGCCAAAAATTAGTTAAAAGAGCAACCACAGTTCTCGAAAAAGGTCTTGTGGACAGATGAGACGAAGATTAACTTATATCAGAGTGATGGCAAGAGCGAAGTATGGACGAGAGAAGGAACTGCCCAAGATCCTTAGCATATTCCTCAGTCCATTGTGGGTTTTTATCTGATTTGGAACATGAGGAAAATCAAGCCATTGATTCTGGGCTGTTTGTTAAAAACCCTGCTTCTATGTCACCAATGCCACCCACCATTGGTTGCAAACTTGGGTCAAACCAGACAGTAGATACTTGTACTGGTATTCTGCTCATTACTGGGTTGAATGAAGTTCTCTATATGAAGAAATGAATTGCACTTGTAACTGAAATTAAAATCTGTTGTATGCTTTGGTTCTGCTCTTTTCCTCCTCCTTATATATTTGACGCTATTAATTTGCAATTGGTGTTAATGATATAAAAAGCTAATGAATCATCAACCATCTGTCCTCGTCAGCCAATTCATGGGCAGATGGAAAGGAACGGGGTACATATGCTAGTGAGTCCGTAGAGATATTGGAACCTTAAAATATCTGGATTTATCATGGTAATTTTGAGAGATCTCATTCTGTTGACAACCAGGACTGGGTCAAACTTTAGTTAATGACCTCAGCCTAGTTACGATTTCCAAAATATGTTGATTAATGTAATATTTTTCCTCTTGTCTTTAATAAATAAACAAAGGTATCACAAATTGAATTAATGGTCCTATTGATTCTACTTCTTGAAACTGGGATATTTTATATATCTTGTTTGTGGGTGATTTATGATCTTGATTAATCTGATAGTCGTGATACCTCTGCAGTGGAACCTTGATTGTCCACACTTCATTGTCACAGTCTGGAATATATCCAGTCATTTACATTAAAACACGGGATTTCGTTTTGCATAAACCAAAAGGCAGTTGAACATTATTAATTGATTCTTCACTGACTTTAAGGTTGTGACCCACCAAGTTAAGCAACTAGTATTATAAATGTTTAATGCAATAGCTTACAGTCCATGCCCTCTGCGGATTAGGAAGCAAACAGATTGATGTCACATGTGAAAAGCCTAAAGGGATCAGGTTGCTAATGGAGACTTTTCATTGAAATGCTGATGAGCTACATTTCAAAATATGGGGTCTTACCTGAACATGCTGGAGAAATAATGAGATGGATGTCTAAATGAACATTTGACAGTTAAGAAGTTACCATGTAAAATTAAAAATGGAGAGAACCTTAACTGACCATCAGTTTCACCAGCTTCCTTTAACTGCGTGATTGCAGATAAGCAGCTGGTAGAACTCTGCAGTCATCTGTGTGGAGTTTGCTCATTTTCCCTGTGAATGCATGGGTTTCCTTTGAGTGCTCCAATTTCCCCCCATGTCACAAAAATACATTAGGTTCATTGGATATTATAATTTACTCCTAGTGGTGGGGAGAGGACATGTAAAGTTGAAGGGATTCAGGACAAAATTGTATGCTTTGGAAAAGGATTGGTATTAAAAATGGGTGCTTGATGGTCAGTGTATACTCAGTGGGCTAAAGGACCTATGTTTGTGCTATTTGAAAATGCTAACAAACTTGGACAGTTTTCTCCACAGCTTTGGAAGTTGAGGGGAGACATGATAAAAGGATATAAAATTATGTGAGGCATAGACAGGTTAGACAGTTTTTCCAGGAGGGCAAATGTCAAGGACTAGAGGGCATAGCTTTAATGACAGGGGGAAAGTTTAGATGTGCAGGGCAAGTTATTTTTGCACAAAGAGAGTGGCAGGTACCAGGAACCACTGTCAGGGGTGGTGGTGAATCTGTGCGAGGTTTTACGAGATAGTAGTGGCCAGTGGATCTGGGGTGACGGAGGAACTGAAGGAAATCCACATTAGGCAGGAAATGGTATTGGATAGACTGATGGGACTGAAGGCTGATAAATCCCCAGGGCCTGATGGTCTGCATCCCAGGGTACTTAAGGAAGTGGCTCTAGAAATCGTGGGTGCATTGGTGATAATTTTCCAATGTTCTATAGACTCAGGATCAGTTCCAGTGGATTGGAGGGTACCTAATGTTACCCCACTTTTTAAGAAATGTGGGAGAGAGAAAACAGGGAATTATAGACCAGTTAGCCTGACATCGGTGGTGGGGAAGATGCTGGAGTCAATTATAAAAGATGAAATAGCCGCACATTTGGATAGTAGTAACAGGATCGGTCCGAGTCAGCATGGATTTACGAAAGGGAAATCATGCTTGACTAATCTTCTGGAATTTTTTGAGGATGTAACTAGGAAAATGGACAAGGGAGAGCCAGTGGATGTAGTGTACCTGGACTTTCAGAAAGCATTTGATAAGGTCCCACATAAGAGATTGGGCAAAAATTAGGGCACATGGTATTGGAGGTAGAGTGCTGACATGGATAGAGAAGTGGTTGGCAGACAGGAAAGAAAGAGTAGGGATTAACAGGTTCCTTTCAGAATGGCAGGCAGTGACTAGTGGGGTACCGCAAGGCTCGGAGCTGGGACTGCAGCTATTCACAATATACATCAATGATTTGGATGAAGGGATTCAAAGTAACATTAGCAAATTTGCAGATGACACAAAGCTGGGTGGCAATGGGAACTGTGAGGAGGATGCTATGAGAATGCAGGGTGACCTGGACAGGTTGGGGGAGTGGGCAGGTGCATGGCAGATAAAGTTTAACGCGGATAAATGTGAGGTTATGCACTTTGGTAGCAAAAACAGTAAGGCAGATTACTATCGAAATGGCGTCAAGTTGGGAAAAGGGGAAGTACAATGGGATCTGGGGGTCCTTGTACATCAGTCTATGAAAGTAAGCATGCAGGTACAGCAAGCAGTGAAGAAAGTGAATGGCATGTTGGCCTTTATAACAAGAGGAATCAAATATAGGAGCAAAGAGTTGTACAGAGCCCTAGTGAGACCACACCTGGAGTATTGTGTGCAGTTTTGGTCCCCTAATTTGAGGAAGGACATTCTTGCTATTGAGGAAGTTCAGCGTAGGTTAATTCCCGGGATGGCGGGGCTGTCATATGCTGAGAGAATGGAGCAGCTGGGCTTGTACACTCTGGAGTTTAGAAGGATGAGAGGAGATCTCATTGAAACATATAAGATTGTTAAGGGTTTGAACACGCTAGAGACAGGAAACATGTTCCAGATGTTGGGTGACCCCAGAACTAGGGGCCACCGTTTAGGAATAAGGAGTAAGCCATTTAGAACGGAGACGAGGAAACACTTTTTCTCACAGAGTGTGGATAGTCTGTGGAATTCTCTGCCTCAGAGGGCGGTGGAGGCAGGTTCTCTGGATGCTTTCAAGAGAGAGCTAGATAGGGCTCTTAAAATAGCGGAGTCAGGGGATATGGGAAAAAAGCAGAAACAGGGTACTGATTGGGGATGATCAGCCATGATCACATTGAATGGTGGTGCTGGCTCGAAGGGCCGAATGGCCTACTCCTGCACCTATTGTCTATTGTCTATTGTTTTTGGGCAGGCACATGTGTATCGAGGTAGATGGGTCACCTGCAGGCAGTGGAGATTAGTTTAACTTGACGTAATGATTTGGCACAGACATTGTGGATTGAATGACCTATTCCTCTGCTGTACTGTTTCGACTCTGAATTAGTTCTGCAGTATAAATGTTATTTTTTTTCCTTTCTAAAGAACCATTGTATCAGTTACTACATTTTAAACTAAAATTGCAAATGTAGTTAAATGCACGTTTCTTGAAATTGTGATGAAATGTATTCACTTTTGTTCCCTGCAGATAAACCTCAAAATTGGGATGTTTGGTACGAAAGCAAGTTTGACGATTGTGGAAAGGAAGCCTGCCTGTCATTTTCGAAGGATATTTTATGCTCTCGTGTTACAGTTGACCATAACTACTATGCCATCTGTCAGAACCTGCTCTCCAGGTATGCCAACTGGCGTGGTACATCAGGAGGGCTCTTGCATAACCCCCCCCCAGAAATTGTTAGAGTTGGCAGACTGGAAGCATTGCTCGAAGAATGTGCCAACCCAAAGAAAGAATATGGTCGATTCCAGGCAGCAAGAGAATTACGAGATTACCTTGCAAAGCTGAACAATAATGTAAGGTAGCTCAAAATGGGATCTACTGTTTTTTTACACTAGTTGCTCAAGTTTGAGACTGCAGTTAGTCAAATGTGAGAGTGGTTCCTGTGTCGAATGTAAATTTACATTGAATGAAACTATGCAGATATGACAGCACAATGTATTAATTAGTGCTTGGAACAACAATGGACATCTGCCAACCCATGTGTGGTGTTGATTATCTGATTAGAGCATTGAGCTTTTATTGACTCTGCCCATGGGTGAAGACCAGCAGGTCACTGGAGATAATAGACTGACAGGTTTATTGATTGCACATGTGTCAAAGGGCAATTGACAAAACACAACTTTACTGTCACAAATTGTGAGGTTGATGTCTTTACTGAAGAAACCTTGCTTAATTGAAAGCCTGTTTCAAGGCTTAAACCTGCTGATATTGTCTTGCATTTCTATATTTTGAATAAGGAAACGTTAAGTTTTTATTAAAAGACTTACGTACTGCCATTAAAATGTGCAAGATTTTGATATACTTTACTCTACTACTTTGAAAGTATGTGAACATTTATGTAATTTATCATCTGTACACTGAAGCACTGGGGAAAATAATGGCACTGCGGTATTCTTTTGAAAATCTTAAACCATTCCTTCATCAACATTAAGCAATAATTTGATGTTCTACAGAGAATAGGGAGAGGATCAAAAATCACATTAATTTAAAGTATTACATAAGATGTTTTTTGAGCATGAAATAGTGACCTGAGGTAGCAGTGAAATTTAAAAAAGGTGAGATAATCATTTAAGAACCAGTAGGGAATACTCAAAAACAGAACACATTTTCTGTAAATAAAATCAGGAGAGCTTCTTTTCTACAGGAAGCAGGAAGACGCAGGAGCATCTAGTATTTGAGCGTAAACCAAAGAGTAAGAGTTGTTCCAAATTACCTTCATCTTGGTAGAAGTAATGTATTTATTGCAGTAAACAACAATAAAAGCATAATGAGGACACATTTCAATAGCTGTTTGTATTTTAAAATTGCTTCTTTTATCACTGGGTTAAGGTTATTGGTCACAAGTTTACATTTGCCATGTGCTTGACTGGTTCTATTTTTTACTGATTTACTTGGCTGACGCAAATAGCAGTTGCTTTCTGCTGTCTGTAAACATGTTAGTACAGTATTGTAATTTGAAAGTTTAGGGTTAATATTTTCCATTATGTTCAACTAAACTATGTTAATTTGTTTGTAAGAAAGAACTGCAGATGCTGGTTAAAATCGAAGGTAGACACAAAATGCTGGGGTGTCTCAGCGGGTGAGGCAGCATCTCTGGAGAGAAGGAATGGGTGATGTTTCGGGTTGAGACCCTTCTTCAGACTGATGTCAGAGGAAGGGGTGGGACAAAGATAGAATGTAGCTTCCATTCTATCTTTGTCCCGCCCCCTCCCGACATCAGTCTGAAGAAGGGTCTCGACCCGAAACGTCACCCATTCCTTCTCTCCAGAGATGCTGCCTCACTCCCTGAGTTACTCCAGCATTTTGTGTCTACCTTATATCAATTTGTTTCCTGTTTTATAAAAAAAAATCTCTTTGGCACGTTAAACAAAAAGCCTGGTTATTTTTGTGGAAATGGGGTGGAAAATCTGCTTTTGCCGCTGATTTAGCTGAAGTGCAGCAGTAACACCATTGCCAGCTTCTTTCATGCTTGTGGTTCAATCTGGATAAATGTTAAGCTGTTCCCCATAAAGCAATTTTGTGGATTTAATTTTCATTGAAATCACGCTGATGCTTTTGATTCAAAAACTAGCTCAAGTTGGCTTTGTTCTAAAGGATTGAATGCTGCAACATCACAAAGTACAGTGAAAGCAATAGTGTTTTTTCAAATTCTCAGACACTGAAGTAATAAAATTATGATCCATTCAATGGTACATATGTAGCTTTTGTTCTGTATTCATTTGTTAGTGAAGATGAAGATGGTCAGCGATTTTATGAATGGGATTTGAAGATTGTAAAATGCTGTCTTCACCTTTTTTTAATATGTTATTTAGTTTCCATGTTTTATCAAAATTGTCTCACTGTGCCTTTCATTCAAAATTGTCTTTATAACTTAAAGTGGATTCATATAATAAAACATGTTACTTATTAAAACTGTTTGTTGTTAATGTCAAAATCAGCATTTTTTAATCTTTAAACGTGCTTTAAGGGGAGGCTGGTAGCTGTAAGAGGCTCAATATGCTGGTCCCTCTAGTGTTAGACTCCCCTACGCTGGGAAAAAGACTATTTGCTCTATCTATGCCCTCATTATTTTATAAATATCTAAGGCAGTAGAGTTGTTACCTTACAATGCCAGAGACCTAGGTTTGATCCTGACAATGGATGTTGTCTGTACGGAGTTTGTATGTATGAATGTGGCCATGTGGGTTTTCTACGGTTGCTCTGGTTTCTTCCCGCATTCCGAAGACATGTATGGGTGGTCAATGGTCGGCATGGACTGTGGGATGAAGGGGCTGATGCCTTGCTGAATCTCTAAACTGCAAAGTTTGTTGAAAGTGGTGTCGCAGATAGACAGGGTAGTGAAGGAGGCAATAGGCATGCTTGACATCATCAAGCAGGACATCAATTTGGGATGCCATGTTACAGCTTAGAAGACATTTGAGAGGCTACACTTGGGAGTTGTGTGCAGTTCTGGCCACATATCATCTGGAAAGATGTGATTCAGCTACAAGGGGTGCAGAAAATATTCACAAAGATAATGCCACAACTGTAGAGCATTAAATGAGAGACTGGTTGTGCCGGGACTATTTTCCAGTCCCAGATATTTATAAAATTATGAATCAATTTATAATTAATATAAATTAATGAATTATTAATTTATAATTTAAAGACAATAATATTTTAAAATTATAATTATTATAGTGCTAATACATGGTCAATCTGGCTGCCTTCACTCCACCTCCCACCGTCTACAAATGTCATTCATGTGGGTCATAGAGTACTGTCCTAGGTGAGTGCAACTCCAAGAAGATTGATGCAATCCAGAATAAAACAGCTGTCTTGGTTGACAAGGAGAGGATGCAAAAGTGAGATAACATATAACTACTGAGCACGGGTGATCAATGGCCAGCGTGGACTCGGTGGGCTGAAGAATCAGAATCAGATTTTATTCGTCAAGTATGTTTTGCAACATACGAGAAATTTCACTGGCCAGGTCAGTCACACAATTAAAAGCAACAGATTCAAAAACATATTTAACATGGACATCCATCACAGTGACTCCTACACATTCCTCACTGTGATGGAAGGCGAAATAAAGTTCAAGTCTCTTCCTTTATTCTTCCTTGGTCGAGGGCCTTGAGCCCTCCGTTGACGGGACGGTCTTGACTCCCGTAGCCGGCGGCGTTCGGGCCCTCCGCGTCAAGGTGTTCAGCTCCCGCATCGGGCGGATGTCAGCTCCCCCGTGCCGGGCAATCAAACCTCGCTTCGGGGCTGGACGAACCTTCTGCGGCGTTGGAGCACCAGACTTGCCTCTCCCGAGACTTCGAGCACTTGTTGGTAAGTCCGCAGGCTGCGGTGGGAGCGATCCCAGGCAAGGGATCCGCTCCGATGGTAAGTCCGTGCCCCGCGGTGGGGCTTACGGCTCCAGCCATCGCCCGGAGAGCCACAGAGCCCGGAGAATGTGATCCGAAACTCAATCACATCTCCGGGAAGGTAAGGACTTGAAAAAAAGTTTCTCCCGATCCCCTCCCCCCGCACCCCACATTAAACAAACTGAAGAACATAAAAACAAACTTTAAACAGACGCTAAAAATAACAAAAAGATGAAAAAACGAACAGACTGCCGGCAGGGCTGGCCATCTCCCTGGTGGTCTTTACTGTAGTACTGAAGGACCTGTATCCATGCTGTATCTTTCAGCTCTAAATTCTAGGTTTCTGGTCTTTGATTCTGGACAGGCCGTTTAAGAAGCTTTTGGATTTTACGCAGCTCATAGCATATGCATGATTATTTCTGATGTAAAGTCATCAACCTTAAATGTCAACACCATTTTCCTCTTCTCACATACTGCTTGTCCTGTTGAGCGTTTCCAGCGCCTGAGGTATTTTGCTTTCATTTCTTTATCCAGCGCATGCAGTAGTTTTCAAGGGTTTAGTGAGAATACTACAGGCACGTGCCGTGAGTAATTGCCCAGGGTAGGCAGTCAGTCAGCTTTAAACAAATCTTAAACCACGCATGCGCAGATTGTTCTCTCCGTAAGCTGTCAGTCGACTTTTATAAAAGTCTTCAAAAGCCAAATCTCTTAATAAAGTACCGTATTTCCTGGCAATGAAAACGCATCCCCATTTTGAGTTGCTACATTTTGAAAGAAGGCTGGTGGGACATAAAATTTCTCATGCTCAAAAAAATAAAAGTAAAGAAAGCAATTTGCCAATAACTCACCAACTCACTGCTGCCGCAGCGCTCCCGGCGCGGAGCCACCGCATTGTGGCCAGGGTGCTCGGGTGGCTGCGAGTGGCTGCTGGAACCAGACAGTGGACGCCACCTCAGCGCCTTCTGCCGGCCCGCTCTCCTCTGGCAGTGCTCTCCGTCTGAACATCTCTCACCTGCCGCTCGCCAGCTTCGCTCATGTCAGCCGCTTCCCGCAAATCCTTAAATTCCGACAGCCGAGTAACCTCAATAGGTCCCTTGATCGTGCTGTCGGGAATTTAAGGATTTGCGGGAAGCGGCTGACATGAGTGAGGCCGGCGAATAGCAGGAGAGAGGTTTTCAGATGGAGAGCACTGCCAGAGGTGAGCGGGGGCCGGCAGAAGGAGCTGAGGTGGTGGCCGCACGCAGCCACCCGAGCTACTTCTCCCCCCGGCCACAATGCAGTGGCTCCGCGCCCGGATCATTGCGGCAAGTGAGTTGCTGGCATGATCCCCGACCCCCTCCTCCCCTCCCCAGCAGCGCTGTCCTTTTACAGCTGCTTCCCATTAGCTGCCAGCAATGAGGGATAGACTTGGTTATCCCTCAGTACAACCAAATCGTTCTTGATGTTGCTGTACTGAGGGATAGCCAAACCTTCCAACTTCGGCATCCAAGACACGTGTACATTTTCGTGCATTATTTTTGAGTATTTAAAAACATATAGCACCAAGAAATCTACTTACCACATCATTTGTACACGGACTCCATTCTCTCTTTGTTTCTTAAGATATTCTTAAGATAATGGCAATCCATGTTTGAAAAACCCGCCAAGAAACTTGCGCAGTGCATGCGCTGTATGCGGCTGCGCATGTGCATTACTGCAAAGGCAGAATTTCAGCCGCCTTCAGTCCCCTGGAAATTGACGGCTTGAAGCATCGTCGACTGCACGTGGGCTGCACAGACCTTCGCGTGTTACATGCACTGCGGTTGAAAAGCATGGATAATTATGCCTACCTAAGCGATCTCTTAGGTAGGCATTATTCACCCATGGCTTTACTATTTATGTTTAATAATTACCATTTTATAATTTTAGTCAGGACTGGCAGTGCCTACCCTGACGGCACGTGGCTGGAATACTATCAGTTGGAAATGAAGACCTGAAGAAACACATTCTGAAAACCAAAGAGTTTTGGAGCTACTGTGTTATTCAATCTTGTAGACAATGTTTATCCAGATGGACGAAAGAATGTAACATTAGCTAACGACCAGGTAGTGGAAGGTTTGAGCTTCCTTGGTGCCAATAGATAAACAGAAATAGGACATGCAATGAAGAAATCTGAACATGGCTAATGATTAGTTAGCAAGAATGAAAATGTAACACTTTTGATCAAACTTTTGAAGGATATAAGTGTTACTGTGACACCTAAATAAGAACAGCAGAAATTGTTTATTTTGTCACATTGGGTGTGAAAGCTGGAATCTACAAGTGCAAGGTGAATAGGATCGAATCATTTGAAATGTGGAAGATTGCTGAACTTTCTTTCGAAGGCGAGGAGAGTCGGTCATTCAGATCTGGGCCAAACAAAGCCCAATTATTCACTCAAGGTAATGATATTCAAACAGAAACTGGTTTTATTTGGATAGAATACATGCACCAATAATGAAATGAAGACCACCGTTATGTGTTGTAAAACAGAAGAAAACACATGTGGAAGACAGCAAACAAAGTAGGTGAGTGTACTCAGAAACCTCTTATAACTTTACAACTAGTTCAGGCTATCATTGTCAATGTCATCTTGGAGAGAACTAATCCATTGAATCGCCATGAATCAACACAGACCAGGTGGCATCTAATTGAATTGGTCTGATCAGGAGTAGCATTGTTCTTGGCAAAATACTGCAGATTTTGGAAATCTTAAAAATAAAATCTGAGGAAGTAGGTTGGGAAGCATCAATGGAAAGAGAAACTGACTACATTTCAGGAAGATGACGATTCATCAAGTGGAGGAAGTTGGAGATTCTGCAAACGTTAAGTTGCAGAGGAGAATGGGGTAAATAAACAAAAATCGGTATAGGGTGGAAACCAAGAGCCATTGAATAGCACGAGTGGCAATGGTACTGGCTGAAATCCAGAGGATTAAGATGCATGGGATCCACAGTGACTTGCTAGTTTGCATTCAGAACTGACTTACCCATGGAGTTCAGAAGGTAGTGTTAAAAGGGCGTTATCCAGGCTGGAGGTCTTTGACCAGGGATCTGTGGTTTGTGATATACAGTATATAATGACTTGAACAAAAATGTAGATCAGTTGGTTAGTAAAACCCCTGTCTCACTGTGCGAGTTGGCCCACGAGTGACCCCGAGTTTTCACTCGTGGTGATCACGTAGCGGGAACGTCGGAACTCGCACGAGCAACTTATCGACTCGTGGCGCTAACGGCAGGTACTCGGGAAACTTGTTAACTCGTGAAAAAAATCAAACATGTTTGATTTTTTCCACGAGTCAAATTAACTGTTCAAGTGTAAAATGGAAACATTTTAACTCGTTGTAATAACGTAGTGGCCCCGTGCGTTTATCTTAGTGTCTCGTGAGTGTACCGTGGGAACTTTAATAATCTGTTCTTTTGCTCGTAAGACTGAACCAAAGATAGACACAAAATGCTGGAGTTTATAACTCAGCGGACCAGGCAGCATCTCTGGAGAGAAGGAATAGAGTCGAGACCCTTCTTCAGACTTTCCTTCGCTCCAGAGATGCAGCCTGTCCCGCAGAGTTACTCCAGCATTTCGTGTCTATCTTTGGCCTTTCTGCCACTTGTCCCCGTGGCTTCACTCTGTCTCAATGAACGGCTTAAAGACCTGCCGTAGGGGCAAGTCTGGGGTGGTGGGTGGGATGTGTCCACGTGTGATGCTCCATCCACCCCCCCGGGGCCGAGAGTGTGGGATTGGGAAGGAACTGCAGATGCTGGTTCACACCGGAGATAGACACACACAATGCTGGGTTAACTCGGCGGGACAGGCAGCATCTCTGGAGCGAAGGAATGGGTGGCATTTCGGGTAAGTCTGAAGAAGGGTCTCGACTCTATTCCTTCTCTCCAGAGATGCTGCCAGGTCCGCTGAGTTGTGTGTGTGTGTCTCTCTCCCTCTCTGTCTATCTGTGTGTATCTGTGTGTGTGTGTCTGCTGTCGGGTCCCGGAGGCCGCTCAAAGTCACCCGAGCTGCTTGATTCCTCTGAAGTGGTGGCCAGCTGCTGTCTGTGTGTGTGTGTGTGTGTGTGTGTGTGTGTGTGTGTGTGTGTGTGTGTCTCTCTCCCTCTCTGTCTATCTGTGTGTGTGTGTGTGTGTGTGTGTGTGTGTGTACTGTCGGGTCCCGGTGGCCGCTCAAAGTCACCCGAGCTGCTTAATTCCTCTGAAGTGGTGGCCAGCTGCTGTCTGTGTGTATCTCTGTGTGTGTGTGTGTGTGTGTGTGTGTGTGTGTGTGTGTGTGTGTGTGTGTGTGTGTGTCTCTCTCTCTCCCTCTCTGTCTATCTGTGTGTATCTGTGTGTGTGCCTGATGTCGGGTCCCGGTGGCCGCTCAAAGTCATCCGAGCTGCCTCATTCCTCTGAAGTGGTGACCAGCTGCTGTCTGTGTGTATCTCTCTCTGTGTGTGTGTGTGTGTGTGTGTGTGTGTGTGTCTCTCTCTCTCCCTCTCTGTCTATCTGTGTGTGTGTGTGTGTGTACTGTCGGGTCCCGGTGGCCGCTCAGTCACCCGAGCTGCTTAATTCCTCTGAAGTGGTGGCCAGCTGCTGTCTGTGTGTATCTCTGTGTGTGTGTGTGTGTGTGTGTGTCTCTCTCTCTCCCTCTCTGTCTATCTGTGTGTATCTGTGTGTGTGTCTGATGTCGGGTCCCGGTGGCCGCTCAAAGTCATCCGAGCTGCCTCATTCCTCTGAAGTGGTGACCAGCTGCTGTCTGTGTGTATCTGTGTGTGTGTGTGTGTGTGTGTGTGTGTGTGTGTGTGTGTGTGTGTGTGTGTCTCTCTCTCCCTCTCTGTCTATCTGTGTGTGTGTGTGTGTGTGTGTGTGTGTGTGTGTACTGTCGGGTCCCGGTGGCCGCTCAGTCACCCGAGCTGCTTAATTCCTCTGAAGTGGTGGCCAGCTGCTGTCTGTGTGTATCTCTGTGTGTGTGTGTGTGTGTGTGTGTGTGTGTGTGTGTGTGTGTGTGTGTGTGTGTGTCTCTCTCTCTCTCCCTCTCTGTCTATCTGTGTGTATCTGTGTGTGTGTCTGCTGTCGGGTCCCGGTGGCCGCTCAAAGTCACCCGAGCTGCTTCATTCCTCTGAAGTGGTGGCCAGCTGCTGTCTGTGTGTGTGTGTGTGTGTGTACTGTCGGGTCCCGGCGGCCGCTCAGTCACCCGAGCTGCTTAATTCCTCTGAAGTGGTGGCCAGCTGCTGTCTGTGTGTATCTCTCTGTGTGTGTGTGTGTGTGTGTGTGTGTGTCTGCGTCTGCTGTCGGGTCCCAACGGCCGCTCAATGTCAGTCACCCGGGCTGCTTCCTTTTTTAAAATTATTTAAAATAGAGATCCATTGCAAAAAAGTATTTAAAAACATAAAAAAACAAGAAATGCTTGGTAGAATGCGCATTTTCCCATTGTAGGTCATATCAATAGATGCGGCCGCGCTGAAATAACTCAAAACCACAGGATGGAGATGTATTTTAACATTGTTGCTTTATTAAACCATACCTTCATTCACGGTTGGCTCAAGAGTAACGGGAGAGGAACTTGCTAACTCGGGAGAGGAACTTGCTAACTCGGGAGAGGAACTTGCAACATCGCAGCAATTACATACCCGTGGGAACTCGGCCACACACTTGATCATACACTTGCAGTCTCGTGCGCAGCCACGAGTCTATCACTCGGGGTACCTCATGGGTCAACTCGCACAGTGAGATCAGTTGGGCAGTAAGTTTGCAGATGACGCATACATTAGTGGAATTGCAAACAGTGAAGAAAGCTGTCAAAGGATGCAGATGTATATAAATTAGTTACAGATATGTGTGGAGAAATAGAAGATGGGGTTTAACCCTGTAAGGTTTTTCACCTTTGGGGTCAAATGTAAAGGAAAAGTACACAGTTAATGGCAGGACTCTTAACAGCATTGTTGTACAGCGGGATCTTGGGGTCCAAATCAATACACTAGTGTCAATGTTGCTTGACAATGGTTAACTTGAAATAGGCCCGTTTTTTTTGGGCTGCATAAGTACTTGAAGAGGTATGTAGGAAGGAACTGCAGATGCTGCTTTAGACAGAAGATAGACACAAAGTGCTGGAGTTACTCAGCGGGACAGGCATCATCTCTGGAGAAGGGTTACGACCCGAAACATCGCCCATTCCTTCACTCCAGAGATGCTGCCTGTCCCTGACCTCAGCATTTTGTGTTTATTAGAAAAAGTAGACCATTTGACTGGATGGTAGGCTGCCATTTATAAATTATACTTATTGGTAATTGGTTGAGTTATTGGATTGGTGTTGGAGGGCATGTTGCAAGGAAATAAATGCAGAATAAGACAAATGGAAGCTGGCATTAACTTAATGGGCCTTATGCCCTGCTGTACTGTAGGAAATGTGAGGATGACTGTTGGCTACTTAAAATGATCCTTTTTTTCAGCTTCATAATCTCCAATCCCAAATCTGTCTTGGCATTTACCAATCACTTTTGAATCAGGCTGAAGTTTCCAGTCTGTCACTGCTCCCTATACAGTGGCTTGCAAAAGTTTTCATACCCTTGAACTTTTCCACATTTTGTCACGTTACAACCACAAACGTAAATGTATTTTATTGGGATTTTATGTGATAGACCAACACAAAGTGGCGCATAATTGTGAAGTGGAAGGAAAATGATACATGGTTTTCAAATTGTTTTACAAAATAAAAAACTGAAAAGTGTGGCGTGCAAAAGTATTCAGCCCCCTTTACTCTGATACCCCTAAATAAAATCCAGTGCAACCAATTGCCTGCAGAAGTCACCTAATTAGTAAATAGAGTCCACTTGTGTGTAATCTAATCTCAGTATAAATACAGCTGTTCTGTGAAGGCCTCAGAGGTTTGTTAGAGAACATTAGTGAACAAATAGCATCATGAAGCCCAAGGAACACACCAGACAGGTCAGGGATAAAGTTGTGAAGAAGTTTAAAGCAGGGTTAGGTTATAAAAAAATATCCCAAGCTTTGAACATCTCACGGAGCACTGTTCAATCCATCATCCGAAAATGGAAAGAGTATGGCACAACTGCAAACCTACCAAGACATGGCCGTCCACCTAAACTGACAGGCCGGGCAAGGAGAGCATTGATCAGAGAAGCAGCCAAGAGGCCCATGGTAACTCTGGCGGAGCTGCAGAGATCCACAGCTCAGGTGGGAGAATCTGGCCACAGGACAACTATCGGGCCTTTATGGAAGAGTGGCAAGAAGAAAGCCATTGTTGAAACAAAGCCATAAGAAGTCCCAATTGCAGCTTGCCACAAGCCATGTGGGGGACACAGCAAACATGTGGAGGAAGGTGCTCTGGTCTGATGAGACCAAAATTGAACTTTTTGGCCTAAATGCAAAGCGCTTGTGGTGGAAAACTAACACTGCGCATCACCCTGAACACACCATCCCCACTGTGAAACATGGTGGTGGCAGCATCATGCTGTGAGGATGCTTTTCTTCAGCAGGGACAGGGAAGCTGGTCAGAGTTGATGGGAAGATGGATGGAGTCAAATACAGGGCAATCTTGGAAGAAAACCTGTTAGAGTCTGCAAAGGACTTGAGACTGGGGCAGCGGTTCACCTTCCAGCAGGACAACAACCCTAAACTTACAGCCAGAGTTACAACGGAATGGTTTAGATTGAAGCATATTCATGTGTTAGAATGGCCCAGTCAAAGTCCAGACCTAAATCCAATTGAGAATCTCTGGCAAGACTTGAAAATTGCTGTTCACAGATGCTCTCCATCCAATCTGACTGAGCTTGAGCTATTTTGCAAAGAAGAATGGGCAAGAATTTCAGTCTCTAGAAGTGCAAAGCTGGTAGAGACATACCCCAAAAGACTTGTAGCTGTAATTGCAGCGAAAGGTGGTTCTACAAAGTATTGACTCGGGGGGCTGAATACTTTTGCACGCCACATTTTTCAGTTTTTTATTTGTAATAAAATTTGGAAACGATGTATAATTTTCCTTCCACTCACAATAATGCACCACTTTGTGTTGGTCTATCACATAAAATCCCAATAAAATAAATTTACGTTTGTGGTTGTAACGTGACAAAATGTGGAAAAGTTCTAGGGGTATGAAAACTTTTGCAAGCCACTGTAATTTCAGAAAGACTTCC
This sequence comes from Okamejei kenojei, assembly GCA_035221665.1. Classification (NCBI taxonomy): domain Eukaryota; kingdom Metazoa; phylum Chordata; class Chondrichthyes; order Rajiformes; family Rajidae; genus Okamejei; species Okamejei kenojei. The sequence continues at coordinate 50,291,132 of CM069144.1, read as the reverse complement.
TAACTTTTCTCTGTCCACCTCAACTTCGTTCTCAATTCTATGGATGGGATTTTTTTTCATTTAAAAACAGCTTGTTACATGCATTAGTCTCTGCACCAGAGAAATACCAATGTTTTAGTTCATTTAACATTTCTTTAAAATAAATTCCAACTGTATTTAAAGTGCATGTATGATGTGGTGAGATAAAGGATAAGGTTTCACAAAGAAAATAATAAAAAGATCGTGTGAAATAAAATTGGAAGGCAGGAAGTGTGATGACATTTTTTGACAACATTTTAATTTTCTAAATGCTGCACATGTAAATTAGAAAGACAAAATATAGGAAGTACACAGCTGATCAGGTAACATCTATGGAGTGTGGAAATTGCGGCAATGTTTCACATCAGTGCCATTTTGCCAAAGTGATGATGAATGGTCATTGAACTGATTTGTCAATGTTCTCGCTCCACTAATGCTGTTAGACTATATAATAATGTGGCTTGATCAATATCTAATGGATTATTTGCTGGCAAGCATTCTGTTTACACTTCACTGTTAATTAGAAACATTGATATAACCAGACATTTCTGAGGTGCTCCACACTAGAACCATGTTGCATTGTTTCTAGAAACAAGACACTGAGGGGGAATTGGTAAAGGTTGACTAAATAGATTTAGCTGCATCTCACAGCCCCTTAAAACCTTTGTTAAATCTATCCCCATTTGATTTTTTTTGCTAATGTGAAGGGCTTTTAAAAATATGGTCAATGTTTCCCTTTGCTGTTTTACCAGCATTCTAAATCTAAGATTTGAATGAACAGAGAAACCGAGTTACTTGAAGACTTCAATTTTTTAGTAACTCGATTTCTCTGCCTGTATCAGAATGGGTCGGGTATCATCGATGATATTAGCTTGATTTTTCTCTTATCGTTAGCATAGCCTGAACTGCTGGACATGACTCGCATCCATGTATTTTACTTTGGAGTCACGTGAGTGACTTCGTGAAGACCCCGCCAGCACGCATGCACGACATATCGTCGTGCGCATCTGCATCGACAAGCTGGGGGGGGGGGGAGTGCGCTCTCTCCACCAGCTCCTTCAACAAGACCGGCAAAGGTAAGAATACTAACCTTTTGTTGGTTGCAGGAAGGAAGGAACGGGAGGGAAGGCAGACTTCCCAAGAGCCGCGGGTCACCGACAGGCCAGCGGCCACTTTCCCCGGAGCTGCGAGACCCGCCAGCAGCATCCGGACGGCCAGGGGAAAATGTGCGGAAGTCGGGCGCTTCAGTTACACCAGCGCCCGACTTCTCTCCCGACTAGATGTCCACACGGGAGCTGGGAATGCCAGCCCCAGACTCAGTGCCCCCAGTCCCCAGGAAGCGGGGGAGAAACCAGGTACATGGAAGAGTGCCTCGCCCCCCGACAGCGGCATCACCCCGTGTTGCTGTGGATCCACGGGGGCCGGGCCGGGGAACGGCTGCGCTACAGGGGAGCCCCGCAGCCGCAGCACGCCACGAAGAAGATTGAGCAATAGTGGAGGTAAGCCTGCACGGACTTCGGGGAGCCAGGTACCGGGGACCGGCGCCGACTCATCTCCACTGCCTTCCTACCAGGCAGGTGGACCGCCACAGTCCGCTCGAAGGCCAACTAGCGGAAAGTCCATGCGGGAGTCGTATGGGCCTGCAGGAACAGTAGCCCACGACAACCTACCTTTGGGTATGGAAGTGTGGTCTGCTGGTAGAAGCCCCAGAGAAATTGCAGAGCCTGGGGAAGTCGGCTTGTCCGCCGCGAGTAGCGGGGACGGTCGCATTGCGAGGTTGGAGCTCTTGGTGGAGCAACTAGTCCAACGGGATATGGACCGGGATGAACGGGAGTCTCGGGCCTCCACAAGCCACGCCAGGAGACCGCCCAGCATATTGTCTTCTCCAGCCAGAAGTACCAGAAGTTGCTGGATGCTGACTATGATGATGAACCAGGGATGCCAGAGGCCGGAGAGCCTAGGTGCGGACCTGCTGGATTTATTGGGGAAATTTGCCACAGCTACCCACAATGGGGAGCCGCTGCACCCCAAACTGGCGGGATCCATTGACTATCTGACCACTCACCAGTCCCTGGGTCAGGTAGTCACTGACACCATGGACGCATTCAAACCGCCCGACAACTGCATCACTTTAAGTGTGCCCACGGGGAATGCTCACATTTGGGGGAATTGAGTACTACCACCAAGATGCAGGACGTCCGCCTACAGCGCATTCTCAAACTTCTATCGACGGGCATTACAGCATTTGCCTGCACCCTCGATGGGGATGATGTGCCCAGCGAGCAGCAGGATGCCCTGGCAAAAGGGGTGATTGGCAAAATGACACACAAACCCCTTGAGTTTGTGTCTAACATCTTTACAAAAACCAAAAAAGATGGGGGGAGTCGGATCATCATAGACCTAACCCTGTTGAACACTTTTGTACCATATACCAATCTTCATATAGTTACCTTCGAAACAGCTAAGCAGCTGCCTACCAGGGGTGCTTTATGGCTTGCATCAATTTAAAAGATGCATACTATACAGTCCCCATCACAGAATCTCACAGGAAGTCCTGAACTTTGTCTGGAAGGGATAGTTGTGGCAATACAAAGCCTTACCCAATGGGTTACCCACAGCCCCAGACTATTTACCAAATTAGTAAAAACCATATTGGCACTCATCCAATAACACAATTCTATCGTCATGGCATATTTAGACGATATCCTTAGCGTAGGACAGACCCTCCAATTGGCTACGCTGGCCATTCCAGCGACCAAATCTTTATTTGAGACGTTAGGGTTTGTAACCCATCCAGACATATCCACCCAGAACCCCTCTCAAGTTATGGATTACCTGGGTTCACCATTGACACAAACTTACTGAAGATCACTATCCTGACCAACAAAGCTTTAGACATAAAAGAAGCATGCTACAGCCTTGCTTGCGCCAGGGTACCGACTATCTGACAAACGGCAAAAGAAATTGGGAACCTGGTAGCTACGTTCTCAGCTGCGCAATTCGGACCATTACATTACAAAAATTTACAAAGAGTAAAGATAGCAGCATTAAAAGCAAATGCTGGGCACTTTGATAGACCAATATGGTTGATAATCCAGCTAGAGCTGAGCTACAATGGTGGATTGACATTATTAGTGAGTGTCACAGACCCATCATTGTTAGCAACCCATCCGTCGTGCTACAGACTGACGCAAGCGCACAAGGTTGGGGTACAACTGATACCATGTCCAGTTGTGGTGGCAGATGGGACCCTCACGAGTCTCCCCTCCTCCAGACACCAGGGATAAATTATCTGGAGATGTTAGGGGTTTTCCAGGAACTGCGGGCTTACTGTCCCAATTCACGGCACTTGTAAGTCCGCTCCAAACAGATAACACAATGGTGGTGGCTTATATCATTCATATGGGTGGTATCAGGTCGTTAGCTTGGGACGAATTGGCAAATACAATCTGGCACTGGTGCATTGAGAGAAATATTTGGATCACAGCGACCTATTTACCAGGGAAGTTCAATACAGTGACGGACACCAGTTCATGAGTGTTCAATGATAACATCGAGTAGATGTTGAATCCCCCAAATTTGGTGAAATTATAGCTCACTTAGGCACGCCAGATATTGACCTCTTTACGTCCAGGTTGAACCATCAGATACCAACGTATGTGTCTTGGGAACCAGACCCTGGGGGAGTAGCTATGGATGTTTTTCTCTCCATTGGGGGGGAAATGGTTTTACTACGTATTTCCCCCATTCTGCCTCATCAGTCGGGTATTGCAGAAAATTCAACTGGATTCTGCAACTGGCATTGATCATACCCGACTGGCCTACACAGCCATGGTACCCGATGGCCCTCCAAATCTTGCAACGTCCGTGGATTCAGTTTGGTAAAAATCCCACATTGATTACTAACCCCATTACGGGGGACAGTCACCCGTGCCGTGGTCACCTAAACATGTTGGCCTGCAGGTACTATAGGGGCCGCTCGTCAAGGCCGGCATATCACCAAGAGCCATGGACCTCATTCTCAGCGTCATGCCGAGCATCAACCAGGAGGCAGTGCCTCACCCCGGTCAGGAAGTGGGTGGCATTCTGCTCCCGTACCAACACGACCTACAACTCGGCTACGATTCCTGATGTCCTGGAATTCCTAGCGGGCCCTCATTACGATGCGGGCCTTAGCTCCAGTGCCATCAACAGCGCCAGGAGTGCATTGTCCTCATACCTAGACATCGGTATAGGCTCCATCCACCTGGTGTCTAAATTCATGAGGGGAGTGATCCACGGCCCAGATACAACATCACCTGGGATGTAGGGATCATTCTGACCCTACTGAGGAGCTGGTCTCCTATGACAGAGTTACCACTCAAAAAGCTTACCCTCAAAGTGGTGATGCTGATGGCACTGACTACAGCTCAACAAGTCCAGGCCTTACAGAAGCTGTGGCTGGATAGCATGGTCTCCACCCCTGCAAAGGTGAATTTCTTTGTCCAGGACCTATTGAAGCAGCACAGACCTGGGGATCGTGGGCTGCAGGTGGAGTTTTGGGCGTACCCCATTGATGCCACCCTCTGCATAATCACCCATCTCTGCCTCTACATCCGCACTACAGGAACCATCCGGAAGATGGAGCAGGGGCTCCTCATCAGCCACAACTCTCCACATCACCGGGTGACTGTGCAGACTATCGCAAGGTGGCTCAGGGCGGTGTTGGGTACAGCAGGAATAGGTACTAACATTTTTAAATCTCACTCTACCAGGGCTGCATCCACATCAGCGGCGAGGGCCATGGAGGTGCCCATGGACCACATCCTCGCCACCGCGGGCTGGGCCAGTGAAGCAACCTTCCAGCGGTTCTACAATAAGCCGCTGGTTGCCCCTGCAACGTTCGCGGAAGCCGTGCTGAGAGCCGCTCCGATTTGTCCCCGAATTAAGGGTCTTTTGCTTTGTTATTGTTTATGTTAATATCTGTGCATTATTTTTCAGCCTGTTCAGTCTGGAATGCATTAACTACCTTCTTCCATCAGTATTGCAGCAGTGTGATAGCATGGACGTTGTCCAGGGCGTGAAATCACAGAGCTTTGAAATCTTCACGAAGTCACTCACGTGACTCCAAAGTAAAATAGTAAGATTAAACGAGAACTTACCAAGTTCGAAGGTTGATCTTTATTTTACGAGGAGTCGCGGTGAGGGATTTCATGCCCACCGCTCCCACCCTCTATCATAAGGTCAACTGGTATGTTCTACGTTCTTAATCTTACTATTTCCAGTCATGGTGCGTTCTGTGATTCCACACCGCTGCTTTGAAGAATGTCGCGCATGCGTGCTGGCGGGGTCTTCACGAAATCCCTCACCGCGACTCCTCATAAAATAAAGATCAACCTTCGAACTTGGTAAGTTCTCGTTTAATCTTACTATTTTATATCGCTTACCTTCCGTAGTCTGTGTTCCCATTCTGTAACTGCTCTCTGAATCTGAAGAAGGGTCTCGACCCGAAACTTCACCCATTTCTTCTCTCCAGACATGCTGCCTGTCCCACTGAGTTCCTCCAACATTTTGTGTCTATAACTGCCCTCATTCCTTATGTACCAATGACCAACTTCTCTCTTCCACAAAGCCTCCATTCACCCGTTGCTCAGTTTGCAGCTTATCCCACGAGACTCCTGGCCTCCTCACCCTATCAGAGATATAATTTAGTCTCCTCCCTCCCTGCAGTGTGATACTAATTAGTCTTTCCTCATTCCCAATTCTGATGAATGGTCTTTGATCCAAACTGTTAACAGTTTCTCTGACTATCAGTGCTGCCTGACCTCAACATTCTCAGCATTTTCAGTATTTATTCTAAATTTCCTATTCTCACCGCTGGCAAGTTTTTTTGAATTTAAAAAAAAAGGCATTTGACAGCAGAGTTGTTTTAAAGCCGATAATTTCTATCACGGAGCAAATCTTGATCAGACAAGCTGCTGAATAGAAATGGAGAAGGAAATTCTGAAAATGCACCAAGAACATTTAGTCTCTTAGGGATCCTGCAGAAATCCAGCAGAAATGGTGAAAGAAACATGTTGCCTACCATTCCAGCTGCCCACCCATTATATCATGCAGCTTCTGCCCGGTCTGTATCAAAATATGTGGAACCGACAACACATTTGCAACCACCTTGACCACAAAGCTAGAATGGAAGCATGCCATGTTTGGACCTGCCAAAGACGTGAAGAAGATAGGTACTAATTTGATAAATTCCGTAGTTGGGTTCAAATCCTGATCAGAGCCGTCTATGAATTCCCTATTTAACAATTGTAGACAAAATGTGATCTAAATGCTTCATTCTTGTAATGATAAAATTAATTTACTTACTTAAAAATTGTTCATTTATTTTGGAGAATTCCTCAGGCTAATGTTATCGCCTATTACTTAACATTTTTCCTCCAAGGTAAATAAAACAATTGACCTGCACCCTGACATATTTTCAGGGGCTATGCAGGATTTAATGTTCTATCTATGCAACTAACTCTCTGGCTTTAACTGTGGCTTCCAACATAACGATATGTTTTCTAAGTGCTGCTAATTAATTTCTTAATGAAATTAAATGATTGTATCTGATTGAAACTCATTTGAAATTTGATATGTAGAATATAGAACAGAGCAGTACACTTAGGCCCACAATATTTGTGCCGTTAAACTGATCTCATCTGCCTGTATTTGATTCATATCCCACCATTCCATGCACTTTCATGTGCCTATCTAAAAGCCTCTTAAATGCCACTGTCATATCCGCCTCCAGCACCAACCCTGGCAATGCATTCTAGGCACCCATTGAGTGTAAAGAAAACTTGCCCCGCACATTAATCTTTTCCCCGCTCTCTTTATAACCATGTCCTCTAGTGTTGGTCATTTCCATCCTGGGGTAGAAAGGTTCTGACTGTATATCCTAACCTATGTCTCTCATAATTGTATATACTTCTACCATGTCTCCCCTCAATCTCTGATTTTCCAGAAAAAAAACAATCCAAGTCTATTCAACCTCTCCCTGCAGCTGAAACCCTCAAATCCATGCTCCATTCTGGTAAATCTCCTCTGCACACTCTCCAAAGCCTCCACAGTGTTGCTGTAATTTGTGCTAAATGTATTTGTCATTTACTTCCCCCTGGAGAGAAGGAATGGGTGACATTTTGGGTTGAGACCCTTCATCTCCAGCATTTTGTGTCTATCTCCGGTGTGAACCTGCATCTGCAGTTCCATCCTATAAATACTGGTAATTTGAAGTAAAAAACACATTCTGGAAATCCTCAATAAGTCAGGCAGTATCTGTGGAGAGAGAAACAGATAGCAATCTTTCCACAAAATGCTGCCCGACCTGCTGACTCTTTCCAATGCTTGGTTATTTTAACTTATTTTCAAACTGGGTGGCACAGTAGTGCAACGGTAGAATAGCTGCCTCACAGCGTCAGAGACCCGGGTTAGATCTTGACTACGGGTGCTGGCTGTATGGAGTTTGTACGTTTTCCCTGTGACCCAGTGGGTTTTCTCCAGGTGCTCTGGTTTCCTCCCACACTCCACAGACGTACAGGTTTCTAAGTTAATCGGCTCCGGTAAGTTGTAAAATTGTTCCTAGTGCGTGTAGGGTGATCATCGGTTGCGCAGACTCAGTGGGCTGAAGGGCTGTATCTCCAATGTCTAAACTAAAAATAAAATACTGTCGAGCAATAATACAAAAGCATGCAAAATACACTGGGCACATTAGATCTAAATATCCATTGTCACTTTGGACGTTGAAGAAGGGTTACGACACGAAACGTCACCCATTCCTTCTCTCCAGAGATGCTGCCTACCCCACTGAGGTAATGAGGTACCCACTTAGGTCCTTCTATCTTCGACCTAAGGACTGCGAGGGTTGCACTAGGCTTTGTTTTGCTTTTGCACCAAGTTTTTTACTTATTGAAAAAAAATTATTTTCTGTTTATTATATTATTTATTGAGTACTGTGTTGCAAACTTGTTGTTGCAAATAAGAATTTCATTGTTCCATAGAAACATAGAAAATGGGTGCAGGAGGAGGCCATTCGGCCCTTCGAGCCAGCCCCGCCATTCATTGTGATCATGGATGATCGTCCCCAATCAATAACCCCTGCCTGCCCTCCCCATATCCCTTGATTCCACTAGCCCCTCCAGCTCTATCTAACTCTCTCTTAAATCCATCCAGCGATTTGGCCTCCACTGCCCTCTGTGGCAGGGAATTCCACAAATTCACAACTCCCTGGGTGAAAAAGTTTTTTCTCAGCTCAGTCTTAAATGACCTCCCCTTTATTCTAAGACTGTGGCCCCTGGTCTGGACTCGCCCAACATTGGGAACATTTTTCCTGCATCTAGCTTGTCCAGTCCTTTTATAATTTTATATGTTTCTATAAAATCCCCCCTCATCCTTCTAAACTCCAGTGAATACAAGCCTAGTCTTTTCAATCTTTCCTCACATGACAGTCCCGCCATCCCAGGGATCAATCTCGTGAACCTACACTGCACTGCCTCAATCACAAGGATGTCCTTCCTCAAATTAGGAAACCAAAACTGTACACAATACTCCAGATGTGGTCTTACCAGAGCCCTATACAACTGCAGAAGAACCTCTTTACTCCTATACTGAAAACCTCTTGTTATGAAGGCCAACATTCCGTTAGCTTTCTTCATTGCCTGCTGTACCTGCACGCCAACTTTCAGTGACTGGTGTACAAGGACACCCAGGTCTCGCTGCACCTCCCCCTTACCTAATCTAACCCCATTGAGATAATAATCTGCCCCCTTGTTTTTGCCGCCAAAATGGATAACCTCACATTTATCTATATTAACATGCATCTGCCATGCATCTGCCCACTCACTCAACCTGTCCAAGTCACCCTGCAACCTCCTAACATCCTCTTCACAGTTCACACTGCCACCCAGCTTTGTGCCATTACCTTGTTACCCATAATAATTTCATCATATCTGCCTTCAAGGCACCCACATTTGACTTTGTTAGTCTTTTTCCCTTAACATATCAAAAGAAGCTTTTACTGTCCTTTATATTCCTGGCCAGCTTCCCCTCGCACTTCATCTTTTCAGCCCGTATTGCCCGTTTTGTTTCATTCTGTTGTCCTATGAAAGTTTCCCAATCCTCTGGCTTCCAGCTACTCTTTGCTGTGTTATACATCTTTTCTTTTAGTTTTATTCTATCCCTAACTTCTCTTGTCAGCCACGGTTGCCTCCTACTCCCCTTAGAATCTTTCTTCCTTTTTGGAATGAAATGATCCTTCGTCTTCCAGATTATGCCCAGAAATTCCTGCCATTGCTGTTCCACCGTCATTCCTGCTAGGATCCCTTTTCAGTCTACCTTGGCCAGCTCCCTTCTCATGCCTTAATTGTCCCCTTTGTTCAAATGCATCAATGGCACTTCCAATTTAACCTTCTCCTTCTCAAATTGCAGATTAAAACTAATCATATTATTATCGCTACCTCCAAGCGGTTCCTTTACCTCGAGTTCTTATCATATCTGGTTCATAGGACAACACTAAATCCAGAATTGCCTTTTCTCTGGTCGGCTCCATTACAAGCTGCACTAAGAATCCATCTCGGAGGCACTCTACAAACTCTCTTTCTTGGGGTCCTGAACCAACCTGATTTTCCCAGTCTACCTGCATATTGAAATCCCCCATCACCGCAGTGGCATTACCTTTGCTACATGCCAGTTTTAACTCCTGCTGCAACTTACATCCTACAACCAGGCTACTATTTGGGGGTCTGTAGATAACACTAATTAGTGTCTTCTTGCCTTTACAATTCCTTAATTCAATGCACAGTGACTCTACCTCGTCAGTCCCTATGTCTTCCCTTGCAAGGGACTGAATTCCATCCCTCACCAGCAGAGCTACCCCCCTCCCCCTCCTCTGCCCACCTGCCTGTCCTTTCTATAGGAGGTATAACCCTGAATATTACGTTCCCAGGCCCGATCCTCCTGCAGCCACGTCTCAGAAATCCACACAATGTCATATCTACCAACCTCTAACTGAGCCTCAAGCTCATCTACACCTTTCACATCTATCCCTATTACGCTTGGCCATACTATCCTATCCCTTTGTGAGCTTTCTTTCCCGTTAATTCTGGTGTCAATAACTATCCCTTTACTCTCTTTCCCTTTACCTCCGTCCTTGACTATCCCATTTGACCCCCCCCTCCTTATTTAGTTTAAAACCACCCGTGTAGCAGTGGCAAACCTGCCTGCCAGAATGCTGGTCCCCCACCTGTTAGGGACATATAACAATAAAACCCTCTTAATTCAGAGAAACAATTCTGCTTGCATTACCCTGCAGGAGGTAGTCCTTATTTACATAACATGCAATTAAATTGTTATTGCATTTCCAAATGGTGGGGGGGTCAAGAATAATCAAATAATCATGTGCTGTATCGAGAGGCAACCGTGTTAGAGGTGCTACCTATGAGGAAAACTTTGGTATCTGTGAAACTACTGAACTTGCCCTTGAAAGAAACAGTGGCACAGAAATTATGCTGACATCTTAAAACGATTTTTCAGAAGAATACTTGAGGTCAAATTTCCTGTGAAGCCGATTTATCCACATTGAAATACAAATATGGCAGGAAAGGAATGCAAATTCACCACTGTCAATAGGGGTGTTTGCAAGTCATCTGCCAAGGTGCCCTACTGTCAGAAACTCTCAATTATTATGCAGAGCATTAGAATGCCCATTGAGATATAGAGCCCATTCCAGCTGCTCAGACCTTCTGCATGCATAACTGTATGAATAATATTGAGAAAAATGAGACTCGTGCTATATTTGCTAATTATCACACAAGCCTCTCTGGGAAAATTAATAGACATAAACAAACTACAGAAATCTGTTATATCATATCAGTTGGCAAGCTGTAGAGTACCTATACTTAAGCAAAAAGAAAACCGCTGGAGGAACGCGGCAGGTTAAGGAAGGTACCCAAATACCTTTTAGACAGGTACATGGATAGAGTAGGTTTAGATGGCTATGGGCCAAAAGCAGGCTGGTGGGACTAGTGCAGATGGGGCATGTTGTGCGAAAGAGCCTGCTGCACTGTATGACTGTATGACTATGAGAGTGGCAAAGGAATTGTCGACATTTCAGATCGAGACCCTGCAGCTGAACAGTCATATTGCAGGGTTCTGACCTGAAATGTTGACGATTCCCTCTACCTACCCAACCACCTCCCTCTGCCCCAACTTCCTTACCCTCACAGATGCAGCCTGACCCACTAGGTTCCTCCAGCAGTTTGGTCTTTGCTCCAGCTTCCAGCACCTTCAATCTCTTGTGTCACTGTGTACCGACACTTTACAGCCTGGGTCTAAAAAAAATCAGGAAGTCGCGTTAGCAAGTCTTTTACACGGGTGGCAGGTTGGTTTTTAAAAAAAAAAAAATTTATTAAAAGCATATGTACAAATGACAATAAACAACAAACTGGTTACAGAGTTCTTACATAGCTTCAATTATTAAAGTTTTTTTTTAAAGAAAAGAAATAGAGAAAGAAAGAGATAAGAGAAACTGTAAACTAATAGAAAGAAAAAAAAGCAAGAAAGAAAGGAGATTACAAATATAAAGATTGTAGAGATAGATCCGGGAGATGTTGAGTATAGTTGTTCATCCAACCCTAAACTCAAGTTGTGACTTTAATTTTGTGTTAAACCAGTTTACTTTTTAAAAATTCAATAAATGGAGACCATATTTTAAAAAAAACAGTTCTGATTTGTCAATTAAGACAAATCTTATTTTTTTCCAAATGCAAGGTCTCGGTCATTTCCATAATCCACATATTAATTGTGGAGGTTGCTGGTTTTTTCCAAAATTTAAGTATTAATTTTTTCTCAGTTATTAAACTGTAATCAAGAAAGTGTCTCTGGCTTATCGTAAAGTTTGTGGTATGTTCTGATAATCCTAATATTGTTAATTTTGGATCTGGGTCCAGTTGATTATCGATAACTTTAGAGATAATTTTTAAAATGTCCGTCCAAAAATTTTGCGTTTTTATACAAGTTACAAAAGTGTGAGTTAAATTGGCTTCTTGAAATTGACATTTATCACAGAGAGGGGAAATACTTGGGAAGATCCTATTTAATTTTGTCTTTGAATAGTATAGTCTATGTAATAGTTTAAACTGTATTAAGGAATGTCTAGTGTTTATCGAGCAATGATGTATATATTGTAAACTTTCATCCCATGTGTCTTTCATTATGGGTTGAGCCAATTCATCCTCCCATGCTCGTCTATATGACTGCGTGGCACGTTTTAACATATAACGTGGAAGCAGCACAAATGATTGATTTTATACAATTACTAGACTAAGTGGAACCCGTTGGGTCCCAGTCACACGGGAGACCTGGTCCCCCAACGCAACCCATTTCCCAACACAATATTCCACCACTGACCACAAATGTGAGGCAGGGGGGTTGTGAGGCCGGCGGGGGAGGTGTGAGACGGAGGGGGTGTGAGGCGGGGTGGTGTGAGGCAAGGAGGGTGTGAGGTGGGGGGGGGTGTGAGGGGGGGGGTTATGGGTGGGGGCAGGGGGGTGTGTGGGTGGGGGGGGTTGTAGGGGTGGAGGGGTGTATGGGGAGGGTGTGTGTGGGGGAGGGGTGAGTAGCAGTGGGAAGGGTGTGTGGGTGGGAAGGGGGGTTGTGGGGGCAAGGGTGGGTTGTGGGGGTAGGAACGTGGGGGCGGGGTGAAGGGGTGTGTGGGCAAGGGGGGGAAGGGTGTGTGGGGGCATGGGGGGAGGGGTAGGTGGGTTGTGGGGGCATTGTGGAGTGGGGAGGGGGTATGTGGGCGGGGGGGGTGTTATGGGGGCGGGAGGTGTGTGGGGACGGGGGAGTGTGGGGGCGGTGAGGTGTGGGTGTGTGTGGGGGAGGGTGTGGAGAAGAGAGCTCGGAGAAAAGACAGAGGGGGATATCACGGGGTGGGTAGCAGGAGCCAGCGATGGAGACCAGAGGGGAAGGGGCCGTAGCTGACGGTGCGCTGATGATTCACAGCGGAAGCTGGTCGCTGGACGTTCTCCGTCTGGCGACATCTCCGACTCCACGCCGGGCTAGGCCGGGCTGGGATGGGCTCCCGCTTCCGGTCCCTTCGAAACTTGTGTCTGGTTGGAGACCAGGTCATAGAGAGCCGGCCATCCAGATCCTCCCTCAGCTCCAGTAGAATCTCCGTTTTCCGTTTGGCAACATCTCCACACTGGGCTGGGTTGAGTGGGGTCACTTCCGGTCCCTCTGAAAGTTGTGTCTGGTTGGAGACCTCCGCCGGCCAACCAGAGCGTCCCTCAGATCCAGTAAAGACGCAATGGCGCAGGAAAGGGCGGACCGTCCCGCGGAGTGACAGGAGAAAAGACCAATCCATGCGGCGCCAACTGGCAGGAGAGGAGATCGATCTGCGTAGGCGCGATTTTTAAACCTCGCTAACATTTACATTAGACCCCCGATTGGAACAAAACTTTGTGCACTCGCAGCAGAGGAGAACGGTGAGGACGCTGGCAAAAGATCATAGCGCTATAGTGAACCGTTTTTGAGCAAATAGAAAGTCCGCACAAACCATAAGATAACAAGATCAGAGTTTTAGTTATGTACTAGACTAAGTGGGACCCGTTGGGTCCCATTCTCACATGGGAGGCCTGGTCCCCGAACGCAATATTCCACCACTCACCCATAGCCCCCAACTGCGCAGGCGGGGGTGACGGGTTCCTGTTGTGACGCTCCTGATCCATCCCCCCACTCCGCCGCTTGCCATTCCCCCCCCACGCCCTCAGTCCATCCAATCTCAACCCCCCCCGGCCCCCATCCACTATTAGTGGCTCTCTGGCAGCGCAGCTATTCCCGCCCATTGGGTTCCCATTGTGACGTAGAACACGCAGGCATAACTGCGCAGGCACAGCTGACGAGCATGGCAAGTGGAAAAGGGATTTATTAAAGTTTAAAACGTGAATAACTTAAAATATAACAACAATTTAAATGTTAGAGATGAGATTTATTAAGATCACTTCTTTCTTGTTGTGTCTCTTGTTGCGTTCTGCTGCTCACTGCCTCTTGATGCCTCTTTGCTGTTGATGGAAAAAAAGACACAATTGTAACATAGAGACATTGAGTGGTCAAATTTTAACGAAGAAAATCTGAGGATTTACTTCAAAAGTCATCATTCAACCAAGCACACTTTTAATGACAACATTCTTGGTCGATGTTCCATCCTTCAGGAAAACGGTCCGTGCTGAAATACCGGCTTCTCGATGTAGATCAACACCTTCTCCATTGTTTGGCCTTGCACTTTATGGATCATCATAGCAAAACTTGATTGAATGGGGAATTGGGTCTGCTGAAGGGGAATGTCCGCCTTCTGTCAAATTGTGCTTAATCCTAGGAATGAGAACAATGTCATCTTTGAAGGCTCCCAAGTAGATTCTTACAACGATCAGATGATTGTGTAGCTCTTTCACAATCATCCTCGTTCCATTGCATAGCTTTGGGGGTTCCAAGTTTCTCATTAACATGATTGGAGATCCTTTTTTCAACTTCAATTTGTGTGGTGGTAATCCAGAGATCTCGAGTGAATCGAGGAATTCTGTTGGGAAGTGAGTGGCATTAGTTCCGGCAGTGACAGCATTGAGCACTCCTTAATGATTCCAGGGAAGCGTCTGATACATGTAGGATTGATCCTTCTCATCGTATCGTTTTGCGGAACCAAGATACAATTGTTGGAGAGTAATTCTGCAGGATTGTCAAATGCGGGATAGATGAAATCAATACAATCCTCCAGTGTTTTTGCTGATAGAACCATGTCTTGTGGCATTTCAATTTCATCATCTTCATTCTTTAAAATGTCGTCTTCTCCAACTTTCAACAAAAATTGAGAATAGTCGCTTTCTCCCTCTTTCAATCGCATATTCGTCTGCAATTGAAACTTGGTGAAAAGTGTCCACAAGTAGGATTTCTTGATGCAGGAATTTTCAACATCAGCATCATTTCCCCTTTTCACTACACGCAGGAGTAGTCAAAAATCACCACAACAAATGGTAAGAATGCCTCCAAAAGTCTTAGTGTTGGTGCTTAGATCTTGAAGAGTTCTGTCCATTGCTTCAAAGCTCTCCCTCCTAATCATTGGGCATTCATCCCATACAATGAGTTTCACTTGCCTCATCAAACATGTCGTGTTTTTCGCAATGTTGCAGAATGTATCCTCGATCAATTGGATGGGTGTCTTGAATCGAGAATGTGCAGTTCTTCCACCAGGCATTCATTTAGCTGCTATCCCAGAGGATGCAATAGCCACATCACCTTGAACTCTAGCTTTGGAGAGGATCAAACTGGTGATGAATGTTTTTCCCGTTCCTCCTGGTGAATCAATGAAAAACATTTTCAAACATCCTTTTCAAACATTGCACACCTGGTCATACACTGCTCTCTGCTCAGCAATCAGCAGAGGCTCATCCTCCTCAACAAATTGCTGTTGTTCAGTTCTATTGTATTGCAATTCCTGCAGCAATTCTGGATTGTCATCATCAAGGTGCATCCTTCCATTTCTTGGTTGTGGCAAATGAAATCATTCCATTGTTTTGTTGTAATTCTCAAGCTTGTCTTGAATATACAACAGAGCCTGATCATGATGCTTCTCTTCAATCATGATATTAGGATCACTCATTGTTCTCTGTTCTTTGTACTTGAAGTGGGCTGTCGAGGGGGGGTGCGAGTGTCCTGCAGCCGGGGGAGGGGGACAGCTTGAGGTGGGTGCTTTCGGCGGGGCGGGGGGGGAAGTCATCCAGCCGGGGAAGGAGGGAGAGCGTCGTGCAGTCAGAAGAGGGGGATGGCAGCAGGCGGGGGCTGTCGGGAGTGAATGACCTCCAGGCGGGGGAGAGGGACAGCTTCAAGTGGGGTCTGTCGGAGGGAGCACCCTGCAGCTGGGGGAGGGGGATGATAGCAGGCGGGGGCTGTCGGAGGGGGGGGGGGTGAACGTCCCCTAGGCGGGAGCGAGGGATGGCCTCAGGCGGGAGCTGTCAGGGGGAGCGTCCTGCAGCCGGGGAGGTGCGCGGCTTCAGACGGGGTCTGTCTGGGGCCGGTGGGGATGAGGGAATCTTGCCGGGGGAGGGGGACAGCCTCAAAATGTCATTTTTCAAACTCTTCTAAACTCGCCAATTAGGTCGCCCAAGTAGGACAGCCTCTTAATGGTTCTAATATCTGATGTTCTCAGTGAAACTCTGCTCTTGCATTAGAAACATGTTGAAATTTTGCATTAGAAACATGTTGAAATTTTACTGGGAGCTTAGGGCCAAAGTATACAGTGAGAAGGATTATCAATAGCATGAATGTGCTGTATAGTCACATTATCTCAGTAATTCAAGTAAGTGAGTCCATTGTGTTGCAAGAAAATGTATGCAATTTGTTCTCGTCTGACTGTGGGCAGCTCTCAGATTTCTTCAAATTTGCAATATTGCCATGAACATTAGATGGAATTTAATCTATTTTCCTTGAACAGGAAGAAAGCTCTGCTTTATACTCAGAATAGAATAAATACTTCATTAGTTTCTATGCCGTCCGACATCTGTTCGGCCACCTCCTTTGTATCAACAATACACCCTCTTTTGAAACACTACCAAAAATTTACTACGATTTCATGGAATGGTTTTTTCTTCTCCTCCCTCCAGTTTTATTTTTTGACTCATGAAGGCACTGACCTGTGGAGAAGTATGATTCGATGGGGATGTAATTCACTGATGTATTGTTTGTAGCCAGTCTCACTGTCTGGCACTTAGCAGGATGATCAACCATCTGTGTAGGGATTCAAGGTGAGCCTGAGTCTATCCAGAGCTGTGATTTACACTTGTATCACCAGTTAAAATAAAAACAGTATCATCAGTACTTTATTTTTACAGATGCCGGAGACTGGATGTTCGTTAAAAAAAAAAATCTGTTTATCTCAAGTTTCCAACGTCAAATATAAAATTTGTTCTCAGCAGGTCTCTATGTTTTGAGGGTGACTTGCACTCTGGCCCTCTGGGTTCTGAGGTTACTGATGAGGCCAACGTTGGAGCTGCCTGGGTCTGGTAGGAAGTGTCTGATCAGGAGGTGGGCGAGTCAAAAGAGTCAAGAGTGTTTAATTCTCAGATCTAATGACAATGGAACAATGAAATTCTTACTTGCAGCAGTATAACAGGCCTGTAAATGCAATGCACATAGATAATATTGAATAATAAATAATAAATGAATAACTCCAACACTATTGCAAGAAGCACCCGCAAAGTCCTTAATGCAACCAACGACAATCCATAGTTTGGAATGGTGGCGCAGCAGTAGAGATGCTGCCTTACAGTGCCAGAGACCCGGGTTCGATCCTGACTATGGGTGGTGTCTGTACAGAGTTTGTAGGTTCTCCCCGTGATCGTGTGGGTTGGCCCCGGGTGCTGCAGTTTCCTCCCACATTCCAAAGACGTACAGGTTTCCAGGTTAACTTGGCTTTGGTAAAAATTGTAAATTTTCCTTAGTTTGTAGGATAGTGCTGGAGTACAGGGTGATCGCTGGTCGGAGTGGACTCATTCGGCCGAAGGACCTGTCTCCACGCTGTATCTCTAAACTAAACTCCGTTTGTAGTTGAAGTGAGTGTTGTGTGATGTTCAGGAGACGGGTGGTTGTTGGGAAGAGCCACGTTTGAACCTGTTGATTATGGTTTTCAGATTCCACACTTTCTTCCCGATGGCGGGAGTGTAATGAATATGTAACCAGGGTGATGTGGGTCTTTGATGATGCTGGCTGCTTTTTTGAGGCAGTTCCTTTTTATGCTGGGGAAGTCAGTATATGTGGAGGATTAGGGCAGTGTCTACCGTTCTCAACAATCTCTTTTGTTCCTGGGTGTTTAAATTGCCATACAGGTCAGGATGCAACCAGTTAATAAGCTCTCTATTGTGCACTTGTGGAAGTTCAAGAGAGTATTCAGCGACTTACCAAATCTCTTCAATCTTCTGCCATTTATTCTGTGCTTCTGTGTGCTCTGCAAGGTATTAAAGGTTCTAGGATCTATCCCAAATGGTCCTCCTATGTTTTTATTAGTCATGGTACAGAGATTCCCAGTAGGCAGTGGGAATGTTGCAGTTTTTTTTCAACTAGGCTATGAGAACGACCTTGTGTCTTTTCCTCTGTCTATCTGGTAATATTTTTCTACGATAGTCCGAAATTGAGCACCTGTGGCAAGAATCTGGTCTAGGCATGTGAAAATATGGACAGCACATTGATCATCAAGGATGATGATGATAAAAGATCCGTCATGACATACCTGTCCTCAATATCCAATGACATTGAACTGTATTGTCGCCAGAACTGCTGAGAGAGATGAGATCCTGTTGTTTTGCATTCATTCCCTCGTTCTATGTAACCTTTTCATATCTCTGCTTCCCTCTCCCTGACTCTCAGTTTCATGTCTCGACCCGATACATCACCCATTCCTTTTCTCCAGAGATGCTGGCTGACCCGCTTTTTGTGTCTATCTTCAGAGTTTGACTAACTCAAAAATGAATTAAATACCACAGTTGTAACTGCATTCAACAGCATAGAAGATATTCAACAGAAAAAAAATGTCAATGTATAAAATTAAAACTTTTGCCTACATATGCTTCACGTAGCGCAGCTAACAGAGCCACTGCCTCCCAGTTCCAGTGACCCCGGAGCTTGGCTCTTGTCTCTAACTCCCTGTAACTGCAAGGGATTTCTGCTGGTGCCCCAGTTTCCTGTCACATCGCAAACGCTTATAGGTTGGTAGGTTAATTGGCCACTGTAAATTACTCCTAGTGTGTAGTTGAGTGGTAGAATATGGGGAGAATAAAATAGCTTAGTGTGGGAGGAATATAAACGGATGCTTGATGCTCAGCCAAATGTGCTGTTTCCCTGCTATATGTCTTTATAACTCTAGTTTAGCACAAATTTATAAAACATCCTTCAATTCTAAATGTACACCTAAATCTTGAGATTTCTACATTTTTCTGCATTGTTGCCTGGTTACAAAATAATTTCTGTTGCAAACTATGTCTATCAAAACATAAGGACAGGCTTAAGTTTCTTATGCAAGTTCTGCACTAAAATTCCCGTAACATGAAAGTCTTGAAATTACATTACTGGCAGTGTAGTGGGACTGACAATGTTAGCAACAAGGTCATCACGCGATGTGTTTTCTTGTTGGATTACTTCACCCCTGCCCCTCGAGTAGGGATTGAGTTTTTCTGGAAATTGAGGATTTCCTGGAACAAGACAGTTGGTCTGTTTCATTTTTAGAATTTGGGAATACAAATTATCTAAAGTGCAGTTACCATACAGTGCATACAGAAAGTATTCAGACCCCTTCACTTTTTCCCCATTTTGTTACGTTACAGCCTTATTCTAAAATTGATTGAATTTTTTTTTTTAATCATCAATCTAATTACAATACCTCATAATATAAGAGCAAAAACAGGTGTTATGAAATATTTGCAAAGTAATTAAAAAGAAATAACTGAAATATCATATTTACATAACTATTCAGACCCTTTGCTATGACACTCAGAATTGAGCTTCAGTGCATCCTGTTTCCATTGATTATCCTTGAGATGTTTCTACAACTTGATTGGAGTCCACAAGTGGTAAATTAAATTGATTGTACATGATTTGGAAAGGCACACACCTGTCTATATAAGATCCTGCAGTAGACAGTGCAAAAACTAAGCCATGAGGATGAAGGAATTGTCCGGAGACCTCCGAGACAGGATTGTGTCGAGACACAGATCTGGGGAAGGGTATAAAACAATTTCTGCAGCATTGCAGGTCCCGAAGAGCTCAGGGGCCTCTGCATTCTTAAATGGAAGAACTTTGAAACCACCAGGACTGTTCATAGAGCTGGCCATCTAGCCAAACTGAGCAATCGGGGGAGAAGGGCCTTGATCAGGGAGGTGACTAAGAACCCGATGGTCACTCTGACAGAGCTCCAGAGTTCCTCTGTGGAGATGGGAGAAACTTCCAGAAGGACAACCATATCTGCAGCATTCCACCAATCAGGCCTTTTGTGGTAGTGGCCAGACGGAAGCCACTACTTACTAAAATGCACATGACAGCCCGCTTGGAGTTTGCCAGAAGGCACCTAAACGGGATTATCTGGTCTGATGAAACCAAGATTGAACTCTTTGGCCTGAATGCCAAGTGTCACGTCTGGGGGAAACCAGGCACTGCTCATCACTGGCCAATACCATACCTACGGTGAAGCATGGTGGTGGCAGCATCATGCTGTGGGGATGTTTTTCAGCGGCAGAAACTGGGAGACTAGTCAGGATCGAGGGAAAGATGAACAGAGCAAAGTACAGAGAGATCCTTGATGAAAACCTGCTCCAGAGCGTTCAGGACCTCAGACTGGGGCAGAGGTTCACCTTCCAACAGGACAACGACCCCAAGCACCACGCGAGAAGTGGATTTGTGACAAGTCTGTGAATGTCCTTGAGTGGCCCAGCCAGAGCCCAGACTTGAACCCGATCGAATATCTCTGAAGGGACCTGAAAATAGCTGTGCATCGATGCTCCCCATCCAACCTGACAGAGCTTCAGAGAATCTGCAGAGAAGAATGGGAGAAATTACCCAAATACAGGTGTGCCAAGCTTGTAGCGTCATACCCAAGAAGACTTGAGGCTGTAATCGCTGCCAAAGGTGCCTCGACAAAGTACTGAGTGAAGGGCATGAATACTTATGTAAATGTGTTATTTCAGTTATTTATTTTTAACTACTTTACAAAAATCTCTAAACACCTGTTTTTGCTTTTTTTATTATGGAGTATTGTGTGTAGATTTATGATTTAAAAAAAAAATAATTTAATCCATTTTAGAATAAGGCTGTAATGTAACAGAATGGAAAAAATAAAGGTAAATACTTTCTGAATGCACTGTCTATCAATCATTCAATTTTCCAGCCCCCCTCTGATCTTAAAACTCTGCTTTCAAGAATTGGACATTTCTACCCTGGGAAAAAGGTCTGACTGTCTACCCTCTCTACGCCTCTCATAATTTTATAAATTGGTATCAGGTCTCCCCTAGCCTCTGATGTTCCAGAAAATAATAATGGTACATGGAGTATAATAAAGGAAAAGGATTTATTAATTTTGCAAATAATAGAAAAGCATTTAAATAATGTGAGTGCCTGAATGCTGGTGTTCAGAGAGCCACAAGTGTCCTCAAATATAAGCATTTAACTATACTAAGTAGTTAGGAAGGAAAACGTAATGTTGTCCTTTTTTTGCAATTGAGACCACACCTGGAGCACTGCATGTATTTATAGCAGTTTAAGGACTAGATGCCTCCCTTGAAGCCAATGTAGTGTAGGCTCACTATGTGGATTCCTGGGAAGAAAGGCTTGTCCTAGAAGGACAGATTAGGTAGATTCTGCCAAACTATCTGGAGGTCTGAGGAATGAGAGATAATATCCTTGAAATATAGAAACAAGGAACTGCAGATGCTGCTTTACACAAGAGGACACAAAGTGTGGAGTAAGTCAACAGGTCAGGCAGCATCTCCGGAGGATGTGGATAGGGGACATTTTAGTTTGGGAAGAGTCCATTTCTGTCCTCTACTGACCTGCTGAGTTACTCCACACTTTGTGTCCTTTCTTGAAATATATAAGCTTATGAGGGGGACTTAAATGAAAGATATCAGGAAGATGTTTTTCCTGGCTGGAGAATCTCAAACTGGATGGAAGGGGCAGAACCTTGGGATAAAGGGTGCTCATTTAATACTGAAATTTCTTATGTCTGTGTATTTATGAATTTTCGACAGTTATGGGTGCTTAGTAAAGGGCCGTCCCACTTTCACGACCTAATTCACAACCTCTGCCGAGTTTGCCCTTGACTCATACTCGCAACATAGTCGTCACAAGGTCGTAGGAGGTCGTAGGTAGGTCGTAGCAAGCCGTGATGCTAGTCGTAGGTACTTGTGGCATCAAGTAGGTCGAGCGTTTTTTCTAGCCTGATGAAAAATGTCCACGAGTAAAATAGGTCGTGAATTAGGTCATGAAAGTGGGACAGGACCTTAACTTTATGTTCAATATGTAACTGACTAGATCTTTGGATTGTAAAGGATTTGTGACTTCTGGGAAGCATCCATGTTCTTTATTAAATGGCTGAGCAGACTTAAGGAATCTTGTAGCCTACCCTGGCTGCTTTGTTCTAAAGTTGTCATTAGTGCTAATACATGGCCAATCTGCCTGCCTTCACTCCACCTCCCACAAGTGCTTGAGACGCTGGCCAGGGCTGCATTCTGAAATGGACAACTGCATGCAAAGATACCGTGTTATTTTAATAATGCATGTGCTAGCGGGTGATTGAAAGTATTTTCAGCAAAGCTTAGAAGGGGCGGTGGGAGTTGGGGATATAGGCGTGATACTATTGTTAGTGGCATCTTGAGATTTCAGTCCCACTCTGTCCTCAGCCTTGACATGGTGACAGTAGATAATCTGAGATGTGTCTTGTCAGTGGAAAGGACGTTCAGCACATAGTGTGTGAGGTAATGGAACGTGTTTACTATCTCATGGGAAAGAGTTTATGCGCTGGCATGAGTTTTATTAAGGGTGCTTGCATTACTGATAGAGGTACAGACTACACACTTTACAAAGCTGCCTAATAAAAGCATCACATTGCATGTTTCATTATTCCACAGTTCTTCACAACACAGGTCTCTGTGTCCAGCTTCCTCAGAGTTATTGAATTATTAATGAATCTATTGAATTATTAGTACAGGGGAGATGAACTGAATGTTAAATTTTGTTACTGTTTTTCTAGTTGGTCTCCTTGCCTAATGCTTTCTCTCTCCCACAATCTCAGCACCTCCACAGTTCCACAATGTTGGATCTAACAGCATCAATGGCTCCTGGCGCTACAGTCTTAATCTGAAATGATTCCTGCCTTTGTTTGTGCTAGGTTTTGTGTGTGGCACTGTGATGCTTCCTTACATGAATGTGTAGGTGTTCACCTAGGGGACATGATTCATAGAAAGATGTTAATGATGCACTTAAAATGTGCCCGAAATCGCAGCCGAATTAGCAATTGCTGCAAAGCCAGTCACAGTTGCTCCAAGCTGAGAAAACGACACAATTTCAGTAATGGACAACAAATTATCATTCTGAAATTTTCAGTTTGTTATATCCCACTGAGTGCCTGTGGGAATTTACAAACAGACACTAAATTTATAAGTGAATTACTAAGTTCCTAATGGTTAGGAAATCATCTATACATAACTAGAGCTCTGATCTTGTTATCTTCCGGTTTGCGCGGCCTTTCTATTTGCTCAAAAACGGTACACGACAGCGCTACGATTTTGTCGCCAGCTTACTCACTGTTCTCCTCTGCTGCGAGTGTACCAAGTTTCGTTCCGATTGGTGGTCTAATGTAAAAGTTAGCGTGGTCGATCTATTCTCCTGCCAATCGGCGCCGCGTGGATTGGTCTTTTCTCCTGAAATTCTGCGGGACGGTCTGCCCCATTCCTGCGCCATCGCGTCTTTACTGGGACTGCGGGAGGCTCTGGATGGCCAGCGGAGGTCTCCAACCAGACATAATTTCGGAGGGCCCTGTGCGGAGTCGGAGATGTCGCCAAACGTAAAGCAGAGACTCTGATCCCGGTAGAGGAGAACGACCAGCGACCGGTGACCAGTGAGTCCCCATCGCACCTCCAGCCCCTTCCCCTCTAGTTCCCCTCGCTGGCTCCTGCCCCTCTCCTCCGTGATACCCCCTCTCCCCCATGGCTCTTCCCCGACTTTTCTCTGAGCTCTCTCCTCCCACAATCCCCCCCCTCCCCCCCAACACCACTCTCGCCCCACAACACTCCCCGCCCACACACCCCCCGCCATCGCGTCTTTACTGGAGCTGGGGATGGCCGGTGGAGGTTTCCAACCGGACACAATTTTACGGAGGGACTGGAAACGGCCCAGCCCGGTGCGGGAGATGCCGCCAAATGGAAAACGGAGAATCTGATCCCGGCGGAGGATAACATCCAGCGACCGGTGCCTGCTGTAAGTTCCAATCGCACCGTCAGCTTCAGCCCCTTTGCCTCTGATCCCTCTCGCTGGCTCCTGCCCCCCTCCCCCCACAACCCCAGTCTTTTCTCCCTCCTCTCTCCCCCCTCCCCACACACCCCCTCCGCGCCACACACCCTCTCTCCCCGCTCACCAACCCCGCCCACACACCCGCACCCTCCCCACAACCCTCCCGCCACACACCCATCCCGCCACACAACTATAGGCCATGGTAGCCCACGCCTGCAGGCCACTCTCCCCCCCATCGGCCTCCGCCTGAAGCTGTCCTGACCCAGCTGCAGGATGCTCCCCACCGGTTCCCGCCTGAAGCCGGTGGGCAGTGGCAGCAGTAGAAAGCGTCAGGAGTAGGCCACGGCAGCGGTAGGCCACGGCAGCGGTAGGCCACGGCAGCGGTAGGCCATGTCAACGCTCCCCCCCCTCCCCACCGGACCCCGACAGGCCCCGCCTGAAGCCGTCCCCCTCCCCCGGCTGCAGAACGCAACAAAAGACGCAACAAGAAAGAATGGACCGAATAAATCTCATATTTAACGTTTAAATTGTTGTTATATTTTAAGAGTTATTCATATTTTAAGCTTTAATAGATCCATTTTCCACTTGCTGTGCCTGTCAGCTGCACCTGCGCAGTAATACCTGCGTGTTCTAAGTCACAATGGGAAGCCAATGGGCGGACCGGCTGCGCTGCCAGAGAGCTGTGAAGAGGAGATGGGGGGGTTGAGGGGGGATGGAGTGAGTGCAGGACGCTCCCCTCACCAGCTCCCGGCAGTCCCCGCCTCAAGATGCCTCCTTCCCCCGGCTGTAGGGCGCTCCCAACCCCACCCCCACCGGCCCCCGGACAGCCCCCACCTGAAGCGGTCCCCCTCTCCCGCTGCAGGATGCTCCCCCTCACGGGCCCCCGTCTGAAGCCGTCCCATCCCCAGCTGCAGGATGCTCCCCCTCCCCGACAGTCCCTGCCTGAAGCCGTCCCCCTTCCCCGGCTGCAGAACTCAATGGACTGAATAAAGAAAGAATGGACTGAATAAATCTCACTAATGTTTAAATTGTTGTTATTCACAATTTAAGCTTTACATCTCTTCACCAGATGAAAGATGTCCAGGATCTGACCTTTCCCGGAGGAGCATGGGTGAAGCTCAACAGACTTTGTACTGGAGTTGGGCGTTTCAATGCCAGCATGTGGAGATGGGGGCTCCGCCAGGGCCCAGCCTGTGAATGTGGAGCAGAACAACAGACAGCCAACCATGGCATCTCTGGGTGCCCGCTCTAACACCCACCAAATGGAATTCAGTGCCTGGCAGACATTGACGTGGGGACAACAACCTGGCTGCTCAACACCCAGCTTGAGATCTAACTATTCCTTTGGTTTATTTATGTTTCATTCGCAAGAAGAAGTAAGCTTTAATAAATCCCTTTTCCACATCAACAGGGCCTGCGCAGTAAGACCTGCGTGTTCTACGTCATAATTGGAACCCAATGGGCAGGAGCGGCAGTGCTGCCGGAGAGCCACTAAAAGCCACAAAGAGTGGGTGTGGGGTGTTGAGGGAGGATGGAGTTAGTGTGTTGGGGGGGGGGGGGGGGGGGAGGGGGTAAGGGCAAGGGGCAGAGTTGGGGGGATGAGGGGAGGAGAGGTGGGTTCAGGGGTGTCACAACGGGCACTCGCCAGCCGCGCCTGCTCAGTTAGAGACTATGGGTGAGTGGTGGAATATTGCATTGGCAGAACGGGTTGCGTTGGGGGATCAGCCCTCCAGTGTGACTGCGACCCAACGGGTCCCACTTAGTCTAGTGATTATTAAACTCTTCCTTCCTTGTCTCTCTGTCTCTCTAGGTGCCATATTACTTGTAAAATGCTTATTAGTCAATTGCAATGTTATCCCTGATACAAGGTTAGGAAAGAAGTGTCACTGCAATGCAGGGGCATTTACTAGTGCGGAGAGAGGGCAAGTGAAAGCCTGATTGGCTCCATACCGATAAAGCTTCCAAAAAAATAAAGATTACACATAGTCAGTCCACCCCTACATGTTTGTTGCACCATTCATGTCTGATCTGTAATTGAATGTTGTTGCATTTACGAAAATACAACCATTATCCTCGCTCTCCGTT
Source organism: Okamejei kenojei (assembly GCA_035221665.1). Lineage (NCBI taxonomy): Eukaryota > Metazoa > Chordata > Chondrichthyes > Rajiformes > Rajidae > Okamejei > Okamejei kenojei. The sequence continues at coordinate 50,264,972 of CM069144.1, read as the reverse complement.
GCAATGCCTGGGGCACATCTTATTCCAAAGTGAAATTGATCTCGTCGAGAACCTGGGTTCTCTCAGCATCGCCCAAGTATCCCAAGAGATCAAACTTGGACAAGCAATTGCATTATTGATTACTACCCAACATCCCACCGTCAACTGATGAATCATGAAGGGCTGAAATAAAAATAAAATGCTGATTGAATGGAATGGAATACTTTATTGTCACATGTGAGTAGGGCACAGTGAGATTCTTTGCTTGCACACCCAATGTATACAAATAGCAGTAATCTACGGGACTGACAAAGTTACAACGCACGACGGCTCCTCCTTTTGTTCTTCCCCCCCACACATCGGTTCCTACATGCTGGGTCCCCATTGTCCATTGTTCTTCCCCCACCTCCCTCGCAGCGGTCCCCCAACGCCGGGTCCTCCATCCTTCTTTCCCCTCCCAGTTCAAGCATCATCTACAAACGGAGAGAAATGGAATCAGGAACTTAAGTAATTCTTAACAACATTGCCACTTGTCTACCTTGCATCTTTTGGCAAATATCTTTACCTAACACTTTATCACAGCATCGAAGTCATTTACGAACATATTGAGACCCTGAGGCCCGTGTTTCCTTTGGATTGTCATTATTCATCTTACACTGATTGGAGAACCTTCCCTTTGTTCTAACCCAGAGTACTGGCCATGGTACTCCAAAGTCATGTCCTGTATTCACTCGTAACTAATAAATGCAGCAGCGAATATTGCCAAGTGCCCATTCAAACATTTACTTTGGAATGATTTTGGAATGGGTGTTAGGGGTTCTGGGGGGGGGGGGGGGGGGGGGGGGGGGGGGGGAATGCAGCAGAATGGGGTTGAGAGGGAAAGATAGATCAGCCATGATTGACTGGCGGAGTAGATTTGATAGGCCGAATGGCCTAATTCTTCTCCCATAACTTAAAGATTTATGAATTTTGTGTAAGGGGAGCCCACCTTACTATTGATTTGTCCAGTGCTGCATCTCTGGGATAGAATGGATTGGAAGGAGCCCTCAGAACAGAATTGCTTGAGGTATAGGTTTATTACAATGTACCACTTACATGCTTATAAACATTTCCTCTGTAAAGTGGATGGACTCAGAGGAAGCGGATGGAATTGGACTAACTGCTGGAATATCTGTGCAACACATGTTTGGCAATGGGCTGTTTTAGCTGGAGTAATCCATCAGTTCATCAGGAGTCAGTGGCTTGATGGCATCAGTCTAAAACCCCTGTCCGACGGTTACGAGTTCATTCCAAGAGCTCTCCCGAGTTTGCCCTGATTCGAACTTGGAGATTTACGGTAATGGCCTCTCGTCGGTACTCGGGGCTCTCGTGGACATTTTTCAACATGTTGAAAAATCTTCACGAGTCTTCCCGTGCTTACCTGCCATTAGCGAGTCATCCCGAGTACCTGCCGTTAGCGTTACGAGCCGCTAAGAGACGTTCCCTAGCTCCGACGTACCCACTACGTTCATTCTCCGTGCTTACCACGAGTTTGATTTTTTTTTTAACTCGGTAGAGCTCTTGGAATGAACTCGTACCGTGGCACAGGGCTTTAACAGATTGCTTGCCACTCTTGGTACAAGCACCATGAAGATTATTCCTAGACCTCCTCACTACAAAAACATTGAGCCCAATGGCTACATTGTGATTGCTTACATGATTTGTGACTGAACAGGTTTATCATACACAACCAGACCACTGGTATGTTTGAAATCTGCTGAGGAAATAAATGCCCGAACTGCAGAGATCAACTCCAAAGAAGGGTGCTAAGAAAGCCTTACCGAAACCTTCAAGCAAGGCAGGCAAGATGGGGAAGGCTGAGGAAGGAGAGTAACGACAACTACATCAAAGTAAAACAAGATGGCATCAAAGGCAGGCGACTCTTTGCATGCTGGTCCCAGAGGTGGATCTGCAATCATTCATTACAATCACTGCACTCTTTTAAAACTTTAATTATCCTTTATCCTATATCTGTATGCTGTGGACAGCTTGATTGTAATCATATATAGTCTGTTCTCTGATCGGATAGCATGCAACATAAAAGCCTTTACCAGTAAAAATAATAAACAAAACCTTTTGATTCAAACATGTGGACGCACTTATGAAAGGTGTTTGGTTTCTTCCACTCCCTTCTCTGCCTCAAAAGCAATCTCATACATAGTTTTGAAAGTTTTTAGGTTTGCTGCCATTAATGTGGAAAATATATTTATTTTCCCCCAGACCATTCTTCATCTGATCTTTGTGTTAAGCAAACAACACAGTTCCTCTGTGGCAACTAACCAATATTGTTGTCCCTCATCTGCTCTCTGAAAAGACCACATGTCATTTCCTGCCTGGTCAAATCTCCAAAAACCGTGCAACCCAACAACTCGATATTTAAATGCAACTACCTCGGGAGAGAATAACATCTGCATCGCAATAAGCTGCCATCGGAATGAAAGCTGGCCTTCAAGTCAAGCCATCCACTCGGAAGGATTACATTACATTAATTGGAAAGTCCCGCTCCAGTTTAAGGCAGGCAATCATTGATTGTTAGCTTTCTCTTTAAAAAGTGCTTTAAGAGTGCTTTATTAACCCTTAATTCGCCGAAGAAACAATGCACACTGCCTGAGCTGCACAAGTGACAACTTGCTGTCAAAGAGTATCATGTCTGTGAACAGAGTGAGAGCACTGAGCTCTAGGTGTGACGCTGTTTGCCTTTTAAAACGTGGCCAGTCAAAGCAGCCTCCTGCTGACCAGGTCAGAGCCACTGCCAAGACAGATGATGCAGCACTCCCATGCGTCCACATTGTGACCTTGCCGTCATCTTATCCCAGCAGTCTGGGCATTAATAAAAAAACTAAACATCTCTCGTGCGAAGTAACGACCCTCTTAAGAATAAGAGTTATCTAGCGGTGTTGACATAGTTGTGCTTTGCACAGCAGGACAGCCGGCTTCTCAGAAATGCCAGCATCATTAAATAAATTCGGAACAGCTTTAAAAAAAAATGTTGGTGCTTGAAGCAGACTTCACTGTAAATACACTCTAGGAAATAGACAAGTGACGTTGGCACTCAAGTGGAGAATGCGATTAAACTCTTAGCAATTAGAAATGAGGCCAGGTGGCACCAGCTTGGATTTGCTCCACAACCGCATGTAATCTCTCTCCACTTCTCATTAACAATCGTCCCAACTATGATGAATTACTCTTTGTACTTTGTGTCAAATTTTGCTTTGGACTGCTTTTTTTGTAAAAAAACGTTTTTTGCTCTTAAAAGCGAATGTCCAAAAAAAAAAAATGTTATTTAACCCCAGGTTAGCGCAGAGATTTGTAAAGTTCATTTTCCACTCCAGTAGATGGCAAAGCAATTCTTAATGCTTAATGAATAGCATCTATCTTTAGTCAAAGTCAGCTTGTGCTTGCAGCTGCTGACTGTTTAGGAGTTGACTGGGTAGCTGTTCTGTGCAGTGATTACCAATGCACGTTATTCTAATGGCAACAGATTATCGATGTTACTGAAAGATGCCTTCTGTCCTTGATAATTTTATTTGACATAAAGGGTATACACAGTGTAAGAGGATCTCTCATTGTTTGTTTGATGAAACATGACAACATTTTCCTCTTTATATTTAACACTACATGTATTTGCAGGTTTCTCGTTATTCCTCACTGTGCTGTTCTATACAACGGAACACCCTATTTGCAAAGAGGACTCTGTTTATTATCTTTATAGTATGTTGAGGCTTTTCTGAGCTTTACTTCATCACCTATTCACTCACTTGGACATGGAGCTTCAAGTAACCCCAACCTTTATTTATGACACAGTGTTGGGGTAACTCAGTGAGTCAGGCAGTAAGCATAAGCTGCCTAGCCAACTGAGTTTCTCCAGCACTTTGTCCTTTGCTCAAAATTCCAGCATCTGCAGTTTCTTGTATCTATCGTTATTCATGACAAGTTACTCTTCAGATGACCTGCAAGTATGATGTACACATTACAAGAGATCATCACATAATATTGTTTATTTAAGTTATCTCATCCGTATGGTAATTGTTTCTGTAAGGCCTAAAGACTGGATGATATTATCTCGCATTGGCCACATCACTCACTTCAGAACCTTACAGGAGTGGAAGCAGGTCATGCTTGACCTCAAGGGACTTCTTCAGAAGGACACAAAGTGCTGGAGTAACTCAGCAGGTCAGGCAGCACCCCTGGAGAACATGATTGGTGACGTTTTGGGTCGAGACCCTTCTTCAGACTGATTGTAGGGGGAAGAAGAAAGCTGGAAAAGGGGAGATTCAGGACAAAACGTGGCAGGTAATCGGTACTGTGCCATGTAATATGCAAAGGGATTTTTTGATAGGCAGATGGTAGGATTCTTGGTGAGCCATCGGTGAGGAAAGGGGGCTGCTGAAAAGAGAGAGAGAGAGAGAGGTGGGGGGGGGGGGGGGTGGGTGTGAGGGTGAAGGAGGGAAGGTTGATGGTGGATTATATAGAGGTCACCTAAAATTGGAGAATTTAATGTTAATACTGTTGGGTTGTAAGCTATCCAAGCAGAATATAAAGTGCTGTTCCTCCAGTTTGCATGTGGAGATCGATGTACACCTAAGAAGATAGATGTACACTACACTAATCTCCCCTTAAAGGAAAGAAATAAGTGAACAATGCTGAACAAGCCAATAAATGTGTTTATACTAGAGACTTATATACTCCAGTAAGTCAACGAGTTCAATTGTAAATAAGAAACATAAAATGTTGGGAGTAGCTCAGCAGGTCAGGCAGCATCTGTAGAAGACATGGATAAGTGAAGAAATGTCAGCTATCCATGTCTTTTCAGAGATGCTGCCTGACCCATTGAGTTACTACAGCATTTTTTTTTTTTCGTAAACCAGCATCCAAGGTCAATCGTAAGCTTGAATATTCAGTTACTAAAAATATAAACATATAAATGTGGTTACATTCAAGAAGTTATGTATATATATATTTAAGCAGTGACTACTCTTTACACATACTGTAGATTCCTTGTTACTTGGAAATCACCTCATAGCATCCCTTTGCCTTGTATCCTTATGCATGGTGTATCTAATCTCCTTCCTATAGCTGGAATATGATACTGGAATATGACCAAAGCTGAATATGATACTGCTCCTCACCAGCACCTTGCACACTGACTTGTACAGCTCAACACAGCACGTGCTTGTACATCATCTGTCCGAACCGCCCAAGATGCTTCCTGTCTCCGTGTTGGCCATCGGCTCACTTGGATGTCTCTCTCTTTCCTCGTGCTGAATCACAGGCATAGCAAGTGGTGTTGGAGGTACAGACCCGTCTTGTTCATTCATTACCCATTCTTCCCACCCTTCCCTTGCAAGAGGCATCAAGGTATTAGCCTCAAGTGTACCAATCCAATCCCAGCACAGCTTGTTTCTGGGTAATGTTGGTTGCGCTTATCATTAGCTTGCCCTCATTATTTTGAACCGCATGCTTTAGAGTTTAACCTTTAGAGAAACAGTGCAGAAACAGGCCCTTCGGCCCACTGAGTCTGTGACGAACAGCGACCAGTAGCACTATCCTACACATTAGGGACAATTTTACAATTTTATTGGTCAATTGACCTACAAACCAGAATCAAATTACACAGGACTAGATGTTAAGAAGTCCCTTGTGCCAGTAGGTGGGGAGATTTCACGACATTCATTGATTGCTGAGAGTGGTTGACGCTCAACATCGGGGGGGGGGGGGGGGGGGGGGGGGGGGGGGGTACGTATACGTATATCTTGGCTGGGTAACCTTCAGGACAGCTGGGCACAGGACACATCATCAGTAGTTACCCATTGCATCACTGGGTGTTTCGGCTTTTTAACACTAATACACCTCCACAAGGGCGGCCCGCTGCAGGATGATCAGCCCTCAGCGCGTTTGTCCCGTGTTCAAAAACTGCCTCAAAGATCACCATGACGTATTTGGGGGCCAGCATGGGTCGTTCCGCTTGAGCCAAATCCAACAGCTGCTTCTTTCAAGCCGCGTCTGAGAGTGATCTTATGGTCTTCCGCAGAGCCTGACGTGGGATTCCAAGCTCCTTCAGCAGTTTGATGGTAGTATGACGCAAACAAAAATCCTCTGCAATCCACTTCAACTGGAATAAACGTGATGTTCCAGCCACGCTGCGTTGCCTCTGCTGCAAGCTTGTGTAGCGCAGCTTCTTACGCTCATAGGCTCCACAACCAGAGTTCTCCATGGAACTGTGAGCTCTATGATGTAGGCAGTCTTCTGCGAAAGGGACCAGAACACCAAATCTGGCCTGAGGTTGGTTGAAAGCAATTTCAGGTTGGAAAGATTAGTTGTCGGCCGATGTCCGCCAGCATGTTGGAAGGTGGAGGAAACCGGAGCACCTGGTGAAAACCCATACGGTCACAGGGAAAACGTACGAATTCCATACAGGCAGCACCCAAACTTAGGATCAAACGCGGGTGTCTGGCATTGTAAGGCAACAACTCTGCCGCCGTGCACTTTGCCGCCCTCTAAACCTAGTTTCTTTGAGAGTTCACAGTACTTCTCTAGAGTTTACCCTTAACAAACTGTCTAAAGTAAGGCCTGGGAGTTTTCAAGTTCAAGTGTCCAAGTGAGTTTATTGTCATGTGCCCCTGATAGGACAATGACATTCTTGCTTTGCTTCAGCACAACAGAACATAGTAGGCATTGACTACAAAAACAGATCAATGTGTTCATATACTATTATATAAATATATACACACATGAATAAATAAACTGATAAAGTGAAAAAATCAGATAATGGGTTCTTTGCTTCATTATTCAACAGTCTGCTGCTTGTTGACAACTATTCTAAGTTTCTGACCATTTATTTTAATCATGATTTTGAACTCTTGCAGTATTTTCTTGGATTGCCATCCTATATATTCAATTTCTGCTGCTTCTGTCATCTGGTCTTAAGCTCCCAGTTTGAATGTACTAATCTTTCACAGAATCAATGACACATGCAACATGGAAAAACAGGCCTTTTTTGGCCCATCTCCATGCAGACCATTGTTCACACGAAACACCACTTAATTCCGTTATCGGTTTTTGCATCTATTCCCCTTACATACGTACAATTTACAGAGACCAATTAGACCTACAAACCCACAGGTCCTCTTGGGGATAGGGAGGAAATCGTTAGCTCCTGAAGGGAAAAAACCCGGTGCAGTCAAACATGGAGAATGTGCAAACTCCACAAAGACAGTAAGGGCGGCACAGTGGTGCAGCGACAGAGCTGCTGCCTTGCAGCGCCGGACACTCAGATTCGATCCCGACATTGGGTATTGTCTAAACCGTGTTTGTACATTCTCCTATGACCGTGTGAGTTTTCTCCAAAATCTTTGGTTTCCTCCCACACCAAAGACATACAGGTTTATAGGTTAATTGGCTTGGTATACATCTAAATTGTCTCTAGTGTGATAGTGTTAATGTGTGGGGATCGCCGGTCGGTGCAGACTCAGTGGCTGCAGGACCTGTTTCCGCGCTGCATCTCTAAACTAAACTAAACTAAACCGAGGTCAGGATCGAAACCGGGTCCCTGGTGCAGTGAGGCAGCAGCTCTACCAGATGCACCTCTCTGCCGCCTTTATTGTTCTTTTGGGCATGATTTCTACTTTATGACTCTTCTGCAAAATTGCAATCCCAACCAGCTCTTTTTTTCTGTAATCAGGGACTTGCGTATTTCCTTTCCTTGTCACCTGTGTGGTGCATTGAAGATTTATCAGGGTTATCACTCATTCATACACTGAGACTTGGAGTATTGCGAGGATGTACCTTTTTATTGTGGCAGTTTTCAGCTCATCCCAAGAATGTTAATCATGTGACATGCTTTCTTAAGATAGTTTCACTTAACAGCTAATGGACATACACCACATCATAAAACATGCATTATACGTAATGCAAATAAATAGAACCTGGAATTAAATCTTGCCAATTTAAACATCCCCTAGTGTTTTAATCCAAAAATTAAGAATCTACCCAGTGGGTAGCTTCACTGTTCAGAAAGAATTACAATCAAATGTTTCAATAAACTCAAACAAGATATTTTAATTCTTGCTGTTTGTTGAATGAATGTGAGTGTTGTGTATCTGATGAAAGGGCATAATTATTCATTTGTCATAACTCCTCCATGGATTTATCATCTTTCTCCATGATATTGTGGTAAAAGATGTAATAAGTGCACACTACACACATTGCTCAAGATAATACCAGAACAGTATTGTTTCAAGTAATATCATACACTGGTTTAATTCTGCTCTTTTGAGTGAAGTGAGGGGTGGTAAGGGGGGAACTGCTTTTGGTCACCTCATTCATGGAGAGGCTACTTTTTCCATGTTGCCTCCTAAGCGGCCTAACCCCATGGATTGGTGCGGCCTTCCCCGGAGTCGGGCCCCGAGTTTCAGCAGCGGGCACAGCGTGGACCTTTCATCGTGGAGCGGGCGAGCCCTTGCCGGGGTCGCCAGAAGGGAGTGCTCCGATCGTTGGCGCACGGACTGTTACAGCCTGAGGCCGCGGTCTGCAGAGCTTCTAGCTGCGGGTGCAGCGTCCGGAGCCTGGGATCCCTTACCAGGGATCACCGGAGATGAGCTCCGACCGCCGGCCCGTGGCTGATAACATCCTGAAGCCACGGCCTCCGGTAGGAAAGCGACGATTGGGGACCTCTAAGAGGAGTGTGTTCGACCATCCCGACGTCGGAGTTTCAACCATCCCGACGAGAGGGCCTGTACATCGGGCCGTCCATAGAGGCGACTACGGAGGTTTATAGCCCTGACCACAGGTGAACAATGTAGAAAGACTGACTGTACTTTGTGCCTTCCACCACAGTGAAGAATGCTGTGCTGGATGTTTGTGTTTAATTTTATTGTGTACTAGACCAAGTGCAGACCCGTTGGGTCTCTTCCCCCAATGTGTGGTTGTGTGGGAGGGGGGCAGCATGTTGCGTCACACACACTAACTACCACCCCGCACACATGCTAACTACCCACCTTGATATTATATTAATATTATTAATTTGCTCCTTTTACCCCATAACCGCCCTATCCACTGACGCATAGCCCCCAACTCGCAGGCACGTTCTGGGGGGGGGGGGGGGTTAGAGAGTGAGGGCAGAGAGAGAGGGGCAGAGACAGAAGGGAAAGAGACAGAGGGCGAGGGGAGTGGTGGAGGAGGAGAGGATGGGTGGGTGAGGTATGGTTGAGGTGGGGAGGAGGGGAGAGGGAGATGGGGGGAGAGAGTGGCGAGGGTGCGGGGGGAGATGGGGGAGTGGAGTGTGGGGGGGGGGGGGGGGAGATGAAGAGACAGTGGGGAGGTGGAGGAGGGGAGGGGGGAAGGGGGAGAGAGAGGGGGATGAGGATGGGGGAGGGAGAGCGGGGAGGTAAAGGAGGAGACAAGGGTAGGGGAAAGGGGGTGGTGGGAGGTGGGGAGGGGGAGGGTGGGTGAGGGGGGTAGAGAGGGGGTGGGGGAAGGGGAGGGGAGAGGAGAGGGGGGAGGAGAGAGGAGGAGTGGGGGTGGGAGAGGGGTGGGGGAGGGGGAGGGGTGGGGGAGGGGGGAGGGGAGGGGTGGGGAGGGAGAGAGTGTGGGGGAGTGATGTGGGGGAAGATGGGGAGAGAAGTGGAAGAGTGGGGACGGAGGGGGAGAGGGGTAGGGGGGAAGTGGTGGAAGAGGGGCAGAGGGGTAGGGGAGGGGGAGGGGGAAAGAGACGGAAGGGGTGGGGGAGAGAGGAAAGGGGGGGTGGGGGAGAGGATGGGTAGGGAGGGGGTGATGCCAGTGGGAGAGGGGTGAGGAGAGGGAGATGGAGAGGGGGAGGAGAGAGGGGTGGCGGAGGAGAGAGGGGATGGGGAAGGGAAAAAAAGGGGTGGGGGAAGGGAAGGGAGGGGGGAGGAGAGAGGGGTGGGGGAGGGAGATGGGTGAGGGAGCGGGGAGCGAGGTGTGGGGGGGGGGGAGAGCTTGGGGTAGGGGAGAGAGGGGGAAGAGGTGTGGCGGGGAGGGGGAAGAGTGGGGAAGTGGGAGGGGGAAAGGGGGTGGGGGATAGAGAGAATGTGGTGGGGGAGAGAGGGGAAGGGCAGTGGGGGAGAGAGGGATGGGGGTGGGAGGAGGAGGGGGGGTGAGGAGAGGGTGAGGAGAGGGAGATGGGAGGGTGGGAGGGGGGGTGGGGAGGGGAGGAGAGAGGGGAGGAGAGAGGGGAGGGGAGAGGTGTGGGGGAGGGGGGAGGGAGGGGTGGGGGGGGGTGAGGGAGATGGGGTAGGGGAGAGAGGGGGAAGAGTGTGGAGGGAGGGCGAAGAGTGGGAGGGGGGGAAGGGGGGTGGGGGGGAGAGAGGGAAGGGGAGTGGGGAGAGGGGAAGGGGGTGGGGGAGAAAGGGATGGGGGTGGGAGGAGGAGGGGGAGGAGGAGAAATGGGGGGAGGGGGTGAGGAGAGAGAGATGGAGAGGGGTGGGGAGGAGAGAGGGATGGGAAGGGGGAGATTGGCGAGGTGTGGGGGTGGGGGGGAGGGGGAGGGAGTGGTGGAGGAGAGGAGTTGGGGTAGGGGAGGGAGGAGGAAAGAGTGTGGAGGGAGGGGGGAGGGGGAGAGGGGTGGGGGGAGAGAGGGGCAGAGTGGGGCGGTGGAGGGGGAGGGGGAGGGGGAGGGGTAGGGACAGTCCATCTATTCCCCACTCCCTATCACCCCCAATCCTGTTTCTCTATTCCCACACACGTGATCACGCGCTTCGACACGGGCTGCATGGGCGGGGCTGTGGCAAAGGCAGATGTACATCAATCCATTCCGATTGGACATCTGTGAGGGATAGCATTGTGACATCACACAATGGAAGGTTCTGGAACATCAGGCGGGGGGGGGGGGGGGGGGGGGGGGAGGCGGGGCTGGGGCTGGTGCAAAGGCAAGTGTAAATTAATTTTGATTTTATTAACATTTTGAAATATTGGGGGAGGAAGGATTTTATTAAAAATTATGTACATAAAAATGCCAAAATGTAATGAGGAGTGCATTAGTGAATGTAAAAGCGTAATGTCTAGCAAAATGGAAAAAATCACGGCGTTTGAGGGTCTGGTTTTGGCGGACCATGGAATCAAAGGCCGAAAATCTTATCTGAACAAAAAATGGAATGTGACATACACCCACACACCCGGTCGGCAGACACACAGACACACACAGAGTTTTAAAAGTATATTAGACCAAGTGCAGACCCGTTGGATCTGTTCCCCCAATGCGCGTTTGCGGGGGTGGGGGGGGGGGAGGGCATGCGGCATCACACACACTAACCATTCCCATACAAACTGCCCCCTTGATATTATATTAATATTATTCATTTGCTCCTTTTATCCCATAGTCGCCCTATCCACTGACGCATAGCCCCAAACTCGCAGGCGCGTCTAGGGGCTCTCCCAGTGCTGTAGCCAGTTCAATGTGCTGTTGTCGAGGACCGGGTGGTCTACTGCTCCACCGGGGGGGGGGGCGGAGGACAGCGCAGTCAAAAATGACGTGATGCGCTGTTTCCAGGTCTGCTACACGCACAGGCTGCTGATGAACGCAGCCCGCAGCGATGCATGTTGGCGTTGAACCGGCCAACCCCTCTACGGATCCGGTTCAGGGCGACCCACTCTTTGCGGGGCAGGTCCGAGCTGGGTGGAGCTGTGGGGTTCGATGTAACAGTGAACACAAAGGCTGTAATATAGGGAAAGAAGAGGAGTGAAATGTGAAGCCAGAGGAAGGGATTTAGATGGAAGGGGACAGGAGGAGGTGGAAAGGGCTGGGGGCAGGATAGTGGGAGAACTGGGTGCATACTTGGATGGAGCACAGGGCTGGCTGTTATTCCTTTGTCCATAACTTTCTAAATGATCAATGGTACAGCATGGAAACCAAAGACTTTTAGATTTCAATGGTGGCAATAATCTCAGTGATGTAGTTTAATTTATTTCTTGTATGTTACTAAGGTGTAAGTGGGTGCACCAAGACTATATTCACAATGCCTAACATTAGCAATCTAGATCAAATTCCTAGTTTAGATCGCCCATTGTAAATTATAGTAATTTCTGGATTCGGCGTGTACAAACTTGGACTCCTGTAGGTCAAGGTGCAATGAACAGAATGAACAGAAGGCATTCGGATCATATCCCAACTGATTGTAATAGGGAGGAGAAAGCTGGAAAAGAAAAGTGGGGACAGGACAAAGCATGGAGTGTCAAACATGGTTGTAGAGCAAGGGAGCAGCAGGAGCCACAGAGCGAGAGCAGTGAGTGATAGTCTCACACAACTGCAATCGGAGAGAGGAGAACTTCTCCAAACTGGAGCACAAATCGCTGGAGTAACTCAGCGGGTCATGCAGCATCTCTGGAGAACAAGGAAAGGGGACATTTTGGGTCAGGGCCCTTCTTCAGACTGACCTGAAACGTCACCTGTCTATGCTCCTCAGTGATGTTGCCTGACCCACTGCACTTTATGTCCTATTGTGCAATCCATCATCTGCAGTTCCTTGATTCTACCTTCTCAAAGTGGGCATACTTTGAGGAGATTTTGCAGTGCAACAGTATAATGGAATTAACTGGTTTATGTGAAGCTACTGCCATTGTGACCATGGTGATAAGCAACACATCATGGATCAGAGAACCACCTGTGTCCAATTCAGAAACATGAAGGAACAATGCACCCTGTAAACCCTGATGTGTTCATCTACCTTCAACATCTAGGTGCAAAATGGAAGTTGTTGCTCTATTGTTACATCAGGCAGCCATGTGAAAGAGAGAAAACAATTTAAACTAAACCTTTTATGTCTAAAATCACTTTAATGTCAAGGCTATAAAATGTCTTGGATTGCTGCTTAAGAATGGAAGTCAACTCCTAGTTCAGATAAACTCTAACATTCAAAGCCACTTCCTGGGTCATTATTCAACAGAATTTGATAACTAATTTTAAAATCAGACAAAAAAGGCTTGACAACTCGACAGAAAGAAGCATCTTAAATGAGGAAAGAGAAGTATAGGGATGGAGCTCCAGAACTAGTTCTCTGCTGCACTTTATCGCTAATTGATTAATAATTCACTGTGATTTCTGCACAAATACTAAAGGGCCTGTCTCATTTTCACAACCTAATTCACGACCTCTGCCGAGTTTGCCCTTGACTCATACTCGCAGCATGGTCATCACGAGGTTGTAGGAGGTCGTAGGTAGGTCGTAGGTAGGTCGTGATGCTATCGTAGGTACTCGTGGCATCAAGTAGGTAGGGGTGTTTTTCTAGCCTGATGAAAAATGTCCACAAGTAAAAAAGGTCGTGAATTAGGTTGTGAAAGTGGGACAGGCCATTAAAGCATGCATCTTAAACCACTGCAAAGGTGTAAGCTTGTGGCTAGTTCCTATGCAAAATACTCATTTTGCATTTAAAATAGCATAATCAGATAAAACCACCAAAAAGGCAATTCTGACTCATGAATTTGATCCTGGTTCCTTAGGTCCTTACAATTCTTTCTCTGAATATCCATCCTACTGCACATTATTGACTGGCTGTGGAGGTTTAATCGCTAATTCACCAATTCCTACTTTTATTTCCTATGTTAATTTTTCATTTGTTGACATGAAGTGTTCATCACGAACAGATGAAAGATTTCAGAGGATGTTCTTACACAGATGCAGTAAGTTGACCCAGTTATATTTGCTGACAATGCTTTCTCTTTTAGCAATGGGTAATGGGTTGAAATCATGTAATTAAATTACAGATCATGGGTGAGCTGATCTGTCCTTCAGTTGTGTTTAACCTCATGATCCCACAAGTCTGGATTCCTCTGTAATTCAAAAATCTATCTTAGCCTTGTACATACCAAATGATCTGGCATTCACTGTGCCTGAATGATGAATTAATGCAACCCTCTGAGAGAAGATATTCTTGCTTATCTCAGTTCAAAACTGGGCAACTGTCTTTGCCTGACAAGCTACAGTAAGTTGTAGATTCCCACAGCAGGTAAAGTCTTCACAGGTCCTACGCTGCCAGGTGCAAACAGACGCCTACACACATCCCTGAGATCTCCTGAATACCAGAGCATACAGGCCCAATCTTCTCAAGATTTGCACATTGGACATACCCTTCATCCAAGGACTCAATCTAATAAACCCCTTATGTACTGCCTTCAAAGCATCTCTTCTTAAAGAGGCTAAAACTGAACATGCTTTTCATCAAAAGTTTGTACATTTATGTCAAGGCATCCTCTCTGTTTTACTCTTTTAAAATAACTCTTTTAAAATAAAGGGTAATATTGAATTTGCAAGATGGAGAATTGGATAGGGCATTGGATAGGGCGCTCACGGTGGTGCAGTGGTAGAGTTGCAGCCTTATAGCGAATGCAGCGCCGGAGACCGGGTGCGATCCTGACTACGGGTGCTGTCTGTACGGAGTTTGTACGTTCTCCCCGTGACCTGCGTGGGTTTTCTCCGGGATCTTCGGTTTCCTGCCACACTCCAAAGACGTACAGGGGTGTAGGTTAATTGGCTTGGTAAATGTAAAAATTGTCCCTAGTGTGTGTTGGATAGTGTTGGTGGATGGGGATCGCTGGTCGGCGCGCACCTAGTGGGCTGAAGGGCCCGTTTCCGTGCTGTATCCTCTAAACTAAACTAAACTGAAAATTGGCAGATTAAATTTAATCCCAACTAGTGTGAGGTGATCCATTTTGTGAAATCAAAATGTGATAGCACCTATGTAGTCAATGACACCAAATTAAAGAATGTCGCTGAGCAGAGGGACCCTGGGATTCAATCCATAGTTCCCTGAAAGAGGTAACATGGGGTGGCGAAGATGGCCTATAGTATTCTTTCCTTCATTGGACATAGCATAAAACTGGGTGGCGCAGTGGTAGAACTGCTGCCAAAGCTGCTGTAGAGCTACAGTGCCAGAGACGTGGGTTCGATCCTGACTATGGCTGCTGTCTGTATGGAGTTCGTACGTTCTCCAGTAACCGTGTGGGTTTTCTCCAGGTGCTCCAGTTTCCTCTCACACTCCAAAGTTGTGCCGGTTTTAGGTTAATTGGCTTTGGTAAAATTGTAAATTGTCCCTAGTGTGTAGGACATTGTTAGTGTACGAGGTGATTGCTGATCAATGGGGACTTGGTGGGCTGAAGGGCCAGTTTCCATGCTGTAACTCTAAAGTCTAATTACAAGTGGTGACATTATGTTACAACTTTACAAAACGCTGATTGGACAGCACTTGGAGAATTGTGCGCATTTCTGGTTATCACTGCACAGGAAGGAAGTGGTTGTACTATAGATAGACACAAAAAGCCGGAGTAACTCAGCGGGACAGACAGCATCCCTGGAGAGAAAGAATGGGTGATGTTTCGGGTCGAGACCCTTTTTCAGACTGTGGAGGAGATTCACCAGGATGTTCCCTGGATTGAAGGACTTTGATTGTGGGGAAAGACTTGATAGACTGGGCTTGTTTTCTCAGGACTGAAAGCTACTGAGGTGTAACGATAGAGGTTTTTGAAATGATAAGCAGCATAAATAGGATAGATGGACAAAATTGTTTTCTTGTGGTAGGAATATCAAAAACATGAGGGCATAAATTTAAGGTAAGAGGAAGGAGTTTTAAAGGGGATTTTGAGGAGAAAGCTGTTTTACGCAGAGTGATGGATAACTGGAGCTCGATGCCAGAGGAGTTGGTGGCAGGAGATACAATTGTCACATTTAAGAGGCAATTGAACAAGAAATTAAATAGGTGAGACACACAAGAATACTGACCCAAGGGGGGACGGGGGGGAATTAATGTAGCTGGGCAAATGTTGGCCGCAGGTGGTGCCCCGGGGACACCAAGATGGGTGGGTGAGGAGAGGGACGTCGGTTCGCGGACCGATGCAGTCAAAGGCGATGGAGGAAGGCCCTGCAGGAGCCTGGGGCTCTACAGGAACGGGAGCCGTTCCAGTAGACCTGCGGACCAGATTTTGGACTTTGCAAATGGAGCCAAACATGGCAGTGCCTGCATGTATAAGTGTGCAAAAGGAATCTCCCTGTACAATTGCAACCTTGACAAATGAAGCACCATGGAACCAGTGTACCTGGTGAGCTGAAGGAAAGGTTTCAACTCTGTACTGTTCAACTCTGTAATTATTCACTGCTTGCATTGTAACTCTACAGTAACTTCTGCGAGACAGATCCCCCTAAATGTATATCTCTCTAAATGCCAGTATTTATTAGTCTCACATCTTTTAAATAATATTCTGCTCTTCTACTCTAAAGTGGATAACCGCACGTGTCTCCCCATCACACTTCATATATATTTATATATAATGTGATCACGGCTGATAATTCAGTACTGACACAAAGGCATGAGCTGTGAAATAGTGAACAATTACTTCATGTTGCCTCTCCAATGAACCAAACTATGTTGTCTTGTTCTAATTCCCCTCCTGAGAATTTCAGCAAGCTAGAAAGCAACAGAGACCTCCGGAAAGGATTGAAGCTTTGTTTATACGAATATTATTGCTGGGATCCTTTCCCTTCTGATATATTTTTCTTCATCCTTATAAATATAAAATTATTTTTTTGCCACTTTCTGTTTTCAGTCCTTAAAATTGTTTCTTTTCCCCGTTGTCTCAGATTTATTTAATTTGTATTTTGAAAGATATTGTGCATTGATTATATATACTTTTTCCTGGCTTTCATTCAGTGTTCAAATCCTCGGAGGGTAACTTTCAGGTGAGCCTTGCCTGAGATGGATCTTCAACCTTAAAGAATAAGCATGAAAAGCTGCTGTGCATAAAATGTGCTGGTAAATCAGAATCTTACCTGGTATGTTCACATGCCATTGAGTGAAAGTAAATTATTGGCCTAGAACTATGCAATGGAAACATTAATGGCACAAATATTTTATGGTGCTATAAAGCCTGGAATTGATTACATCCAGTGGCACAGTAGAAGCTCCTTTTCCAGTCAATGTTGCACCTGCGGCAAGTATAATTGCATGGCCTTTCCTTTGTCAGCATTCTGGGATTCATCTTCTGACCCACACTGTTCAAACTGTAATTCATTTGTCATTCTTAAAGTTCTGAATTGGGCAATTACTGAAATAACATTAACTTAGGTTCAGAATGAATGACAAAAAGGAACAGTGATGTATTACTTCAATGTTCACCAGCAGTCTTTTTATTTGACGTTTACAGCTCTTTCGTGTAAATGAAATATGCACTTATGTTGCAGCCCACCAGCACGGGAGGTGGTACCACACGAATATTAACAAAGACCCACACCAATCTGGCCAGTGTCTCATCTCACTGTGACCATTGGCAGAAGGTACAAGAGCCTGGAACCGCTTCTTCCCAGCAATGATCTTGAATGGCACTGGATAACACTGACCACAACCCTACCTGAGCATAGATCTACTGTGGGCTTTGTTTTGGTTGCACTACATACTTCAATTTTACTTCGGAGTCACGTGAGTGACTACGTGAAGAAGCCCCGCCTGGCGCTGGAACGGCATTACGTCGACGCTGACGGCAGAAGCAAGAGTTGCAGAGCGCAGCTCCTCGCAGCGGCCGGAACGGACCCGCAGGTAAGTGTAAGGAAAAGTTGGGACGTTCTAAAAAATACGTTACGCTGGTAAAACCAGCAAAAGAGAAAGTAAAAGTTAAAATCAGAGTCACGCTGGCATACTGATTTAGCCAGATAAATGGAAAAGAAAATGGAGAAGTCTCAAAGGAAAATTTCGCGGGTAAAAAGATCGTCCCGGGGTGAAGCTAAAGATACGGACAAGAGGTTTAGTGCGGATCCGGTTCCGATACCGGTGGCCGCTGATTCACCCGTTAGTGAGACTATAATTTCTCCAGAAATACAAACCACGGAGGAAAATGTTCCTAGAAAATGTAAAAAGAAATCCGTGAGGCCCGTGGTTTCTGATAATGACTCTGATAATGAAAGTCCTCCGGATAATAAAGCTATATGACTAAAAATGGAACATATGGAGAAAGTGCTCCAAAATATAATGAGACAAGGGTCACAGTACCCAGAAGTTTCCCAAAATGACCCTGAGGGGCTTGAATATACAGAATATGGCTATGTGCCAAATTGGGAATTTGAAACTCCGGACCCAGGATTAAGGGCGGAGGAAGTCTCATTGGATATAATTCCAAGTGTATCAGGGCTGCAAAAGACAGACCCTGCAAGTGGTGATGTGGATTATGAGTGCACACCACGAATAAAAAAGAGAAGGCCAGGTGTGCCTGAGATGGCAAAAGATTTTGCTATACCTGAAGGAAGTGGTGAGGCTATGGACGAAAACCTAGCTGCCAGTATTAATTATATGGTATCTCACCAACTTCAAGATTCTGTGATGATTGAAACAGCAGAATTATATAAAACACTGGAAAATTGCACCTCATTGAAGGTACCTACAGTTAATCCGTCTATATGGACGCCTATGACTCTAGGCATGAGAGGACAAGAAATAAGATTTCAAAGAATCCTCAAATTGATTTCTGCTGCCATTACTGCTTTTGGAAGGCAAATGGAGGGGTTGGAGATGGATAAAATTCAAAAAGATACTTTGGGCTTATTATGCAATTCCTTCTATGAAATTAATTGTATGAGGAAAATTGCGATTCGGCCCATATTTCATCCAAGGTTTGCAGGTCTGTGTTGATCAAGTGGTGTTCAAGCTCCTGGTTATCTATTTGGAGAAAACCTGCCTAAACAAATAAGAGAAAATGGATGAAGAGGCTAAATCTATTAGCCACATGAGACCTTTCGTCTTTGGACAAAAAAGGTATTTTTCATCAAGAAGGGGATTTGATTTTGGAAACAGAGGCAGGAGTATGATAAGAAAATATTATCATCCGACACAGCCTAATGTTCACCCGTATACGGGGAGAAGGAGACCACCACGTTCATATGGAGAGGTACAAAAAATTTATTCTATGCTTAA
Source organism: Okamejei kenojei (assembly GCA_035221665.1). Classification (NCBI taxonomy): domain Eukaryota; kingdom Metazoa; phylum Chordata; class Chondrichthyes; order Rajiformes; family Rajidae; genus Okamejei; species Okamejei kenojei. The sequence goes on along the minus strand of CM069144.1, from coordinate 50,246,052 downwards.
AGAAACAGTTGGAGGGAGATTACAAATGTTTTATGATGAATGGCTTGCCATCACATCTGATCGGTTTATTTTACAAACAGTTTCAGGAGCTACCATTACATTTAAAGAAGGTGTTAATTCTCCGGTACAAAATAAACCTGCTTATGGTTTCACGTTTTCTGCAATTGAAGAGGCAGAAATAAATGTGGAAATTGACATATTATTTAAAAAAGGTGTTATTGAAAAAACTGTTGAACATGAGCATCAATTTGTGTCAAATATATTTCCAAGGAATAAAAAAGATGGTGGTTGCAGAATTATTCTGGACCTTACAAATCTTAATAAATTTGTCGAATATAAACATTTTAAAATGGAAACATTTAACACTGCAAGACATTTGATATCAGCAGGTTGTTATATGGCTACAATTGATTTAAAGGATGCGTACTATTCAGTACCAATACATCAGTTCTTTCGAAGGTACTTAAAATTTAATTGGCTGGGACAGCTGTGGCAATTCAAAGCTTTACCAAATGGGTTAAGTTCAGCTCCAGGCTCTTTACAAAGCTGTTGAAACCAGCTTTAGCACAATTAAGAGCACAAAAGCACATCATTATGGCTTATCTGGATGACATTTTAATCATCAATAGTAATCAGGAATCAGCTGGAAAATCAGTTTCAGCAGCTAAAACTTTATTTTGAGAAGTTAGGGTTCTTGATTCATCCAATTAAGTCCCAGCTGCAGTCCTATTTGGGGTTTGTAATTAACTCAGTTACTATGTTAGTAACTTTGCCAACAGATAAGATTGATGATATTTTGGTGACCTGTAGGGGTCTCATTCACTAACTTTATCCCTCCATCAGAGAAGTAGCAAAGGTTATTGGTAAACTAGTAGCAGCATTTCCTGTAGTAGAATTTGGTCCATTACATTACCAAAACCTTCAAAGGGACAAAATAAGAGCTTTAAAAAAGAGAGCAGGCCATTTTTGATAGGCCTATGCAATTAACAAAAGAAGCTTTATTGGAATTACAATGGTGGATTGAAAATGTCCCACAAGCTGCTAAAAACATTCTGATACAACAGCCTGAAGTAATTTTACAAACAGATGCTAGTGCTCTTGGATGGGGGCGACAGATTCATTCACCAGCTGTTGGGGGTAGATGGACTGTCCAAGAGGAAATGTTTCTCCAAACATATGGTATTAAACTATTTAGAATTATTGGGTGCATTTTATGGGTTGAAGGCATATTGTTCTACAAAAAAGAATCTGCATGTACTGATACAATTAGACAATAAAACAGCTGTTGCATATAGTAATCACATGGGTGGAGTCAGATCGGTATCATGTGATTGTTTGGTCAATCAGATATGGCAATGGTGTATTAACCATCAAATCTGGATTTCGGCAAATTACATCCCAGGTAAAGACAATGTGGTGGCAGACAATAGATCAAGGATGCTTAAAGATAACACAGAATGGATGTTGAACCCAGTAATTTTCAGTAAAATTGTGACTCAATATGGGTTACCAGACATTGATCTGTTTGCATCAAGACTAAATCATCAATTGCCTAAATATGTGTCTTGGGAACCAGATCCAGACGCAGTAGCAGTAGATGCTTTTTCACTAAACTGGGGGAATATGTTCTTTTATGCTTATCCACCATTTGCTCTGGTTCAGCAATGTCTGAAGAAAATAGAACAAGATTCTGCCACAGCATTATTGGTAATTCCAAATTGGCCGACACAACCATGGTTCCCATTGATGTTAAACATGATTAAAGAACCATATATGTCAATTCCTAGCAGCAGTGATTTATTGATAAAACCAGTAACCAAAGAAATTCATCCATTACATGCTTATATGAATTTGTTAACCTGCAGGTTTTGACCAGACCACTACAGGAGCTTGGATTGTCGGATAGAACTATGGATATTATAGTCGCATCATGGCGAGATAGCACTCAGAGACAATGTATGACACATATAAAGAAATGGGAAAATTTTTGCAGACAGTCAAATATATCCTATCATACTGTGAACATTGCAAACATATTGGAGTTCCTTGCCGAGTTGCATTTTGAACAACACTTAAGTTACAGTGCCATTAATAGTGCACGAGGTGCCTTATCATCTTATTTAGAACAAATCTCTGACCAGAAATCAATTGGATCACATCCATTAATATCCAGATTTATGAAAGGAATCTTTAACAAAAATCCACCCAAACCAAGATATACAGAAATTTTGGGATGTTAGCATTGTACTTACCTTACTTAGGCAATGGACTCCAATCGAAGATTTGTCATTGGAAAGGTTAACATTTAAATTAGTAATGTTAATGGCATTGGTTTCAGCTCAAAGGGTGTTACATTTGTTACATTTAGACTGTATGCATGTGACTGCAGATAACATTGTGTTCTATGTTTATGATCTGATCAAACAAAGCAGACCAGGGAGAACTGGAGCGAAGGTAATGTTTCAAGCTTATCCCATTGATCCAACGTTGTGTGTAGTTAAACATTTGAATCATTATGTAAAAGTTACCAAAACTCTTCGAGGAGATGAAAAAACATTAATGATTACGCATATGAAACCATACACAAAAGCTTCAGTGCAAACAATCTCAAGGTGGTTAAAACAGGTGTTACTTTTAGCAGGAGTAGACACTGATGTGTTCAAATCTCACTCCACCAGGGCAGCAGCTACATCCGCGGCGAAGTTACAGGACGTACCACTCGAACATATTTTAGAAATCGCAGGGTGGTGTAAAGAAGAAACTTTTTCAAAGTTCTACAATAAACCTGTTCACACAATGACAGGCTTTGGACACGCGGTGTTGGGTTCACTATAATCACCTGCTTTGTTTCACTATTGATTGATATTATCAATTATGTTATCACTTATATCTTTTATCACTTTGTAATGGTTCCCTTGGGTATAAAAGAGGGTTATTATATGTTCTTTTATCATTAAAAGATTTATGGAAAGAACTAAAACTAGTCTGGTTTTCTCATGTATGTGTTGACCTAGCCGGACTGTCGGATGGAAGAATTCTACGACATGAAAAACACAGAAGCTTCAAAATCTTCACGTAGTCACTCACGTGACTCCGAAGTAAAATAGTAAGATTAAACGAGAACTTACCAGTTTGAAGTTTGATCTTTATTTTATGAGGAGTAACGATGAGGGATTACGTGCCCTCCACTCCACACCCTCATAAAATAAATGATCATCTGGTGGTTCTAAATCTATGATGAGCCTTACTATCTTACTCCGGCTATTGTGTTCTGTGTTTTTCATGCCGCTGCTTTGAAGTATGCCGTTCCAGCGCCAGGCGGGGCTTCTTCACGTAATCCCTCATCGTTACTCCTCATAAAATAAAGATCAAACTTCGAACTGGTAAGTTCTCGTTTAATCTTACTATTTTGCAGTATTATGGGTCTGATTACCGTGTATTACTGATTGTCAATTTATTGTATTATTGATTATTATATCTTTATTTGTTATGTTATTGTATTAATGGGCCTGTAAAGCTGCAGCAAATAATAATTTAACCGTTCTGTTCCAAGTAATATGATAAGTAAACACTATTACTCCTGATAGACTGTAAGACTGCAGGTCAAGAGCTGCAAGGTGGGACAAGGCTGGATGTCTTGCTGTTGGTTGGTATGGACAACATAGGCCAAATTAATTCACTCAATGATGTATGTTTCTTTGGTTATCTAACACAGTAGAACTAGCAACAGTAGAAAGTGGCATGGTCAATTAAAATCCAGGAATCTCAGAAAAATTGCTAAGGATGTGCTACTAACTCATATCAACAAAACACTCCTAGTTTCTAGTTTCCCTCTCCACTACTCTCAGTCTGAAGAAGGGTCTTGACCCAAAATGTCACCTATTCTTTTTCTCCAGAGATGCCGCCTAACCTGCTGAGTTATTCCAGCATTTTGTGTCTATATTCGGTGTAAACCAGCATTTGCACTTCTTTCCTACACACCCATTGGTGTCACAGTCTGGGATGGCATCATTCTTTTGCCTTCTTTCACTGAGGAGTTAAGGGCCTGTCCCACTGACGTGTCCTTGGCCGCAAATTACGCGACCTTGTGGTCGCGTTGAGGCACACGGGCATCGTATGGCCGCGCGGGGCCGGTCCCACTGAGAAACGTGGAGGGGTATGTAGTTGTGCGTGACATCGCGCGGGCTCCGAAATTTTTGTAGCGAACGAAATGGCCTGTCGCGGAACTGATGGCCAAAGTGGGACAGGCCCAAGACCCTGGCGCGACGCAACGTCTCACCTCTAACAGCAGCTGAAGCAGGCAAACGATCACCGAGCTCAGCCTGGGGCTCACGGCCGTTACGGTCCGGATCCGCCCCCACTTCTACTCCCAGAGCGGGGCCAAGAAAATTGAAGATAGACACAAAATGCTGGCGTAACTCAGCGGGACCAGCAGCATCTCTGGAGAGAAGCAATGGGTGATGTTTCGTGTCGAGGCCCTTCTTTTCAGACTGAAGAAGAGTCTCGACCCGAAACATCACCCATTGCTTCTGTCCAGAGATGCTGCCGGTCCCGCTGAGTTACTCCGGCATTTTGCATCCATCTTCAAATGACGTCACGCTCTCCAGACAGCTGTGCGGTCGAATGAAGTCGCATGCGACCTTCGCGGGACCGTCGCGGCTCAACGTGACCACGAGGTCGCGTAATTTGCGTGCCAAGGACACGTAAGTGGGACAGGTCCTTTAGAGAATATTGCAGGTAAGTAGGATGGTAAAGAAGGCTTTTGGCGAGTAAGCCTTCATTAGTCAGGGAATTTATTGTAGGTCTGAAGAAGGGTCTCAACCCAAAACGTCACCCATTCCTTCTCTCCAGAGATGCTGCTTGTCCTGCTGAGCTACTGCAGCTTTTTGTGTCTATAATTAATTATAGATGTTTGGATGTTATGTTACAGATGTGCAAAACATTGGTGAGGCTTTTACCCAGGATAGGGGAATATTATAGGGGATAATATATTTTTCCAATCAAGAACTAGAGAGCCTAGGTTTAAATTGAGAGGTGTGTCATTTAATAGGAACCTGAGGAGCAACCTGTTCACACAGAGGGTGGTGGGTATATGGAATGATCTGCAGAGAAAATAGTGGGTGCAAAACAAAATTTCAAAGACATTTGGACAGATACATGGATAAGAAAAATTGAAAGAAATATGGGCTAAACACGGACAAATGGAACAAGCTTACGTAGGGCACCTTGGACAGCTGGGACAAGTTGGTCTGAAGGGCCCCTATGACCCTTTGACTTGAACAAAAAGGGAAAACGTTTATTTTTTATGCCTGTTATGTTGAGGGTCCTTTTTGGATGAACTCTACTGAGTTCAACAGCTTTGTCCAGAGTCAGGCAAGACATACAGGTAGCTATCAAATTAATCTTGAAACCACACTGCCTCTGTGGCATGAGCTGCAATGAGTACTTTATTTGCCGCATGGTACAGTGAAATTCATTTTTGTATACAATTCAGCACAATTATCACTATACAGGCAACTGAATCATTCTACCACAACCAGAGAGCAGTGCTGAACTACTACCTACCTCTTTGGCAACCCTCAGACTATCCTTGATTTGACTTTGGTAGACACAAAATGCTGGAGAAACTCAGCGGGTGAGGCAGCATCTATGGCGACGTCTTGGGTCGAGACCCTTCTCAGACGGACTTTGTTGGCTTTACCTTGCACAAGCTGTTATTCCCTTATCACGTATCCATTCACTGTAAATGGCTCAAATGTAATCATGTATTGTCTTTCTGCTGGCTGGATAGCATGCAACGAAAGCTTTTCACTGTGTCCGGTCTTTGCGCCAGGCCTCTTGAATCGGCGCCCAGTCCAGCCGAGCCCCAGGCTGTTACAGCATATAATTTATTCTGTAACCTCATTTACTTCTGCAGGATTTTCCTACTACTGATTACAGTGTAGAGAGAACAAAAGGCCGAAACCCTTCTCATTTTGCAGAAAATGTGATTTGTGCAAACCAGAAAAGAGAAAATGCAAACAATAAACTTTTCATTACATAAGTAATAATGTGGATATTGTATCACACACAAACTTAGTTCATGAGTGTTTTATTTCCAAATATTTATTTAACATCCATTAAGTACATTTAATTCATTTAATACATTCAATATATTTAATAGTATTCAGCTTTCATAGCAATGACCCAGGATCTCTGAAATATGCCGAATAAAGTCTGTGGAGTGGAAATGGCTGTGGCATTTAATGAAGCTTTATGAAAAGCATAATCCATTTACCACAAATATTCCAGTTTAAAAATATGTATAGATTGATAACTGAATCAATGCTCAGTGAATGATGGGGCAGTTTTTGGATTTATATCATACTTATTTTGTTCTAAATAAGGCTGCGATGGCTGTGATGTCCAGGGAAAATATGGCAGATCTTTTAAACAGGCTTTGCTTATCTTTTTCCCCACCTAAACCCTGTTACAAATATTCAGAACTTTGAGATGTTTTGCCTTATCAAGTTGAATCACAGTAGATGGTAATTCTGTCCCTATCATATCCTTCCACACATCTGTTTGCCTAATGTGGCAATGGGACAGCATGAGTGAAAGTCAAAGGAAATGTCAACAGATCTTTGACTAGTGTCCTAATCGCTGTCACTGCAGTGATTGAGATCAGATGCTTTGCATTGATCAGAGATTAAACCTCCACCAAGATCACAAATGGTCGATGAAGACAGTAGAGCAATCCCTTGAGATTAGAAGAGGGTGCCTCCAATACGATGTTCTAATCCACATTAAAACCCGTCATCTCTTGCCATTCTCATCTCTGCTCCTTCATGCATGGAAGGCAGGCTTGAATAAACATGACAACAACTGGCATCATCATTCCCCTCCATGTATGCCTCTTATCTGCTACTCCTGTTCAGGAATCATTCTGGAATACATGAAAATCCTTATCTTCTTCTCTTACTTTTCTACTGCAAGCCATTGTCATAAATCGCTCTCCATTGTCTCCCTCACCTTCAATTACAATAACATAGGTGAGCAGCCCATGAGCCATTCAATTTCATAGCATTTCAAGCAGAGTGCAGATCACCAAAGTGCCAAACAACTCATTGCATTGTCATTAAGGGCTAACAAATCATTTATTGCAAGTACATTGCAGACTCACGGTTCAGTTGGTTTGCAGCTTAGAATCACAGTTGTGGACTCTCCCTCATAGAAACATAGAAACATAGAAAATAGGTGCAGGAGAAGGTCATTCGGCCCTTCGAGTCAGCACCACCATTCATTGTGACCATGGTGGATTGTCTCCCATCAATAACCCGTGCCTGCCTTCTCCCCAAATCCCTTGATTCCACCAGTTCCTAGAGCTCTATCTAACTCTCTCTTAAATCCATCCAGCGATTTGGCCTCCACTGCCCTCTGTGGCAGGGAATTCCACAATTTCACAACTCTCTGGGTGAAAACGTTTTTTCTCACCTCTGTCCTAAATTGCCTCCCCTTTATTCTAAGACTGTGGCCTATGGTTCAGTACTCGCCCAACATTGGGAACATTTTTCCTGCATCGAGCTTGTTCAGTCCTTTTATAATGTTATATGTTTCTATAAGTTCCCCCCTCAACCTTCTAAACTCCAGTGAATACAAACCTAGTCTTTTCAATCTTTCCTCATATGACAGTCCCACCATCCCAGGGATCAATCTCATGAACCCACGCTGCACTGCCTCAATCACAAGGATGTCCTTCCTCAAATTAGGAGACCAAAACTGTACACGATCTTCCAGTAAATGATACATGTCCAGGCTCCCGGGGTTTTATAGTCCTGTCCCCCCACCCCCGGAAGGGGTATTACCTTCACCGTGTTGATTTACAAGCGAGAGGACCAATCAGCTGATCTCAAGATTTTTTAAACACTCATAACTTTTTTATTTTTCATCAATCGAAAAAGTCCTCGGGGCTGCCTCAGCGGAGGAGGACTGTGAGTAAGATGGCCAGAAATCATAGAGATATATGGTAGCGTTTTCTCTAAAATCAATATACAGCGCAGACAGGAGTGGTGAAGATGAGACTTTTAGTTATATAGATAACAATAGTGGCCTTGGTCACAATCCCTATTGTACACTATTTGTTACAGGCATCCAGTCTGAAAAACAACCTTCTACCACCACCCACTGTACCTTGAATCAAGCATTATCATTGACGCCAAGAACCTATTTCAACTTCTACAGCATTGCTGAGCTCATGTGTAAGAAATCCTTGCACATGATGTTACCTATAGCCTTCACTGTCCTATCACACTTGATCCTTATCCCGTTGTCTATAAACATGAGAGCATGTGTACCTTTTTTTTGTCATTGACCTAAATGGGACCAAATCCCATTCACCCATCACCCCTGTGCTCATTGTCATTGGTTCCTAATTAAACAACACCTAGATTTAAAAATTCTTATCTTTGTTTCCTATACTTCCATAACCTTACCCTTTCTCATTTTGAATCTCCACCAGCTCAACAACACAATTAAATACGTATTCCTCTAATCCTGTCCTTCTGTTTATCTCCAGTTTAATCGTCCAGTCTAAGTAGCAATGTTACAAAATTTTGAGATTTTAAAAATTAAGTCTGCAATTTATCCCATCAGATAAAGCATACAAAGAAGTTTAATTTGACACCTAATTCACTTTCATATCTTCAATATTAAAACCATTATGGCCATTTTCATACTCGGAAATTAGCAACTTGTTTCCGATTGCTTTTCTATTGACTTAACACAAAAGTTGCGATCGAGGACAGTCAAAAGCCCATAACTTTCTTAAAAATTAAGAGAACTGGAAGAAATTTTCAGTTATTATAGATTGAAGTATTCTGAAACAAATATGAAACAATCTTACTTGGATGACCTGAAATTAAAGCATATAATTAGTTAGTTACCCAATTGTAGCTAATTACAACATTCAATTACTAGATCTAAACATCTATCCATTTCTTAAGAAAGAATTTAAAAAAGATTTAAAGCTTAAGTGTCCAATTAACATTCACACAATAATTCACAATATAACATGATTTTTAAATCTAATTGTCATTAATTTATAGGCCAAATTGAAGGAATTTAGTGTTTAATGCCAATAAATTAATGGGCATTTTAAACAGCTTGCGAGTGGGATTTTCTGGAACGTGATGGATTGGAACGTTGTGGTTGCGGTGAATTTAAACCCCATATCAGCAGGAAAAATTCTGCTGGTTCGTATGGGGATAAATCACCGTTTCGCACCATGAAATGTTGATTAAGGTAATCTAAACAAGCAAGTTTATATGTAAAAATAAACAGCTTTCACTTACCTGTCCCCTACGTAAAATCCGTCCCCGTTGTTGGTGTTCACGGCATTAGGAGCTAATTTTTATTTTACTCCAGCGCTGAAATAGTCGGGCTATTTATAAAAAAAATTAACTTACCGGCAGTCGGAACGAATCTCCAGAAATAGATCGCACTCCGACAACAGAAAGCTCCGGATGGCAAAGGAAAAACCGCATTTTAATCCCGCCCCCCCCACCTTAAAGGCGTCAAAGTCGTGCACACGGCCAGCGACAGAACTGCAGCACCGCTAAAGGTAAGTTTTGTAACATACCTAGTCTAAGTGAACTGACTTTAGAAGATGGTTTACAAAAAAAGGGCCCAAAGTGCTGGAGTAACTCAGCGGGTCAGGCAGCATCTCTGGAGAACTTGGATTGGTGAAGATAGACACAAAAAGCTGGAGTAACTCAGCGAGTAAGGCAGCATCTCTGGAGAAAAGGAATGGGTGACGTTTCGAGTCGAGACCCTTCGTCAGACTGGTTAGGGATAAGGGAAACGAGAGATATAGACGATGATGTAGAGAGATAAAGAACAATGAATGAAAGATATGCAAAAATAACGATGATAAAAGGAACAGGCCATTGTTAGCTCTTTATTGAGTGAAAATGAGAAACTGGTACCAATTCGGTGGGAAAGAGATAGAGAGCGAGGGAATGCTGAAATTAGAGAAATCAATAGCTGCCCAAGTGAAATATGAGATGCTGTAAGAAGGGTCCTGATTCGAAATATCACCAAGCCTTGTTCTCCAAAGATGACCTGTTGAGTCACACCAGCACTTTGTGTTTTTATTTTCCTTCTTTACGATACTATTTAAAACTTGCCTCTTTGATCAAACTATGGTCATTTGAATGAATTATAAACAATGTTGTAATTATGGCCAAACTAAATTTCAATAAAGTTGAATATTTTGGGGAAGAAAAGAAAGGGGTGGCACAGTGGTAGAGTTGCTGCCTTACAGTGCCAGAGACCCGAGTTCGATCCAGACTACGGGTGCTCATGTATGGGGTAGTCGCTAGTCAGTGAGGACTCAGTGGACTAAAAGGCCTGTTTCAGTGCTGATTCTCTAAAGTCTAAATCTCTCTTAATATGCAGCTCATGCCAAATATTGTTTGACAAGATATACGTGAACTCCCCTGTGAGCTATGTGACGTCAAAGATGCCACATAAAAATGTGTTGGGCGGATCAAATGAAGTGAGCAAAATTTTCAACAGAGCAAAGATATTTCTTTTTGAAAGGAAAGCAGAAAAAGAAAGAACAATCTGAATCTGTGTGCCCGGAACTTTCAGTGTGGAAAAAAAAATCAAAACAGGCCAAACTAAAATTGATTGTCTTTCATTAGTTTCACTAACAATCTGCATAAAGCTAGAATTATCAATGCTGGATTCACTGTACACTGAGGAATTGGGCTTGAAGAGATGAATGGCCACAAAACCTGTCATTCTACCCACAATATGCGACCATCACAGAGAATCTAGCATTGTGAAATGGTACGGAACAAATTCACTTCTCCTTCCAACATCAGCATATCATTCTCCACATATGATTTAAAAAATATTTCAAACGTACATGGTCAAACTACCCGGCAACAAAAGGCTACTTTAATGCGCTTAATCCCCTATATTAGCCTGCCTGGAATCTCTATTAAGATCCCTTCAGAATTTTTCTATTAGCTTGCAGCAAATACAACAACAATCTTTTATATCCTCCCTACTTCTGAAAGCTGAAAACCTGTTTTTTGGGGCCTTAGGGAAGGTCTTGGATTTCTGTGTTACTGTAAGAAATCCATAATCTGCACACAATAAATCCAAGCAATGTTGAACGTTTTTAGAATCGGAGCACCTCTGGCCATGAGACAGTGGCCCAGAAATTCAATTGGCCATAAAAACCTATGTTAAAGTATGAAACTGTGCAGAGGCCCCACTGGTGTTAGGACTTGATTTCATTTGCACGCTTTGGACAAAGACTTAAGTACTTAGTATGTGTCGATAATGCTGATTTCTCCATTAGCACACATTAGGCTTGAGAAATTTCAGGAATCCTGTTCACCAGCTTGAAATCACCTGCCCAAATAACCTGACTCCCTTGGCCTTCTCACGGTAGTCTCCCTTATCTTGATCAAGCAGGATGTATCTGTTGTTGGTTTTTTGATTATAAATTCTTATCAAACGTCGTTTAGGTTTAGGTTTATTATTATCTCCTGTACCGAAGGACAGTGAAAAACAGATCAGATATACCATACATATCCACAATCAATTCAAACTCAATTACAATGGATAGAGCAAAAGGGGAAGATACAGAGTGCAGGATATAGTTCCCAGCATTACAGGTCAGAAGAAGGGTCTCAACCCGAAACATCACCCATTCCTTCTCTCCAGAGATACTGCCTGTCCTGCTCTGTTGCTCAAGCATTTTGTCTAATTCGGTGTAAACCAGCATCTGCAGTTCCTTCCTACACATCATAGCCTATCCATAGACGGTCTAAGGCCTACCATGGGGCAGAGGTGAATCAGACAATACCCTAGCTTATCGAAGGACCATTCATAAGCCTGAAAACAGAAGGGAAGAAGCTGTTCTTGGGTCTGGTGTGCTGGATAAGTGCAAGGAGAAGAAGGAATGACTGGGGTGGGACAAGCCTTTTCAATGGAAGCAGGGTCTAGATTACATTAGCTGTTGATGTGAATTAGTGGCCTTTGTGAACTATTTGTGATGAATCAATGAAGAAGGGTTTTGGCCCGAAACGTTGCCTATCTACTTCGCTCCTTAGATGCTGCTGCACCCGCTGAGTTTCTCCAGCTTTTTGTGTACCTTTTGATGAATCAATGCTGAAGTGACTTTCACCATCGCTCTGTGTGGTATACAGTTGATGATTCTTGAATGTTTTAAGCTGTTGTCTCCGGTGAATGCAGTATTTTGTGTGCTGGTATGAATAATTGAGCATAATCCTTCATATTAATTGTTGGAGCAGCAGGCAGATTAACAATGGTCACTTTAATATTTGTTTTCAATTTGCCACAGCAGATGCAAATTGAGTGTCTGTAACTATCCTTTTCATCAGAAAGTTCCAAGGCTGTGTAACATTTGTTAATAGAGTGTCACTTACATCAATGAAGACAATTACATTGCCAGATCACATTGCAATTCCACCCCAAACGTCGCCTATCTCCTTCGCTCCTTAGATGCTGCTGCACCCGCTGAGTTTCTCCAGCTTTTTGTGTATCCTGCCCTCTTCTTGAATCCGGATGCACCTAGGTAGTACTGCTGCTCACTGCCTTCCCCACATGCAGGTACTCAGTGCCTCTGTAACCCTTTTAAAATTCACTCCTGAAGTAGTTTGGTAGGCTGTGAGTCGAAAATTAGAGATATGGAGCCATAGAATCACACAGCTTCGAAACAAGTTCTTCAGTGCACTGAATCTACATTGGAGGCACAAAAAAACAAACTACTGTATGTACAAGCTTGAACAAATCTCAACAAGAACTACTAATTCCACCGCGCCCTTAAAGGATGTAGATTTGCAGCTGATCTTTCCCTCTGTGTTTAACAAGTTGTGGCAACCCCATATGATTATTCCTCCCAATCAGGAAAGATAACTTTCACACTGTGGAACAGCCTCCTTATGTATCAGTGAGCGGACATTTCACGTCAGCCATTGTTTTAATTCGATTGCATCTACTGCACCTAAAAAAGAGTGAAAATTGATGCTTCCTATTAATTGAAGTTTTATTCATAAACAAAGCTAACTATTTTGCTGAACGCTAACTCGAACCTTAAAGTAAAATGTGAAAAGTTAAAGCCCCATTGTGAACCCATGTTTTGGCCTCTCACATGGAAACATCCACTCTATGCATATTCAATTAAACCACTGCAGAAACTGCTGAGTGTTATGAATGTTGCCCAGTCCATCATCCTTGCCAAACTCCCCATTATACATCACGGAAAGCAGCCAACATAATCAAAGACCGTTCCCACCCCGGCCATTCCTTCTTCTCCCTGCTCCATTGGGAAGAAGATACAGAAGCTTGAAAGCATGGACCACCAGACTCAGACCCTACATTGGAGGCACAAAAGACATCGGATGCCGGAATCTGTGGCAAAAAATGAAGAGCATGTGGAGGAATGCAAGGGGTCAGTCAGCATCTGTGGAGGGAAATGGACAGTCGACATTTCGGGTTTTAGTTTTTTAGTTCTAGAGATACAGAATGGAAGCAGGCCCTTTGGCCCACTGATTCTGCGCCGAACAATGGTCACCCGTACAGGAGTTCTACCCTACACACTAGGGACATTTTTACTGAAGCCAATTAACCTACAAACTTGCACATCTTTGGAATGTGGGAGGAAATTGGAGCATAGGAGAAAACCTCAGGCGTTCACAGGGAGATTGTACAGACTTTGTACAGACAGCACCCGTCGTCAGGATCACACCTGGGTCTCTGGCGCTGTAAGGCAGCAATTCTACCGCTGCGCCACCGTGTCGGTCTTTAACATTGGTGCTGTTTTATGAGAGTTCTGAGAGAGTGTCTGGATGTTAAGAAAATGACTAAATGTTCTCACCTGATCTTTGATCCTGTAACACAGAATTCTGTTTTGATTGTCTGGTCTGCAGGTCACTCAGAATAAAAAACTAAACTCTGATTAGAATTCCGTCATGGTCTGTAATTTAAACAGCAACAAAATATTGTAGAATAATATTTATTATGATATAACCTCTCGGTTTGGAGTGCAAGGAGAGAAGAGAGGTTAAGAGGTCACTACCAATGAGCATGATGAACTTACCCAGCCAACGAGGAACGACTTCTCTGTATATTACTTTAACTGTGCCCTGGCAAAGTTAACATTCCACACAATCTCCTCCAATGCATCTAATCTAAGTAGTGTTTAAGAAGGAACTGCAGATGCTGGAAAATCGAAGGTAGACAAAAGTGCTGGAGATACTCAGCGGGTGAGGCAGCACCTATGGAACGAAGAAATTAGGCAACGTTTCGGGTCTGAAGAAGGGCTTCGACCCAAAACATTGCCTATTTCCTTCACTCCAACGAGTATTTTAAATGTACTGGTACTATTCACCTCAAAGCTGCCTGCCGCACCAAGCCCAGTCGTCGAATCATTCTGAGACTCATGACGTTTATTCTGAATTTCTCATTGGATTTATTTGTGGATAACGTTTATATGGGGCTTACAGTTTTCTGCTTGAGCTGATAAAAGCAAAATAACAGGCCTGAGGGCTTACATGGAAAAAATATTTTTTCATTTTGATTTGCCGCCAAACTGACGATAAATTCAGAATTTACATTTTGCTTTCAGAGTGCTGTGTGTGATTTTCAACGCACCTTTATGGACAATCGCACTTGTCTGTGAGATGTGCCTGGTTACAAAATGGAAGGCTAAAAGCATGGCGTCACTTTTCTCCTATGGGGAAAGATACCCACCATGTCTTTCCTGATAGTTTTGACCCCGGTGTTATTGTTTAGTTTACTTTAGTTTATGACCATACCGAGGTACAGTGAAAAACTTTATTGTTGCTTGCTATCCAGTCAGCAAAAAGACTAGACAAAGGACAAAGGACAAAGGACAAAGGACAAAGGACAAGGACATTTATTGTCACATACACCAATTGGTGTAGTGAAATTTGTCTTGCCATGCAGCACATAGATAAAGATAAGACATAACATTAAAGAATTTAACATAAAACATAAAAAAACATCCCCCCACCATGGTTCCCATTATGAGGGAAGGCACAAAGTCCAGTCCCCATCCCGAAGTTCACCCATAGTCGGGCCTATTGAGGCCTCCACAGTCGCCGCTACGGGGCCCGATGTTCCAGGCCCTTCTTCGCCGGGTGTTGGTGCTCCGGCGACGGGAGAACCCTCTCAGCGGCTCGGGGTGCCTGTAATGGCCGCTTCCTTGCTGGAGACCACGGCTTCCGACGCCAACAGGCCGCGCTGGATGGAGCTCCACAACTGGCGATCTCACCGAGAGATCCCAGGCACCCGATTTAAATTTCAGCGCCGCCGCCCGCGGCCGGCCGCCCCACAGTCCCGCAGCTCCGCGAAGTTCACCTGCGGTCTTCAGCTCACCGGAGCTCCAGCGCGGCGACCCGGGCAAGGCATCGCCCGCTCCGCTCCGCGATGGCGCTCCAGCGCTGCGCCGCTGCCGAAGCCGTGGTTCTGGGCGGTCCCCCCAGGAAACGCCGCTGCAGGTCCGCTGGTAGGCCGCGATGACAGGTCGACGGTGCAGCCCGGAGAAAGCTGCCTCTCCGACCAGGTAGGGACCCTAGAAAGCAGTATCCCCCTTCCCCCCCCCCCCACCCCCACATAAAAAAGGCTAGGACTCCGAAAAAACTGAAAAACTCAACTAACTATAAACAAAAAAAGATAGAAAAAACGGACAGCTGCAGGCTGGGCAGCCATACCCGTACAGGACGGCGCCCCCTGAACAGTCTAGCTATTCAGTGTGCAGATACAAGATAAAGGGCATTGCTACCCTGTAACTCTTGCTCCTCTGCTTCGTATCATCCATTTGACCTGTGAGCTTTAGTGTTCACAGTGAGTTAGTAGGCCTGTGTAACCAGAAAAAGAAGGGACCCGATCTGAAACATCACCTATCCATGCTCTCCAGAAATGCTGCCTGTCCCGCTGAGCCGCTCCAGCATTTTTGTGTCTTTTTGTTTTGTAAAGCAGCATCTGCATTTCCTTGTTTCTACAAAAAAACACTAGGAATTTGGTGAGGTGGAATTCAGTGCAGAAGGCAGTCGGAAGCATCAGATGCGCACACCTGAATGAAGGATGGAATTTGACAAAGTTGTTCGGAATGGGAGATCATGCTTCAGCAGAAAAATCCTCTGAGCGATCTCCAATATTGAATGAAGCAGCTACCAGCTCAAAAGCAAACCAAGAGGATGTTGTTATTGAAGGGATCCCTTTTGCTGCTAAACATATTTCCTGTCAGATCACAAAGGCAGTTCACGTTAATTCTGTACAAGCTTGAACAAGTCTCAACAAGAACAACAAATTCCACTGCACCCTTAAAAGATGCAGAGTTGCAGTTGATTTCTCCCTCCCCATCTAACAAGTGCCAGCAACCCCATGCTCAACCAGAAGAGATAGCTTTCACACTGTGGAACAGCTTCCCCATGTATCAGTGCGCGGACATTTCACATCAGCCGTTGTTTTACTTTGATTGCATCTGCTACAACAGAAAAACTGTGAAAATCTATGCTTCTTATTAACTGAAGTTTTATTCATAAGCAAAGATATCTATTTCCCTGAAATCTAACTAGAACCGTAAAATGTGAAAAGCTAAAGCCCCATTGTGACCCCATGTTTTGGACTGGCCTCTCATATGGAAACATCCATTCTATGCCTATTTAATCAAACCATTGCAAAAACTGCTGAGACTTATGGATGTTGCCCAGCCCATCATACAGCCCAAACACCCAATTATACATCACTCTGCCTAAGGAAAGCAGCCAACATAATCAAAGAACTTTCCCATCCTGGCCATTCCTTCTTCTCCCTGCTCCATTGGGAAGAAGGTACAGAAGCTTGAATGGGCACAGCACCAGACTCAGTAACAGTGTGAAACCCTCTGTTACCAGCAGGGCCGGATTTATGTATAAGCTTCACAAGCTTAAGCCTAGGGCCTCGAGATCTATAGGGGGCCCCGGCAGAGCCGGATTTACCTATAAGCTTCATAGGCTGAAGCCTAGGGCCTCAAAATTTAGGGGGCCTCCGGCCAAAGTGTTTTTTTCCCCAGAGTAAAAAAAAAATCCTGAGGAAAAAAAAATTGGAGCGCTATCAGCATTTGCACTTTGACGGAAATTACCCGAAATTCTGGTTCCGGCCCGCTGGAGGTTTTAGGGGGAAAAATTGTGACCATCCGCGCCTGCGCAATTGGGGGAAGCCGGCGAAGTAGTAGCGATGCAAAATTATGATGTCTCTCCGCGTGCGCGCAGTGGACCCGAGCGGGTTCAGAACTCCATTTTCACCCCACACAATCACCTCGATGCCTCGTGTCTACCAAAGATCCTAGGTTTCTACTCCAGGTAAGTTGCGGAATATTGCGTTGCGGGAGTGCCCGTTTCTCCAGGCCAAGGGTGGGGGGGTTGGCTGCGGTATCAGCGGCATGGAGTCGGAGCCTCACTGCATGGGAGGGAGAGAGAGGGGGAGGGAGGGAGAGAGGCGGATGTGAGAGGGGGAAAGTGGGGGTTGAGACAGAAGGAGAGAGAGAGAGAGGGAGGGGATGGGAGAGAGCGGGGGAGGGCGAGAGAGAGGGGGGAAGGGGGGAGAGAGAAATGGGGAGGGAGAGAGAGGTGGAGGGAGAGGGAGGGGGCAGGAGGAGGGGGGAGAGGGAAAGGGGATTCTCTTTAGTGAGATTGCAAAATTAAGGTAGGTTTTAGAGCAATTATATTTTCTCCTCCATATGAATAATATCAAACAATTGGAACTGCTTTCTTTTCTTTGATAACAATACTGAAAAATATGTATTTCATAGTTTGCGACTCATTTTGCATCATATTTTAATGTGCACACACTAGCACAGTCGAACAGTAACAGGCAATCAAACACACAAAACATTTTCTATAAAAAGGTTTTATTTACTGGAAAAACCTACAGTATTTTATTTGCAGTGTTTGCATGTTCCTTTATAACATTTGACATAACATTTTACAGTACAGCTTGATTATTAAAAGGACAGCTTCAATACTTGATTTAAAAAATTGTATACAACAATGACCCCAATCATCCCATTCCAACCACTCATTACTCTTAACTCCACCAAAATTATTTCTGAAATATTGGTCATATATTTGGTGTAAAAATGCCCCAAAATAAGGCTCAGAATGCACCAGAGAGCATCTAAAACCCCAGAGCTTCCAGGGCCCTTAAGCGGGTCTTTGAGCTTCGCGCTCGTGATATGCGTTGCATGCACTTATTTCACATAAAATGTTTGTAATCCTGCCATGCCATCCCCCTTTTTGAAAAGCTTTGTACGAGCCTGGTGTATAATATTTTTGACACTGTCATAGGCCTTTCTGACATATGCTGTTACAACGTACTGTAGTCTCTAAACAACACTTCAGTAATTTTCCTTGTCCCCCATTTCCGAATAATAGTGTTTTAAGCCGATAACTCGACACTAGCACTGGCAATAAATAAAAAGCGCAGCTTTCCAACCCTTATCTCATTGGCCACGCTCGGCTGCACATCGGTGTCAATCTGGTTGACTCTTCCATCTTCCTCTCGTCGTGGGGGTTGGGGATTGAGAGGGGCCTCACAAGTGGAATAGCCTAGGGCCTCTCTTCATCTAAATCCGGCCCTGGTTACCAGGCTCTGAATTGCCTGACCATAAGTTAGGTTACTGTCTGCTTCACCTCTACCTCATTGCTGACATTGGACTTTGTGTCTGGAGCTGTTGCACTGCAATGCTGAGAACTATACTCTGTATCTTTCCCTTTGGTCTGTCTGTTGAATTTGGCTCGATTGTATTGATGTGTAGTGTTATTTGGTTTGATTGGAGCGCATGCAAACAAAGCTTCTCATTGTTCCTCGTATACCTGACAATAATAAACTAAACCTGAACCTAAACCTAAACGTTATAATATTTAATAACAATATTTAATTTCATTGGTCCATTTTGCAACATATGGCAGTAAAAACACTGTTGCAAATAGAACATCACAGCACAGGAACAGACACTTTGGCCCCAGTGTCCATGCTAAACATGATGCCAAGTTAAATTAATCTCATCTTCCAGCACGTGATTCATATCTCTCCATTCCCTGCATATCCATATGCCTATACAAATGCCTCTTAAATGCCACTGCCGTCTCTACCTCCACCACAGTGCAGAAATGAGGGGACATAAAAGGTTATGAAGAAGAAAGTGGAAGTGGGGGAGACGTGTTGCAGACATCGGTCCTATCCAATAGTATAAAGTACTTTATAGGGGTGGGAATGAACTGAAACGTTATAATGGAATGTGCAGAAAGCCTTGCCTTCACAATCTGGACACCCAACAATGCGATGTGATGGATAAATTGGATAGATTCAGAATATGATCGAACCCCTTAAAGTTATGTATCTAGGAGTTATGTATGGCAATGGAATTATACTGCCTCATGCCTCAGAATTACCTTTGTTCACTTATGCCCTTTGAGTTATTTTTTTTTTGTTTTAACTTGTCTGGCTTGTACGTATTTCCAGAATTACCACAATATCTCTGTTGGAATGCCACCGCTTGCAAGTTCCCTCAAAGTCAGACGTTTGGAATGTTTCTACTTGATGGAAACTGGATCAAATTCCCGACCTCCCTACCCAACTGCACCATGAGGGTTACTCTTAAACATTTTAAGAAGCTACGTTTGGAGTAAATGTACTGGACTATCAGAAATGGGCAATAATTGTTGGCTTTGCTGTTAGTGGCTGCATTCTGGGAGAGAATGAAAGGAAGAGCTAATCCAGATATTGTGGAGCAAAGATAGACACATAATGCTGGAGTAACAATGGATCAGCAGCATCTCTGGAGAAAAGGAATAGGTGATGTTTCGGGTCGAGATCCTTCTTCAGACTGAGAGTCAGGGGAGAGGGAAACTAGAGGTTGGAAATGGTACAAAGAACAAATGAATGAAAGGTATGAAAATAACAAATTAAAGCCAGCAACAATGATCAAGGCGTCAGAGAGAGGAGGAGAACTTCTTCAAAGTAGGCAGACCTTGAGGAGATTTTGCAATGGAGCAGACAAAATGTGTAGGTGCAGATGCTGGTTTACACTGAAGATAGTCCACAGGGTCAGTAAGCAGATGGAAATGGAACAATGTATTCAATACTACAGGGATTGGAAGCATTCTGTGCTGTAATGATTAAGAATCCAGATGGATGTGTTGTTGAACATATGTTAAATTGCCAATGACAATTGAAAATAAATTTGGATCCGTAAGTGGAGGATGTCCACATAACATTGAAGAATCAAAGAGTCTTTGAGAGATGCAGCACGGAAATAGGTCCTTTGACCCCCCCCCCCCCCCGCCCCCCCCACCCTTTCCCCACTGCCTTTCAAGCACCCAATTACACTAATCATATATTAATCCTCCTAGATTCTACCATTCACCTACACACGAGGGTTGATTTACAGAGGCCAACTAATTCACCAACTTCCATGTCTTTGGGCTAAGAGATGAAACTGGAAACGCCCGGAAGAAACCGACATGGTCACAGGGAGAACGTGCAAACTCCACTCAGTCAGTGCCAAAGCTTGGGATTACACTTTTTTCTAAATGCAAAGGGTGGCGAGTGTATGGAAGAGCTGCCACAGGTGGTGGTTGAAGCAGGTACTTTCACAGCATTTAAGAAACATTTAGATAGGTGCATGGATAGGATAGGTTTAGAGGGATATGGACCAAACGCAGGCTAGTGGGACAAGTGTAAATGGGGCAAGTTGGGCAGCGTGGGCAAGTTGGGCTGAAGGGCCTGTTTCCACACTGTATGACTTTATGACTCTAAGACTCTATGCCAGGGTCATTGGTGCTGTGAGGCAGCAGCTTAATTACCTGTATTATTATTGCAGTCTGTCTCTAAACACGTACCTGGAATAAAGCGACAGATGTCCTCTGTTGAGTGAGTCCCAGGAATTAGCAGCAAAATTGGAAAGTAGCAGCACAGGAATATTAATATCAAGAATATTACTGGTGCCATCTGCTATTTGGCATAGGGAACATCACATATGTAGTTGAGAGTGGGGCAACGTTAGTCATGGTTTGTGACCAAGTATAGTTCCAATTTATGGATAAATGTAGAGCACTCGCTCCCCTCCGCTGTGCCCCACCTGAACTCCCACCTATTTCTCTCCCCCCCCACCCCGCTACTTTCCTCATCATGACTTCGCAAGCCACAACTCTTCAAACCTGTTTCGCACCTACCGTTCTTCTCTCTGGCCTTTGTTCCAACCATCTTCCTGTCAAAAATAAACTCTTGCCTGTGTTGGCCTATTACGCTCCATGCTTTATCCTGCCTCTCCCTTTCTCCGGATTTCTTCTTCCCACCCGCTACAATCAGTCTGAAGAGGGTGTCAAACTGAAACAACATCTATTAATGTTCTCCAGAGATGCTGCCTTACCTGCTGAGTTACTCCAGCACGTCTTTCCAATTCATGCACGTTCCACACAGGCAGCATCCAGAGGTCAGGATTGAACCTGGGTGTCTGATGCTACGAGGCTACAGCTCTATAAGCTGCATCATTGTGCAGACTTTCACAATTTTTGGATTTCCTAAATTCATTGAGAACTAAAATAGGAATGAGGCACTCTACTGGAGAAGACTGCTTTTGAACATGCCACAAACAGGATCCCAATGAGGAGAATGAGTGAGCTGGTACGGGAAACTTTGATCTTGTAAATAAAGGGAAGGGTTGGGGAGTTGTGGCAAAAAATTGAAAGAATGATGTGTAGGGTGCAAACATTGGTGGAAGTTTCCAGGAGAAGGAAATATTGCAAGGACTAATGCAGTTACATTATGAGTGACAAATAAGAAAGTGTGAATGGTTTGTGAAAACCAGTAATCGGGCAGTGCCAGGTGTGTTATTTTGCCAAATAGGAGCTTCATATATAAGTACACGGAGTACAACAATCTGAATTGAGTGAATTAGCTCAGCGAGAGCTCAGAGTATTATGTGCAAGGTATTACTGAGACTTGGCTGCCAACTGGCCATCACTTGGAGTTAAGGATCTTAGGATATAAGGTCTTTGGGAAGGAGAGAGAAGTTGGAAGGAAATTAAGGGTTGCCGTACTGATTGAAGCTGCAAACTGAGACCAAACAATCAGAAAATACAATGTAGTTGGAATTGAGGAATTAGAGAAGATTTTAAACTGTAATAGATGTTGACCAAATCCCATCTGACAGCAGACATCTAAAGGGTGGCTTAATTATTCATCTAGATCAGCAATAACAGATCACCTCAATTCAAAGCGATTTTATATTTATTTTAGTTGGCCAAACCTGTATGGTCCTGAACTGACAGAAGGTAGTCTTATTGATGAGTAATGAGCCAGAATTAGTTAATAATCTAACAATAAGGAAACATTAATGGGCTGAGACAGAGACTGACAAAGGCAAATTGGTCAAAGTGTTGCTGTGTAAAACTACAAATGAGCAGATAGGGCGTTCAAAATCTAATTTAGCTCAATTCGGGACTGCCATTTACTTTGAAGGGACAAGTGCTCCACTTACCAAATATAGCAAATGCAAATTAAAAATAATGTTTAACCCTCAGTTTAGTTTCATTTAGAGATGCAGCATGGAAACAGACCTTTCGGCCCACCGAGTCTACACTGACCATCGATCAACCGCTCACGCTAGTTCTATGTTATCTCACTTTCTCATTCACTGTCTACATATTGGCGGCAATTGTTACAGAGGCCAAATATCCTACAAATCCGCACGCCTTTGGGATGTGAGAGGAAATCGGAGCACCTGGAGGTAGAACATGCAAGCTCCACACAGGCAGCATCCAGAAGTCAGGATTGAACCTGTGTCTCTGGGTCTCTGATGCTACGAGGCTACAGCTCTACAAGCTGCACCATTGTGCAGACTTTCACAATTTTAGGATTTCCTAAATGCAAATGAAACTACACTGAAGAGTTGTTACTGCTTAATATATTAAACATGTCAGCCAGTTTGCAAGCGAGCAAGATCCCACACCAGCAATGTTATAATGAGCAGATAATCAGTTTTTGTAACATTGGGTTAGGAATAATTATTGACCAGACAAGTATATTAAGAGGTAAAGAAGGCGTATGGTATGTTTGCCGTCATTAGTTGGCGGAATTAAGTATAAGAGTCAGGATATCATGATGCAGCTTTATAGGACTTTGGTTAGGGTATATTTGGAGTATTGTGTGCAGTCCTGGTCGTCCCATTATAGGAAGGACATGAAGGCTTTGGAGAGGGTGCACAAGAGGTTTACCTGAATGCTGCCTAGATTAAAGAACATTACCTATAACGAGAGGTTGGACAAACTTGGATTGTTTTCTCTGGAACGCCAGACATTGATGGAATGCCTGAGAGGTATTATGAGAGGTATAAATAGGAACGACAGTCATAATCGTTTTGCCAGGATGGAAATGTTAATGGAAACTAGATGCATAGGCTACGGTGAAAGGGGCAATGTTTAAGGGAGATGTGCAGAGCAAGTTTTTACCCAGAGGATGGTGAGTGCATGGAACGCACTCCCACAGATGGTGGAGGAAGTAGGTACCATAGTAAAGTTTTAGAGGTTTTTGGATAGACAAATAGATATGCAGGGAATGGACGTATATGGGTTCATGTGCAGGCAGAGGAGATTAGTTTAACTTGGCACCAGGTTCAGCACATACAGTATGTGCTCTATGTTCTGTGTTCTATAATGGAGATAGTTCTCCATTTCCCTTTCAAAAATTGTGTTATGGAATATCTTGTGGCTACCTGAGAGGACATACAGGAACTTGAATTATGCTCAATAATAATTTTGAGCATAAATATTCTTGACATTGCAGATTAGAAGTCAGGAAAGTTAATGCAAGCATCAAAATACTTCCAAAATACTAATGGCATTAAAGGGCCACAAAAGAGAAGCTGATGTTTCCAACTTATGACTTTGAAGGAAGTGAGTGAGGAAACTATTCTTTAACTGCAGTCTTCCAAAACTATCCAGAATCAACTTCTTGCAATGGAGAATTAAAAACATCACGATTTGAGAAAGCTGAAAGAGAAAGAGAGAGGGAGAGAAACCAGGAAATTATAGAGCTGTTAGCGTAACATCTGTTGTAGAGAAGTTCTTGGAATGTATAATTAGGGACAGAGTGACTGAGCACAGAGAGTAGTTGTGCTAATTAGAAAGAGCCAACATGGATTTGTAAAGCGTAGGTCATGCCTAACAAATCTAATTGAATTTTTTGAAGTAACTAATTAGACAAGGAAAATTCTATGGATGCATAGATATAGCATTGCAGAAGAGATTTAGTTTCACAAAGCTGTTAGCTAATATTAAAACTCATGGAATTGAAGGTAAATTAATGATTTGATTCTATGTTAACCAGTGGAAGATAAAGAGGAGGGATAACACTCATGTGATTGAACTGGAAAGGGTTGAAGTCCCACAAGGATCTGTGACAAGAAACCAACTAATTAATGAATTAACTGGTGCAGTAGACACCACATATCAAGGTCACTGGGAATCTGAACTCCATGATGGCTTGTTGTCTGATTAAGTGAGTGGGAGAAACTGTTCATGGCTTTCAAAGTCAGTAAATATATTTCTAAAATGTTGAAAAGGTAAAACAATAATGTCCCCGAAGAGATCATGGAGTTTGTGTACATGGTTTGTAAAAGTGCATTACACATGTGCAAAATTAATCAGCAAGTATTTTGGAATATTATTTTTTAGAATTGGAAGACCAAGTCAGGTCCACTTTATTCACAGTGTAGATCGCAAAGTGCTGGAGTAACTCAGCACGTTAGGCAGCATCTCTGGAGGACATGGATAGGTGACGTTTTCGGTAGGGACCCTTCTTGTGTCTACAATTTAATGTCATATGAACAAGTACAATGAGATACAGGTATAATGAAAAATTTGCTTGCAGCTGCATCACAGGCACATGGACTCAGGCAGTAACGCAAGAGTATAAATCATACATAAATTGCACATACAAATTCTGCAAGGCAGTAGAGAGAAAGAAGACTGGAAAAGAAGACATGAGTGCAAAATACATTTAGAAAAAAAAGTCCTTGATAGTCAAGAGTTGGTCCATCTTCTTCCATTGTCAAGGTAGAATGAATGAATGAATTATACTTTATGAATGAATGAATTATACTTTATGAATGAATGATACTTTATTAAATTCAGTGAATGAATTATACTTTATTGTCATATGTACCGAGAGTACCTAGGTACAGTGAAAAGCTTTGTTATGCATACAACCAAGGCAGTACACGTGTCGCCACATGTTAGCGCCGACAACATTACAAATGTACTGAACAGTCCTGTCTACTGCCTGTTGCTGCACGTGCGGCAGGGTTGTGTAGGTCAGTTCAAGAATCTGCTGGTTGTTGGAAAGTACCTAGCTGTTCCTGAACCTAAAAGAGTGCAACCTCAGGCTTTTGTGCCTCCTGCCCGATGGCAGCAGCTTGAAGGGACCATGGCACGGATGGTGGGGATCCTTGATGATAGAGGCTATCATCATCCTTGATGATCTGACACTCTAACTCAGAAATAATACACTAAACATGCGAGCAGTGCAGTACAGTGGGCAATGTCCGAGAATGGAGTGTGGGGATGATTACCCATGATCTTATGCAATGTTGGAATAGGCTCTGTGGTTGAATGGGTTTGGCTCTGTCACTTTGATCATGAATGACAAATATCTTCTATTGCAGTTTTCCTTGTGAAACTCTACAACCTCAGACTTTATTTGAGGTTCACCAATAGAACCTAGTTTAATGTCATTAATGATGATAGGGGTGGCACGGTGTCGCAGTGGTAGAGCTGCTTCCTTACAGCGCCAGAGACCCAGATTTGATCCTGACTACGAGTGCTGTCTGTATGGAGCTTGTACATTATCCCTGTGACTGTGTGGGTTTTTTCTGGGTGCTCTGGTTTCTTCCCACACTCCAAAGGCATGCAGGTTTGCAGGTTAAATGGCTTCTATAAATTGTAAATTTGTCCCTAGTGTGTAGAGTAGTGATAGTGTATGGGGTGATTGCTGGTCAGCGTGGACTTGGTGGGCTGAAGGGGGTGTTTCCACATTGTATCTCTAAACTCTAAAGTAGAGATTTTATTTATATTAACAAAGACATTTCCTTCAAAGGGATTAATCTACATAATGTAAAATTATTCCTCAAATGCTTTCTCCTGTACTACTATGAGACCAGCACATCAACTGATAAAAACTAGTGAAATCTTACCAACAGTTGTCTAAATACAGAATTAGCAATTCAGGTCCGTTACCTTTCATCAGGAAGATGTATGGATGCCTGGAAAGTGTGGGCATTGGAGGTCAAGTGAAGAAAATGTCCCTTGAGCTTGGAAAATGGGAATCTGTCAGATAGAAAAGTCTGAATGGTAAATCATGAGGCACATTTAGCTTCAGAAATCAGTTTCGGGCTTGGTTCCAGCAATGTAATCTGTTTTTGCTTTCCAGTATTTCTTTTTTGCAGTTTACAATGTCTGTGTACCTGTTAATATAGAAAGAGGGGGGCAGCTGCAGATGCTGGTTTACCAAAAAACAACATAAAATGCTGGAGTAAATAACGGGTCAGGCAGTGTCCCTGGAAAACATGGATAGGTGACTTTTCAGGTTGGGACCCTTGTTCAATTTAGACTGAAGAAGGGTCCCGGCCTGAAACATCACCTATCCATGTTCTCCAGCAGAGTCACTCCAACATTTGGTATCTTATCTGCTAATATACATACGGTGATTTGTTCAGGTACCCTATTAACATCAGTATGAAGGCACAATGAGTCTCACATTGTCCTTGACACAGATCATAGTGGAGTAGGACCCATGGGACTCATCTTGTAAAGAGCTAGCAGACATAGATCGGACTGAATGGCTTTTTTCTGGGTTGCACAATACCACAATTCCAGTAATTGAAAATCATCAAGAATTCTTTGTGGGAGCACAATCTTTATAATCAAGACAGGAGGCTTCAAACACTGAAGCTCGGAGGAAGCATTACACACATAATAATACATTAATGACATTTCAGACAAATTCACTGCATTCTTTCCTGGTACGTGCATGACGATGTAAAATTTAGCTAAACTGGGCAAGGTAGCTATTAGCAGAGCTGTTAGCATGGTGGATAAGCATATTCTCCTGGGGAATATTGAATATTAATAGACTGAAATGAGTCAATATTTCATACTGACTGTCTTAGAAATGAGCATTTTGTTGAGAATGCTAAAGGTTCTTTTCCAACATTAGAAGTTGATGAGAATCTTAAACATCAATAGTTCCTTTGTATTAATGTTGAAAAGATGCATTGATTTATCCAAAATAAGATGAAAAGGGTGAGCTATAAATTCCTTTGTGCTGTTCAACACAAAGAAATGTTATGTAAGACCTGTTTGCCAACCGTTATCGACAGCCTTGTGCGCACAGAGTGCATTTGTTCAATTTGTTAGCGGGATCCGTGTATGGCACATCAATGTTGGATGGATGTATGCAGTGGTTGTAATCGGCGTGTGACATATGTGTTGGTACCAGGCACAATATTAATTTGTGCCTCCATTGAGCACTCAGCAGGCCTTACCTCGAGAGTCCAAGGTATTGACTTTTTTCAAGTAAGTCCTGCTTTAAGGACTTTATTCACTGTTTGCTCACATCATTCACAACCCAACCATACCCACCCTGCTAATTTTGCGTCTACCTTATTGGAGACCCGCAGACTATTTTTGATCAGACTTTACTGGACTTTATCTTGCACTAAACATTATTCCCATGATCACATGTGGATGTGGATTTGCACTGGGGATGGCTCGATTGTCACATGCATTGGCTTTCCGCTGACTGGTTAGCACGCAACAAAAGCTTATCACTGTACCTTGGTACATGTGACAGTAAACTAAACTCAATTTCAAACTCGTCCATCAAAGACTTATACAGCACAGAAACAGGCCCTTTGGCCCACCATGCCCATGCCGACCCATCTACACAAATCCCATTCATCAGCACTTCGTCCATAGCTCTCTACGCCTTAACATTTCATCTGCTTCCACCACCCCCTGAAGCAGTGTGTTGCAGATTTCATCCATCCTCTGTGTGAGAAAAAATATTCCGCAGGATCCCCTCTCAACCTCTTCCCTCTCAACCAAAACCTATGTCCTCTGGTTTTTTAAACCTTTACTATGGGGAAACATTTTCTGGCACCTACATTGCCCATGCCCGAGAAAATATTATATGCCTCAATCAGCTCACCTCTTAGCCTGCTCTGCTTCAAGGAAAACAATCCCAACCTGTCTTGTGAAGCACTCCATCCCAGCTAACATCCTGGTGAATCCTCTCTGCAACCTCTCCAGTGGAATCATGTATTGTTATAGTTTAATATCCAGAACTGCAAACAATACTCCAGTTGTTGCCTAACCTAAGTTCTATAGGAGTACAATACCAGCCCCCACCCCTGTTCTTGTAGTGTATGTATAAGTATCCTGATGCCTTCTTTACCATCTTCAAGTGCTGCCACCTTCAAGGATCTTTGGACATACATTGATGTTGTCTGTTTCTCTGTGCTATCTATATTTTACTATTCATTGTCCATGTCCTACACTTTTTTGTCCTCTCAAAGTGCTTCACATGGCACCTCTCAAGATAATTTTCTTCTTCTGCCATCTTACCGACTGTATGGAAGGCTACACTCCGCATTATCCACAGTACTGCCAATTTTGGTGTTATCTGTCAACTTATCATGCCTCCAATATTCATATCCAAATTGTTAATGCATATTACAAGCAGCAGGGGTCCCAGCACCGATCCTTGTGGTGCACCACTAATTACAGGGCAATCACAAAAATAACCCTTCAACATCACCCTCTCTCTCCTATCATTAGGTCAATTTTGGTTACAATTTGCACATGTCTTGACTTCTATGGATTGTAAATTCTTGAACCTGTCTCCCATGTATGTGGCCCAATGGGACATCTTTAAAGGATCGGGCTTGCTGGTCATTACAAATGTCGGCTTAAAAATATGTTTGGCTGAAGGAGGAGCTGGGAAGAACAGGTTACTAGCAGATATTACTGCCTCTCTCTGATTATTGCTGCTGCTATCTTTATGTCATTGCTCACTGCCTGCCACCTTGCCCTTTCTAGTATTCTGCACTCATCTAATGCATCCCTCCCATCTCCACCACCAATAACTGTAGTTTTCCTCTTAGCCCAGTTCACTGTCTCGTAACCCTACTACCTTCTCAGTATTCCTTAGCCTTTTGACTTTAGCGATACAGAGTGGACCAGGCCCTTTGGCCCACAGAGTCCGAGCCGAACACTGTTCACTGCGTACACTAGCACTTGATGCTAGGGACAATTTAAAATTCTACATACTAGGAACAATTAAACATTTTTTAAAAGGCGATTAACCTACAAACCCGTCTTTGGAGTGTTGGACTAAAATGGAGCACCTGGAGGAAAACCACACGGTCACAGGGGGAATCTCCGTACAGACAGCACCTGTAGCCAGATGCTGGGTCTCTGGCGCTGTAAGGCAGCAACTCTACCGCTGCCACCCATCACTACTCTCACCCAACTTTAAGCACATTAGCACTAGAAAGATTTACTTAAGTTTGGAAGAATTGGTGGATTCTGTGAAATTTACACATTTCTTACAGAGCTTGGCAGGCTGGTGCAGGAGTTTCCCCTGGCGGTGTAGTGTTAAACTAGGCGTCCCTGTTAGAATAATGATCAGGCCATTTAGGTCTGAGATAAGGAGAAATTTCTTCACGTGGACGGTGGAGAATCTTTGAAATTTCCTCCCTGGGGTGGCTATGGAGGCTCAGTCATTGCACGTTTTAAATTAAAGATTGATGGGTTTTTGGATAGCAGGGGGATCAATGCATATGAGGATAGTACAGGTAAAGGTGTTTGAAGTAGGCATGTGGCGCAGCGGTAGAATTGCTGCCTTACAGCGCCAGAGACCCGGGTTCAATCCTGACGATGGGTGCTGTATGTACGCAGTTTGTACTTTCTCCCCCTGACCTGCGTGGGTTTTCTCTGGGTGCTCTGGTACAAAGACCTTCTGCAAAGACGTACAGTTTTGTAGGTTAAACAGCTTCAGTTAAAATTGTAACATTGTAAGAGTAGTGTGTGTGTAGGATAGTATTAGTGTGCTGAAGGGCCCGTTTCTTTGCTGTATCTCTAAACTAAGCTAAAGTAGACCAACCATGATGTTGCTGAATGGTGAGGAGATTCAAAGGGCTAGATGGTCTACACCTACTTCTGTTCTTATGCACTTACTGTGGTTGTCCATGGTTGAAATCATCTCCAGCAGAATGCTACCAGAGGGTGTTAATGAAATGTTCACAATGGCTAGTGCAATAAGACATAAGGCCAAATACTACGCTAGGAAAGCATTAGTAGCGAGTCAAATTTGCAGCCCATTTTCTGCTCACCAGGCCTGTTGCTTTCATAAGAGGTTGGTTTATAATTATTGACTGCTTTATTGTCTTAAGTTACTACAGTGACTGTACAGCAAAGTACATCATTGTCTGTGAAAAGCTTTGAATGAACCTGATGCAGTGCCTCAAGCTGCAACCTTCACCATCTCTTTCCCTCCATGGATGCTGCCTAATCGACTGAGTTAGACACAAAAAGCTGGAGTAACCCAATGGGACAGGCAGCATCTTTGCAGAGAAAAAATGGGTGACGTTTCCGGTCATGATCCTTCTTCAGATCCACTGAGTTCCTTTTTTTGAACTGAATGACCCACGAGGTGTAAAGAGCTGTATCAATACTAATTTCGTCATTTCTTTTGAATCCATTTTACTTTTGTTTGCATTTTCTTTAAGTTGGGAGATATAAAAGTGGTTTATTTTGGTTGTGTTAGCAACATAGCAACAACAATTGGACTTGTGGTGCTGCGGAATATCCTGGAGCATATGTCTTGGCTGTCAAGGATAAGCAGTGAACCAGACGTGGGAGTTAGATTTTCAGGTTTGCCGTTGGAAAATTCTAATATTGTATCTGAGTTTTCACAAAGCTGAAAAAAACTCGCTACAAGTTAAGATATTTAAACTGCACTCGTACTTTCATGAATAATTATGAATAACGGTTAAGGCTTTATGCTCTGCCTGGTTATCGACTGTGCTCAAGGAGATAATTTGTCAATGACGATTTTATATTAATAATTAATGGCTCTGGTCAATTAAAAAAACGTAAACTTCAGGCGTAGGCCATTTGAAGGTGAGTGGAAAGATAACAACTCTCAGAATTAAGCTCTGGAAAGAGCAAAAAAAGCCTCCATTACATTTTGAATATAAAGTGGCCTGTAAAGTGAGTCTCGATCAAGCTTTTCTAAGGTTGAGTGCAGTCCTCTGCTTACTGAGCCCCCATTTTTAATTATCCCGGTGCATCAAATGGCTGGTACATTTTGCAGAGCGACAAAGCCCAACTAGTAATGCTGTCAGCAGCAAAGCTCTTAACTTATTTATGCTCCAACACTGCGGAGAAGCACAAGTCCCATCTGGCTTACAGAGTATCAGGATGTTCTGCTTTATTTTTTTTTAATGCATTTGACTTTGCTCCATTGCCTGTGGAGAGGCAGCCTCACCAACCCTCACCTTTCACACTGCTAAACTATTTTACTCACATGGTCATTTCTGGAGGGATTTGGTAATGAATAATATTTAGTGGCTAGTAAGAAAATGGAAAGCAGTGTTCCATAACCATTTATTCAGCAAATATGTTCAGGTTTCCCTGGCTCATTGGCAGGCAGCAATGGATGCTTAATTCAGTGTGACAGTACAAGGAGCATGCCAGGGAAATGTGTCGTTTGCATTTGTTGTAAATTCGCAAAAAAGAGAATTCTGAGTCCCTGCCTATTCCCTTGTGGGCTTGAGTCTAGCAGAAAACAATCAGAATTTCACACCTCATTTGAATCTCTCATTGAGTCTGGACTGGAAACTATTAGAATTGAGAACTTACAGCTGGAAAAGCTTTTTTTAAGGGACTATGAATGTGTCAAATCAAGTAGAAAGCTTAAGTCTCATTGCTAAGATCTGAGGTGCCTGTTTGTGACATTGTGTAGGAGCATTTCTGTCAGGGCCCTACTGATAGATATGGAGAACAGAATTCATTAAATTCTTAACACTGTCAGGTTAGACGTACTGTGATTTGAAATAGACAGGCACTTGATCTCCTGTCTCTCAGGATGCTAGTTAAGATGGAAATGGTTAAAAAATACCAGTAATCGGAGCAGTAAACAAATTGACCCAGTTTTTGACACATTTCCGATCTGCTTGGCACCCTTAAAAGCAGCTCATATTTTCTTCCCCATATCCTCCCCTTTCCTCCTCCTCACTTCATTTTATTCTTTTAATTATATTTTTGTGTTCCCTTGACTGCACTAATCTCATTCCCTAATCTCTTAAGCTCCTTTTCTGGCTTCCTACTTTCAATTTTGGCAGAGGAATCAATATGCAACCGCTATGCAGGCAAAAGGCTGGCAAAAGGGATCTCTTCTGAAGCAAAAACTTGCTTACAGATTCAGATTAGTTTATTATCCTGTACACCAGGGTGCAATGAAATTCCTTGTTCACATGAAGCTCACCGAGTAATCGGTATAAACACAGTAATGATAAATGCAACCATAAACACAACTGCGAGTGCAAAACAGTGGCCTGGTGCAAGATTGTAGGGGAATCCAAAACAGTGCAAAAACAAAATTAAAAGGAAATAATGAAATAACCGAATGAGGTAGAGTTAGGAGTGGTGATTGCATCTTAAACATCATTATCGTATCTGCTTCCACCACCACCCCTGACAGCGCATTCCAGGTATCCACAAACCTCTGTGTAAAAAAAACTTGTCCCACATATGTCTTTAAAACTTTGCTCCTCCTACCATGAAGCTATGCCCTCAATCATTTGACATGTTGAACATGGGCTCTCGCTGACCATGTCAAAATCCTCTTCTTCTTCTTTCGTGTGGCATGCACAGCCTAAAGTTGTTGGACAACTTGTTCTATTTGATCTTCCGTTTGTGCACGTCGAGTTGATTGCATTAGTGGAAACAGGGCGGGCCACGTGAAGGTTGCAATCTTCCACCCCATCAAAATCCTCAAGTTATTGTATGAATAAGGCATCAGCAGTTGTGCTTTGTTTGGATAACCATAGAAGATAGAACAGCACAGCACAGCACGGGAACGGGATGTTCAGCTCACAACATATGTGGCAAACATGATGCCAAGATAAATCAATCTCATATGTCTGCATATGATTCATATCCATGCCCTGCATATCCATGTTCCTATGCAAAAGCCTCTTAAATGCCCTGTAATATCTGCCTCCACCACCACGCCAGCAGCATAAGCTGTACTACTACTATATGCTTGTACTATATCTAGGATGCTTATTTAAGATCTAAGTGCTTACGTATAGTGATACCTGTACTGAACTACACACTAAAATGAATTCCACTGTACCTCGACAAATAAAGTACGCATTGAACCATTGAGGTTTTCAACGTCCTATAAATAAAAAAAAGTCCCACACTTCTCCTTTAAACTTTGCACCTCTCACCTTAAAGTGATGCCTGGTCTCTGGTCTTTGACATTTCCACCCTGGCAGAAAGGTTCTGATAAAATGTTATAATAATTGAGATTTCTTTCCTGTCCTCTGACTGTAAGGTACTGTTACATTTGCATCTAGTGTTGGATACAATTCATTGGCACTTTTGCATGTCAGATCTAATGTAAGATACTGTATGTTTACCAAGTGATACTGTGTCCAATTAATATGTAAGTCACGCACAAATCTATCTCTCAATAAGATTTCACCAAAGCCAATCCTTTGAGAAATCATTTCCAGCACAACGTATTTGCTGATTGTTTCTCCTATTCTTGGATTCTTTGTGCCAAGCTTGGAATTCTCTGCCATTTTAAATGGCTGTAGATTGGAACCATCCTCCAAATTCTGTGCAGTTCAGTGAATGAAACATCTTTGAATTCCTGTGTTCAATAAACATATGGTCAGACATAGAGCCGGTGTTTACAACAATGCCAAAAGGTCTCGACCCGAAATGTCACCTATTCTTTTTCTCCAGAGATGCGCCTGACCCGCTGAGCTAATGCAGTATTTTGTGCCTTTAATCTGTTACAACAATAGTCTTCATGCACTCTGTTCTGGCAGACCTCTGTGCAAAGGAGCTTTCAGGTCCCAGATAGTATCAGAGCTGAAGAATGTGTCCATTCTCTCCACATATGCTGTGAAAGACTCTTATGCTGCCTATATATTCTGCCTGCATTTGAGCTATCATTTTGTCCTGGTTCCCATCTAAAGTGATGCTGCTGCACTTAGTGTGTATCTGTATTCTGTCCAGTTCCCCTGCGTTTTCTTTGATTGTTGCAGTTTTTTTGATACCAACACCGTTCCAGAATACCGCAGCCATTTTTAATTGTCACTCCTTGAGCATTAGATACGGATTCACTGACACGCATTAATGACCCAGCCATTTTCACCTCTCCAACTGTAGAATTGGTAGTGCCAGATAACATAACTTTCAATGTTGTGAGGTCCAAGTAATTTCTCCAAATCAGGCTAATATCTTTTTCTCTGATTCCAAAGTGCATCAGTATTTTTACAATTTGTGGTTGATTGGGAAGTAGCGTGCGTCCATGACAAGAAGGATGAAGAGTTTTCGGAGAAGGTGCAAAGAGGTTTACCAGAATACTACCTGGATTAGGGATTATTAGCTGCAAGGAGAGGTTGGAGCAACTTGGTTTGTTTTCTCCAGAAAGCTGGAGACTGAGAGGAGACCTGATAGAAGTATATAAATTATGAGAGGCATAGATAGGGTAGACTGTCAGAACGATATGATATGATACGATACGATAAAGCTTTATTCATCCCCCGAGAGAAATTTGTCTGCCAACAATCACAACAAACACGGTGGTCACAGTGGCACAGTGGTAGAGTTGCTGCCTTACAGCGAATTAATGATATTCATTCTAAGTGGGTTGTTTGAAACCATGCGTATTTTATGTGTATTTTCATTAAGCTAGGAGATATGAAAGTGTGATTTATTTTACTTGTGCTGGTAACATGGCAAATATTATTGAATTTGTGATGCTGGTGAATTTCCAGGGCCCATATGGCTTGGCTGTCAAGGACAAGCGGTGAACCCAGACATGGGTGTTAGGTTTTTGGGTGTAGAGGAGATTAGTTTAACATGGCATCATGTTTGACACAGTCATTGTGGGTCAAAAAGCCTATCTCTGTGTTATACTGTTCTATAGAAACAAAGAACTGCAGATGCAGGTTTATACCAAAGATAGACACAAAGTGCTGGAGTAACCCAACGGGTCAGGCAGCATCTCTGGAGAAAAAGGTTGGGTGGTATTTGTGGGTTGGGACCCTTCTCCTCAGCCCTTCTTGCTCCCTTTCTCCTCCCAAGTAGTTTTACCAGTTCCACAGTTCTCCACATTGTTTTTCTTGAGATAACTCCTTCCCAAGTCAACAATGAACCTACCATGCAACGCCCTGCTTGAGGTAATTTGTGGCAGGCCCTGATTGATCCTGATCTTTTCTCGCCTCCAGCTCTTCACCTTAACCACGCCCTCCCCTCACCTGCTACTTTCAGTCTGAAGAAGGGCCCTGACCCGAAACAACACCCATCCTTTTTCTCCAGAGATGCTGCCTGACCCGTCGTGTTACTCCAGCACTTTGTGTCGGTCCTTTGTACTGTTTTATGTTCTGTTCACAATATCTCACTTGTGAATGGAAAATTCAGGGATACATTACGAATGAAGCTAAAAACAAAAAACAGTAAAAGCCCACAATTGACAGGAGTACTCAGAGAGGTAATCCTTCAGTATTTTGTCATGATTTGATTTGCTAGTTGTCTTTGCAGTGCACAGAAACACTCATTTATACCAGACATTTTATTATCATTCTGTTCTTGCTGATTTCAGCATCATTGCGTGTGAAATGAAAAATGAAACAAATTGCTCTCGAATGCTACAAGCTGGTGCTTAATTCAATACAATTGGATTAATAATCCATCCCTGAATTTACCCTCAGCCTGAGGGTTCGCAAAACATGTTTTTTAAAATCCTAGATAAGCACAAGCATTTGTCAAGCATTGCTAGCCGATGGGGTGTTTCTTGGTCTAGGTGGATTTATTGTCTCGACTGAAATGGCCTTTGAACCTGGGCCCATCTCTTTAGACAAACATTTGGCCAAGTTCTCCTTCAGATCTGTGTCAGTTGTGTTTGACGACCTTCCTGTGACGTACCTTCGGCTGTTTTTCCACTTCAAGGTAGCACATCAATTAAAGTTGTTGTTGCCGTAGGCTCTAATCTTAGTTGTTATTTGTTCCCTGTTGAGGCGAGGGAGGGTGTCATTGCAGTTGGGGCTCAGAGCCTTTAGTTCTCGATCTCAGATCACAGGGGATTTGGTTTTGAATGCTGATTAGAAATGCTTAAGTCAGCAGAATTGATTTTTTTAAAGACTTGTTTGCAATGACAAATGATAGGATAAGTTGAAACAAGGAACTGCAGATATTGGTTTATACCAAAGATAGACACAACATGCTGGAGTACCTCAGCGGGTCAAGCAGCGTCTCTGGAGAAAAAGGATAGGTGACTTTTCTGGTTGGGTCCCTTCTTCAGACTGAAGGTAGGGAATGGGGTGTTTTGGAAAGCAACCGTCATTCAAGGAGCTTTTTCACCATGGTCATTCTCACTTCTTCTGCTCCCGTCAAGCAGAATCTACAGAAGCTTGAAAGCACATACCACCAGACTCAGGAATACGTTCTTTCCCTCTGCTGTCACCTGTAAGCTTCGATGTAGTCCTGTTCTTCCAACCTACTTTATTGTGGACATTGGAATTTTTAATTATTTTTTTAATATATATTTTTATTGGAAGCAATTGTACAAAAAAAAGCAACTTGACAATTCTACAACTGTAGCTCAGCTTCAATTTTAACATTTTACAAACAGAATATTAAATTGAAAGGAGAAGAGAAAAGAAAGAGAAAAATGAAAAGGAGAGAGAGGAGGAGATATGTCCGTCAAGCCACGCATGTGCCCGCTCTCCCAGCCCTACAATCAGTTTTGAGTTTGTGTTCAACCTTTGTATTGCTCAAGAAATTCAATAAAAGAAGACCATTTTTTTTAAATTGCTCCGGTTTGTCAATCAAGATTCTTTCTAGATGTAGTGTATCTGTCATTTCCGTAATCGACATCTTCACTGAGGGGACTGTTGTCTTTTTCCAAAATTTCAGTATATGTTTTTTTGCTGATATTAGACCGTAATCAAGAAAGCGCCTTTAAGAGACCGTAAAGTTGCTGCGTGCCTCTGATATTCCCAGCATTATCAATTTTGGGACTGGCTCTAGTGGAGTTTTCAGTGTTTTAGAGGTGACACTGAATACTTCCGTCCAAAAACTTTATATTTTTTTTACACAGTACTAAACTGTGGGTTAAGGTGACTTCTTGAGATTGACAATTATCACAAAAAGGGGAAACAGTGGGGAAAATCTTGCTCAATTTGGTCCTTGAGTAATATAGCCTGTGCGGCACTTTAAACTGTATCAGGCAGTGTCTGGCATTTAGAGAGCAATAATGTATGTATTGTCGGCTTTTGTACCATATATCCTAGGAGATGTGTTGACCCATCTCATCTTCCCATGAACGCCTATAAATCTCAGATGATGGAGTGTCGATGTTCTGGCAGGCATTGTAAATGTGGGATATCAACTTCTCTGTATCTGCATGTCTATTCAAACATTCATCAAGTTTGTCTGGACCTGCAAAGGAGCAGTCTTGTCTATATGTTCTCACGTAGTCCCTAACTTGGTGGTATCTAAATAAGTTATTGGTGTTCAGATCGTATTTCTCCTGCAATTCTTGAAAGGAGGACAGAGTCCCCATCTGATAAAGATCTCCCTGGTTCTTGATGCCCTGGTTCTTCCATTGAACAAAATCACCATCTAGAGTAGAGGGATTATTTACAATGGGAAGGAGGAGAGACATGTCTCTCAATTTGAGACTGGACCAGTTGTTTCCAAATGCGAATAGTACTATGTATTATCGGATTATGCTCATACGTTGACTTGTTCAGGGATATTGGAGACAGGACAATCGAGCCTATGCAGAAAGGCATGCAATCTTCTCTTTCCATTTTTAGCCAGTTTGCCTGATGGCATGAATCATCCAGCCTGAAAATGATAGTTTTAATATTGGTTGCCCAATAGTAAAAGAGAAAGTTTGGTAAGGCTAGCCTCCATTCTCTTTAGATTTACTCAGATGTGTTTTGCGTATTCGGTGGCTTTTATAATCACAGATGAAATTAGTGACACTGGAATCAATCTTTTTGAAAAACATTTTTGGAAGATATATCGGTATTGACTGGAATAGGTATAAAAGTTCCGGAAGAAAAATTATCTTTATGGTATTTAGTCTACCGAGAAGAGAAATAGGCAGTGTTTTCCAAAATTGAATATACTTATGGAGTTTAGTGATTAATGGAGGGAAATTTGTCCTAAACAGAAGGGAATATTTTCTGTTAACGTAAACTCTGAGTTATCTGAATTTTTCGGTAACGATTCTAAAGGGAAACTGTTGGAGCTGGGTGCCGTCTTGTTCTTTTATTGGCATAATTCCACTTTTGTTCCAATTTATTCCGTAGCCAGAAAAGGAACCAAATTGTTCTGTAGTGGTTAATAAATTTGGAATACTGATTTGGGGGGTGTTAACGTATAGAAGTACATCGTCTGCATATAGGGACATTTTGTTAATAGTATGTTTAGTATTGTATCCATATATGCCTGGGTAGGCCCTAATACCCTCGGCAAGAGGTTCTATGGCTAATGCAAATAGCAATGGGGAGAGAGTGCATCCTTGTCTATTGCCCCTGAATAAGTGAAATTTAGTTGAGAGAAATTTAGGTCCCGTTCTTCCAACCTACTTTATTGTGGACATTGGAATTTTTTTCTAGGATTGTTTCGCTACAATACTGAAAAACTATAACATGTAATCTGGTGTTTTTCACTTCACTCTAGATGTTACAATATACCTTGCACCCTGCTTGAAATGGTAGGAAACTGCATTTTAATTTGGTGGCCTTGCAACCTGCTTGAAATGGAATTTCAAGGAATAGCCGTGAGTCAACTGCTAGCCCACCAACCCTGAGTGAGTTGCCAGCACATCAGGCTTGAGTGACTGAGTTGTCACCCCAATAATCCATTTGGCCCACAATGTCCATACTAGCCCTCTGCAAACCAGTCCAATCACCCCACAATACCCATACTAGCGCTCCAGAAACCCTCCCCCCCACCACTGGCCACCAATATTGGAATTGGTGGGGCGGTGGACTTTTGCGTTGGGGGACCAGCCCTCCCGTGTGAACATGGGACCCAACGGGTCTAGAATATATTATATATATATACGATCTGTATATATGTGTATTTGTGAGTATGTGTATATATACACACACTGAGCTTTTTATCTCTCATGTGTATTATATTGTTTACAGAGCACTATGTTTACATATTCTGTTGTGCTGCTGCAAGTAAGAATTTAATTGTTCTATCTGGGACATATGACAATAAAACATTCTTGACTCTTGACTCTTCAACCTATCTTCTATCAAGGTGTTGTTTAAGATGTTGTTGAGACTACGTTTGAAATATTTTGTCCAATTCTGGCTACTCACGTATTTAAGGTATTACCCATGTACAGTATTGATGACGAGATAGCTTGCAAACAAATGTTTAGATTAGTTTGGAGATACGGCGCGGTCACTGGCTTTTTGGTGCAGAGAGTCCACGCCGACCTGCGATCCCTGCAGACCAGCACTAACCTATACACTAGGGACAATTAATGATCTTTACCAAAGCCAATTAACCTACAAACATGTACGTCTTTGGAGTGTGGGGGGAAACCGGAGCAACCGGAAGAAACACACACAGTCATGGGGTGAACATGCAAGCTCCATACAGACAGCACCCATAGTCAGGATCAAACCTGGGTCATTGACGCTGTAAGGCAGCAACTCTACAGCTGCGCCACTGTTCCGCCCGAATACACTTTTTCGCTGTATCTCAGTGCACCTGGCAATAATAAATAAGTACCAAACTAAACCAACTAATCTGAAGTGAACTGATTCCCATCCATTTTGTGAACAGGGTGTTTGCGTGGATTTCTGGCATCCAGCTTCTGATGCTGTAGGGTCTTTTTAATTTTAATTTAGCCTCAGAATGCAATTTTCACATTCACAGATTGAATTCTGCTTTAATCTGGGCACTGATCCGTTCTAATCATTTCTTTCCTATGCACTGCACCTGCCGCTACTCTTTGATGCTGCTCACAGGCAGTCGAGAGCCCAGTGCCACAGATGAATGACTGTGTTAACTGTGTCACAGCCACTGCTCAACATATGGCTGATGCGTGTTAGTAACAGTGGTGATTTTCACCTGGAGGATTACTGTCCAGTAAGCAAGCCGTGATTTACAAGGTGAAGTTGCCCATTCTTGACAATAAAACCTTTACTTTAGTTTACTTTAGAGATACAGCATGGAAACAGGCCCTTTGGCCAACCGAATCCGTGCCGACCAGCGATCACCTGTATACTAGTTCTATCTTACACCCTAAGGACAATTTTACAGATGCCAATTAACCTACAAACCTGTACATCTTTGGAGTGTAGGATGAAACCGGAGCACCCGGAGAAAACAAACACAGCCTCAGGGGGAACGTACGAACTCCGTACAGATGGCAACTGGAGTCAGGATCGAACGCAGGTCTCTGGTACAGCAAGGCAGCAACTCTGCCACTGTGCCAATGTAGTTTCATATGCACAGGTTGGATGAGGTGCAGGTACAAAGTAAAACTGCTTGCCTCAGCATCACAGGCACATAGACACAGACACTGCATAAAACATATATTCAGATACATTATGTACATATACATTTCATGAAGTTGGTTTTAAATTTACTTTGCATTAATTCACATCAAGGATGTCTAGAATATATCCGAGCTAACCTCACACACACTTCATTATTTCAGGCGTCCCCTATTATTGCCTGCTCAATCCGGTACAAATGTGGCAAGGAAGCTTTGGACTACTCTGCCGGATTCATAGTAACTGAGTATTTTGGGCTCTGTATTCGTCTTCCTGACTTCCAATCAGTGGCACTGCCATTGCCTTTAGCAGCTGTTAAAGAAGACTCAGGAACAAAGTCGATGTCACCCACAGATAATCTTCCTTCTTTGTGGAAGTCCAAAGCCATTGTTAAGTTATTATCTCTACAGCTAATCGATTGAGAGTCACATGAGACTGAATCCGATATCAGTGCTGATCACAAAGCAGCTATGAGTCTTGCGAAAAATGACACTAAGTGCTGTAACTCAGCACTGTAACAGTGGCTGAATGGGAGATGTCAGAGAGTAATGGTGGATGGCTGTTTGTCAGGTTGGAAGCCGGTGACCAGTGGGGTGC
Source organism: Okamejei kenojei (assembly GCA_035221665.1). NCBI lineage: Eukaryota > Metazoa > Chordata > Chondrichthyes > Rajiformes > Rajidae > Okamejei > Okamejei kenojei. The sequence goes on along the minus strand of CM069144.1, from coordinate 50,204,531 downwards.
CTCAGGGATCTGTGTTGGATCCACTGTTGTTTGTCATGTACATCAATGATCTGGATGATGGGGTGGAAAATTGGATAAGTAAGTATGCAGATGATACTAAGATAGGTGGTATTGTGGATAATGAAGTAGATTCTCAAAGTCTACAGAGAGATTTGGGCCATTTGGAAAAGTGGGCTGAAAGATGGCAGATGGAGTTTAATGCTGATAAGTGTGAAGTGCTACATCTTGGCAGGACAAATCAAAATAGGACGTACATGGTAAATGGTAGGGAATTGAGGAATGCTGTGGAACAGAGGGATCTAGGAATAATTGTGCATAGTTCCCTGAAGGTGGAATCGCATGTAGATAGGGTGGTAAAGAAAGCCTTTGGTGTGCTGGCCTTTATAAATCAGAGCATTGAATATAGGAGTAGGGAAGTAATGTTAAAATTGTACAAGGCATTGGTAAGACCAATTCTGGAGTATGGTGTACAATTTTGGTCGCCTAGTTATAGGAAGGATGTCAACAAAATAGAGAGAGTACAGAGGAGATTTACTAGAATGTTGCCAGGGTTCCAGCAACTATGTTACAGAGAAAGGTTGAACAAGTTAGGTCTTTATTCTTTGGAGCACAGAAGGTTAAGGGGGGACTTGATTGAGGTCTTTAAAATGATGAAAGGGATAGACAGAGTTGACATGGATAAGCTTTTCCCATTGAGGGTAAGGAAGATTCAAACAAGAGGACATGACATCAGAATTAAGGGACAGAAGTTTAGGGGTAACGTGAGGGGGAACTTCTTTACTCAGAGGGTGGTGGCTGTGTGGAATGAGCTTCCAGCAGAGGTGGTGGAGGCAGGATCGATTTTAACATTTAAAAGTAAAGTGGATAGGTATATGGACGTGAAGGGAATGGAGGGGTATGGTCTGAGTGCAGGTAGATGGGACTAGGGGAAATCAAATGGTCGGCACGGACTGGAAGGGCCGAGAGGGCCTGTCTCCGTGCTGTAACTCTGCAAGTTAGGCAATGTCTCTGGAGAACATGGATAGGTGACGTTTCAAGTCGGACTTTTGTTCAGATTTAATGTTTCATGTGGGGACCTTTCTTCAGACCTCAAACGTCACCTATCCATGCTCTCCATAGATGCTGCCTGACACACTGAGTTACTCAGCACTTAGTTTAGATTAGAGATACAGTGTAAAAAGAGGCCCTTCGACCCACTGAATGCAATGATCACCTGCACATTAGTTCTATCCTGCACATTAGGTACAATTTACAGAAAGCAACTAGCCTACAAACTTGCATATCTTTGGGATGTGGGAGGAAACCGGAGCACCCGGAGAAAACCCAAGCGGTCACAGGGAGAATGTACAAAATCCATGCAGGCAGCACCAGTAGTCTGGATCGAACCTGGGTCTCTGGTGCTATAAGCCAGCAACTCTACCACTGTGCTACTGCACCACTTTGCTCCTCTTTGTGTAAACCAGCAGCTGCAGTTCCTTGAGCAATCCAATCCTGAATCCTAACCATCTCGGATTTCTTCCTCCTATTTAAGAAATTTAACCTGCTTGTATTCAGAGATTGACTGGAGGGAGATCTGAGGCGCTGCAGCCATTGTCCGACCAAATTGTTTCCTGTGCATTGTCTGCTTTTTAAATCTTTGGGATACAATCTATTTGGTGTCTTTTGAGCTGCCAGTACCTTTGGTGGCATGGTGGCATAGTGGTAGAGCTACTGCCTGACAGCACCAGTGACCCGGATTCGATCCTGACTATGAGTGCTGTTTGTATTGAGTTTGTACGTTCTCCCCGTGACTTGCGTGCGTTTTTTCTGAGATCTTACGTTTCCTCCCACACTCCAAAGACATACAGGTTTGTAGGTTAATTGACGGAATAAATGTAAAAAATTGTCCCTCGTGTGTGTAGGGTAGTGTGAATGTGTGGGGATCGCTGTGCGGTGCGAACTCGATGGGCTGAAGGGCCTGTTTCTGCGTTGTATCTCTAAACTAAACTAAACGAAACTAAAACTCCTGCCAATCTTGGCCCGGTAGGAACCCACGTTCTTCCTAGCTAGCAGGCTGTGGTTTCTAGGGTCTGCTCAAGCTCAGAAGCATGACTGCTATTCCAAAGACATACCAAGAGTGCTACACTGTCAGCACTGTTATCGGTCAGGGGGAGGGGAATACTGGTGCAGTGGTCGGTTCTGCCTCTTCAGATCTCCAAAGACCCAAGTTCGATCCTCACCTCAGCTGTTGTCTGTGTGGAGCTTGTATGTAAAGTAAGAAGGTAAAGTTTAAAGGAGATGTGCAGAGCAGGTTTTTTTACACAGAGAGTGGTGGGTGCCTGGAATGCTCTGCCAAGGGTGGTGGTTTTAGTTTTAGATATTTAACAGACTTTTAGATAGGCACTTGGATATGCAGGGAACTGAGGGATGTGGATCATGTGTAGGCAGGGGAAATTAGTTTCACGGCATCAGGTTCGAAAGTATGGGCCAAAGTGCCTGTTCCATTGCTGATTTGCTCAATGTTCGATGTCGACAACCTGAACTGTTAAATCTACTGCTCCCTCCATGGATGCTGCCTGACTTGCTGAGTATTTCTGGCTTAACCTTTGTTTCAGATTCCCAGCATCTGCAGTTTTTATTTTGATTTATGTTTCAGGCTGTTAACCATTCCTCAGAATTAGGAAAGTTTAGTGATTAAACATTTTAAATTGTAGAGAAAATGGGGTGAGGTGGGGTTGAGGTGAAGAGGACAAAAGGGAAGTCGTGTGAGGGTGGGGGCATTAGATGATACTGGATCAACTTGGCTGTCAATTGTGCGCCATTTACGTGACCTCGTCGTCGCGTTGAGACACACGGATAGCATGTGGGCCGCGCGGGATGGTCGCATGGAGAAGCGCGGAGGGGTATGGAGTTGTGCGTGGTATCGCACGGCGCTCCGGGATTTGGTAGGGCACAAAATCCTCTTGCGCCTCCGGCGTGACATATCGCGTACGCATGCGAGTGTATTGCAGTCGCACGCAGGCGTTCTGACCTCGTACGGTGTAGCGTATGATGACACATGATTACGTCACTGTGCGTAACCATGCGCCGCCGCGTGCTGCCCATACGCAGTCGGCCACAATGAGAAAATAATTACGCTGTAAGCGTCAATGCTTTCAGAGTAATGCCTTCAGAGTAATACCTTAAAAATTATTTTTGAAACATCCTTAGTTAAGGATGTTTCAAAAGTTAACATCCAGGTAAGGATTGCAGATTTTATATCCTAAAACATAGAAACATAGAAATTAGGTGCAGGAGCAGGCCATTCAGCCCTTCGAGCCTGCACCGCCATTCAATATGATCATGGCTGATCATCCAACTCAGTATCCTGTACCTGCCTTCTCTTCATAACCCCTGATCCCTTCAGCCACAAGGGCCACATCCAACTCCCTCTTAAATATGGCCAACGAACTGGCCTCGACTACCTTCTGTGGCAGAGAATTCCACAGATTCACCACTCTCTGTGTGAAAAACGATTTTCTCATCTCGGTCCTAAAAGACTTCCCCCTTATCCTTAAACTGTGACCCCTTGTTCTGGACTTCCCCAACATCGGGAACAATCTTCCTGCATCTAACCTGTCCAACCCCTTAAGAATTTGGTAAGACTCTATGAGATCACCCCTCAATCTTCTAAATTCCAGCGAGTACAAGCTGAGTCTATCCAGTCTTTCTTCATATGGAAGTCCTGCCATCCCAGGAATCAGTCTGGTGAACCTTCTCTGTACTCCCTCTATGGCAAGAATGTCTTTCCTCAGATTAGGAGACCAAAACTGTACGCAATACTCCAGGTGTGGCCTCACCAAGACCCTGTACAACTGCAGTAGAACCTCTCTCCTCTTGTACTCAAATCCTTTTGCTATGAATGCCAACATACCATTCGCTTTCTTCACAGCCTGCTGCACCTGCATGCCTACTTTCAATGACTGGTGTACCATGACACCCAGGTTGCATCTCCCCTTTTCCTAATCGGTCACCATTCAAAAAATAGTCTACTTTCCTGTGTTTGCCACCAAAGTGGATAACCTCACATTTATCCACATTATACTGCATCTGTCATGCATTTGCCCACTCACCCAGTCTATCCAAGTCATCTTGCAGCCTCCTAGCATCCTCCTCACAGCTAACACTGCCCCCCAGCTTCGTGTCATCCGCAAACTTCGAGATGTTGCATTTAATTCCCTCGTCCAAAGAATACTAGTAACCAAATTAGTTATTTTTTTAAATAACCACCAACAATTTTACTGACACCATTTAAAAAAATAATTGCAAACTAATTCTTAAGCTGGGTTGAAACCCACAAACTGCTATAATGGAATACAATTTTGTGTTTGTTGGGAGTAATTCAGAAAGTTTAAAAGTAAATGATTTTTTTCAGCAAACAATAATTTTATCAATGTTTCACTTAACAAATGATGTCAATATGCTGACTAATTCCACTTGCAGAGCAGATAAAATATTTGAAGGCGCATAATGACGGGTGATGAGGCGCGCGACCATCGCGCGTCAGTCACTACCGGCCTGTCGCGTAAATGACGGCCACGTGGGACAGGCCCTTTAGGGAATAGAAACTAATGAAAGTGATCAAGATAAAAGAAACAATTGGAAAGCCAAGGACAAATCCTTCAAGTTGGACATTCTGGAAACAAAGTGATAGTGAAATCATTCATAGCACATTTTTTCTTTACCCTTACATCTTGGAAGTAAGGGCAGATACCCTGAGGGTGTGAAAATAATGGTACTAGCCCACTTAGGCGATATTTTCAGCGACTGCCGGCGACTGTCATAGTCGGAGCAGGTCACCGAAAAATCGACGACTGGACTCCCCTTCGACAATGCCTACGGCAATGTCTACAACAACCTACCACCTAGTCGACGCAAGCTACCAACAACCAGCGACCCATTAGGACATCCACCTATGACCACACCGATGACAACCTATGCCCACTCGTGACAAGCTACGACAAGGGAAGACAATTCAGTCGCCGGTACCTGTCGCCGGCTGACGTAGGGGGTTGACGTAGGTAGCCACTAATGGAATTCACAGAAGTCAACACCGGTGACAACCTGCACCATCCTGGCAACAACCTGCACCATCCTGGCAACAATCTACGACAGCATCCATGTTTGGCTATGCTCATTGACGTCAAGCCAACTGTCGCCGACTGTCGCCGAAAAGCTTTGAACATTTCAAATCCAGCAGTGACCAGAAAAATGCTACGATTCTTTGGGCGACTGAGGAGATTATACAGACGACACCCCGGCAACCATGTGGCGACAGTCTAGTCGCCTGTAGTCGCTTAAAAAAGTGGGAAGGGGCATAAGTCTTGTTATTTCGTGCCATGCCTTGGTTGCCACAGAAATATATGGACTGAAAGTAAAATCTATTGCCTGAGTCACTGCCATGAGAATTGATTTCTTAAAGCAACTCTACTGGTCTATAATACCTGCATTATACCAAAAATGCTCACACAAAATGCTGGAGCAACTCAGCGGGTCAGGTAGCATCTGTGAAGAAAATGGATCGATGCAATTTCGGGTTGGGAGCCTATATCGTTGCAAGCAGTGAAACTGGTGAACTAACTTCTAGTGGAAGAAGGAGGCAAGGGGACTGCCTAATCTGCTGGGTTACTCCTGCATTTTATTTCATTTTTAGTATATCAGCATTCGCAGTTCCTTGTGCCTCCCATGCGGACATCAGAGATAACCTGTGGTCGTTGTGTAACTATGTGTAGGCAGGTGGTGCAGTAAATCCAGGTATACTTTCAACCATGGTTTTGAACAATGGGTTCATTTTATGCCAGAACCCTTTATGCCTCACTGACTATTTTGTGTATGGTCTCCCGGAAATTCAAATTATTTTTTTTTGCAGAAGTAGTTTTCTTTTCTGAAGGTTTCCTGTGTGCTGAACTTTAAGAGAAATGTTTGAGATTTTCTTGTCTATGCTGTTTGAATATTAATATAATTCTTCCTGCAGTGCTTTCAGTCAGTAACAGATGTTCAGGGAGAAAAAAATGTAACGTCCGTTTGCTCCTCTGACCTCTGTTGACAGCTGCCGCCTACACTTTGTTTGCGAGATAGAGTGCACATTCTCAAACACCGAGGCTTACAGCTGTAATCTCCTCTGTGAGAGAGCCTATCCTACACCATTCCAGGCTTACCAAAGGTATCATAGAAATACGGCAACTGATTTGTCTTTACGCGTTAGTTGCTGCATTCAGCAACTAAGCAGGGATTTGCAGTGTCCTTGCGTCAGCATTAATTAAAGAGTTTTCGGAAGAGATCCAGCTTCAGAACCGTTGTGTATCGCAGTGGAGCTGAGGGCTTCAATGTTGAATGAGTATTCGGTCCCTTCAGGGTTCTGAAGCCTGTGGAAACTGAGAAGAGCACTTTGCCGTTTGTTTGATAACTGGAACAGTGAAGGCTCAGAACTCAGGTGGGACAGAGAAGGAAAGGGGGGTGGGGGGTGGAGGAGGAATGTGTGTAGGTTAGTTACCTGAAATGAGAATACAATCTTCATATTGAAGAAGGGTCTCGACCAGAAACGTCACCGATTCCTTCTCCCCAGAGATGCTGCCTGTCCCGCTGAGTTACTCCAGCATTTTGTGTCTGCCTTCGATTTAAACCAGCATCTGCAGTTCTTTCTTACACAATCTTCATACATGCGAATGATATGTTGGCATTCATAGCAAAAGGATATGAGTACAAGAGCAGGGAGGTTCTACTGCAGTTGTACAGGGTCTTGGTGAGGCCACACCTGGAGTATTGCGTACAGTTTTGGTCTCCTAATCTGAGGAAAGACATTCTTGCCATAGAGGGAGTACAGAGAAGGTTAAACCAGACTGATTCCTGGGATGGCAGGACTTCCATATGAAGAAAGACTGGATCGACTCGGCTTGTACTCGCTGGAATTTAGAAGATTGAGGGGGGATCTCATAGAGACTTACAAAATTCTTAAGGGGTTGGACAGGTTAGAAGCAGGAAGATTGTTCCCGATGTTGGGGAAGTCCAGAACAAGGGGTCACAGTTTAAGGATAAGGGGGAAGTCTTTTAGGACTGAGATGAGAAAATCGTTTTTCACACAGAGAGTGGTGAATCTGTGGAATTCTCTGCCAGAGAAGGTAGTTGAGGCCAGTTCGTTGGCCATATTTAAGAGGGAGTTGGATGTGGCCCTTGTGGTTGAAGGGATCAGGGGGTATGGAGAGAAGACAGGTACAGGATACTGAGTTGGATGATCAGCCATGATCATATTGAATGGCGGTGCAGGCTCGAAAGGCCGAATGGCCTGCTCCTGCACCTAATTTCTATGTTTCTATGTTTCTATGTTTACTGTTAGGCTGGATGCTCCACAAGTGGTTTGGTTGTCAGTTTGAGGAAAAGCAGTTGCCCTTCTTGCTTTTGTTATTCTCATCCCAGGTTTTTAGTCTCAGTGGTAAACTGACAACACTCTTCAGTGGGGGGCTATCTCTCCTTTTGATAGAGTTACACTGATTCTGGATATTCTTTGTAGCCCAGTCTTCTCCTGTGGTGGAAAGTGAGCTGTTCAACTGCAGTGAGGATCAAAGCTCGATCTGCTTCTTTCTCACTGTGTACATAGCATAGCATAAATAACAACAAGGAGCAAGAGTTGTCCTTGCCTCTCCAGATTGTCTCACTCTTCATCAATGTCTAGAGGATTCTCAACCTCAACATCTTTTTCCGCGTCACACCCGTAACGTCTTCATTCCTCTCATGTTTCAGAACGGTGTCTCGGTGTCACTTTTGAATGAAACGTTGACCAAGGTTCCACAGACCACTGGGATTGAGAATTCCAATGATACCATCACCTTTTGAGTGACGAACCTTTTATCCCGTGGTGGAAATGTCAGAGACCAGCGGTCGTGGCCTTAAAGTGCGAGGGGCAAGGTTGAAAGGAGATGTGCGGGGCAATTTGTTTGCAAAGAGAGTGGTGGGAACCTGGAACATGCTGCCAGGGATGATGTGGAGGCAGATACGATTGTAGCATTTAAAAGGATTTTGGATTCTATATGCAAGGAATAGAGGGATGTGGGTCACACACAGGCAAAGATTAGTTGAATTTGGCGTTTTGTTTGGTGTGGACATTGTGGGTTGAAGAACCTACTCCTGCACTTTACTGTTCTATAATCTATAATCTTTAGAATCTCATTGGAATAAGGTCAGCTCTCATCTCAACCCGAAAGGATGAAGATCTAGCCAATTAGCCCCTCTTAAGACAGTCCTGCAACCCCAGGAAGCAGTCTGGTGAATCTTCACTGCATTCGTTCTGTAGAAAGTGCATCCTTTTTTAACAAGTAACCCAGCAGGTTGCTTTGTGATTTGGCTCATGGGCAGTGACGGTTCTGTAGCAAGTTGTTGTGAGGATTCTTGATTAGTCAGAGTATCAGGTGTTATGGGGCAAAGGCACGTGAATGGTGCTGAGAGGAAAAGATAGGTCAGCCATGATTGAGTGGCACAGTAGATTTGATGGGCCAAATGGCCTAATTCTGCTCCTAGAACTTATGAACTTATGAACTTAGCACCAGCATCTTTCTCACAGGATTATGAAAAGCAATCGGAAATAAAGGGCCTGTCCCACTGTACGAGGTAATTCAAGAGTTCTCCTGAGGTTCCCCTAATTCGAACTCAGAGAATTACGGTAATAGTCGTTCGTAGGTACTCTCGTGGACATTTTTCACAGTGCTGAAAAAACCACGATTTACCACGTTTCCTGAAGGACCTGCCGTTACCATTACGAGCCGCTACGAGACATCCATGAGCTCCGAAGTAGCCGCTATGTACATTCTACATACTTACCACAAGTTTGATTTTTTTTCTTAACTCGGGAAAGTTTTTGAATTACCTCGTACAGTGGGACAGGCTCTTTAACATGATAGAATTGACTGGTAGTGCTGATTACCCACACGCCAGTTCTATTATACACATTAGGGACAATTTACAGAAGCCAATTAACCTACATACCTACACGTCTCAGGAATGTGGGAGGAATCCAGAGCACCCGGAGAAAACCTCCGCAGTTATTGGGAGAATATACAAACTCCTTACAGACAACTTTCACGGTCAGGATCGAACCCGGGTCTCTGGCTTTATAAAAAAGCAACTCTACCACTGCGCCACTGTGCCGCCCATTAGGTTGTTGGATGTTGTTATGGAGGGGAGGGGGCAGTAATCTGCAGGAGGTTCTGATTGAGTTGGAGTACGCTTGTCGGTCAGGTGAATGTTGGACGCTGTATCGAGCCACGTGGGAGTTTGGTGAAGGGAAGGAGGTCAGGTGGACGATCCCATTATAGGTCCAGCAAGGAGATTACATAAAGGGATGTACCTGAACCGCATTTTTAGACATCATAGACATCATGGAACATGCAACACTCAACATCCTTCAATTGCCAACCAGATTATATTTGTGTTTCAATAAAAGCCACAAAGTGCTGCAGTAATTCAGCAGCTCAGGCAGCATCTCTGGGGAACATGGAAGGCAATGTTTTGGGTCCAGACCCATCTGCAGACTGATTGTAATGGGGAGGAAAAAACTGGAAAAGAGGTGGGAGGGGGATGCTTTCTCCCCCTACTACAATCAGTCTGTCGAAGGGCATCGATCCGAAACATCACCTATCCATGTTATCCAGAGATGCTACCTGACCTGCCGAGTTACTCCAGCATTTTGTGTCATTTTTAGTAAACCAGCATCTGGAATTCCTTGTGTCAATGTGTAGGAGGTCAGGTGGACAATCCCATTATAGATCCAGCAAGGAGGTTACTTAGAGGGATGTACCTGACCTGAATTTTTAAACAAAGCTTAGGGACCTCCCCAAGGATGCCATTTTTAAGTTAAACGGAAGAAAATGTGACAGGTACTCTCAAGGCATTCGCCGCAGGAGTACATGTTATCCAGAGATGCTGCCTGGCCTGCTGAGTTACTCCAGCACTTTGTGTCTTTTTTAGTAAACCAGCATCTGCAATTCCTTGTGTTGATTTTTTTGTATTTTGCCGTTCATATCCTGGCTGCTGAGGCACATAGAGGTCTTTGAATAAAACTGCAGACTTCACACTCTGAGGGATAAGATATGATTTCCATTAACGTTTTATAATGCATAGAAGCTTAGTTGCGTAGTAGCTGGTGATGCAATGTCCATGCACGTCACTTCTGGTATCTAAGGGAACTAGCTTGGGATAAAAGGCGGTGCCCACACTGGCTTTTTGAATTGTGTAATAAACTGTTCAAAGAAAATTGGCTGGCAAATCCAGAAATCCACACAACCCAGTAGCCAGGGATTTGCAGAGTGAAAACACAATTCACCAAGCCTTCTTCCAGTGAGCAAGCTTCAGTCTCTCCGCAGCACAATTCCTCACCACCGTACACCACATAGAACAAAAATCCTATTGGCAGCTCCAACCAGCAATTCATCCAGAGGATATATCGTTCTTGCAGCTTCATCTGTTATGCGTCCCTTGATGGTTTTAATGGTTATTTGTGTGCATTAATTTCCCTGAGTGTCTGGAGAATATTTGCAAATTCTAATTTGTGCAAATTCTCTTATCTTTCATGGTGCAGACATTTCCAGATGCCTTTTCACTTTGGATGCAAGCCTTCCATTGGAAGCCATTCTTCTCCCCCTTTTCCTTTCACGAGATTTCTGTGTGGACCTTCTGGTAATTGTTATGAGTGAATGTTGCTGGGCTAATTAATTGTTCAGGGAACATTACCATTTGTCATCACAGAAGCAGTTTAGATTAGTTTAGTTAAGTTTGGTTTATTGTCATGTGTACCGAGGTTCAGTGAAAAGCTTTTTGTTGCATGCTATTCACTTAGTAGAAACGCTATACGTGATCAAGCCACCCACAGTACACAGATACAGGATAAAGGGAATAATGCTTAGTGCAAGATAAAGTCCAGAAGAGTCTGATTAAAGATAGTCTGAGGGTCTCCAATGAGGTAGATGGTAGGTCAGGACTGCTCTCTAGTTGGTGACAGGATGGTTCAGTTGCCCAAACACAGCTGAGAAGAAACTGTCCCAGAATCTGGAAGTGTGCGTTTTCACACTTGTGTCTTTTGCATGATTGGAGATGAGAGAAGAGGGATGGTCCAGGGTGAGACTCCGTCTTGATTATGCAGGTGGCCTTGCCGATGTCAATGGAAGGGAGGTTGGTAAGCAAAGGTAATGGGCAGTAACTCAGAAGCTACTTGACTGAACTTTGAGCTTTTCTTAATTGAGTGGTGATATCAGCACAGATCCTGAACTCTCTAGGCATTCCTCAAGTTTTTCCTATTTCTCTATACATTGAGGGAGGCGATTTGGTACATTGAATCTCTGCTGATTCTTAGAGCAAATCCATCAATCTCAATCCCCCATTATTTCCCTGTAATTTGTTCTCTCTCCTGTAGCCATTAATTCTTCCCATTCTCCTACCACCCCCATCTGCACTAATTGGTGGATAATTTACCAGCCAATTAAACCACCAACTCTTATGGCTTTGGCATGTGAGAAGAAACCTGAGCAATCAGGCGAAACCTACACAGGCATAGGGTGAACATGCAAACTCCACACAGGACAGGATTGCATTCGGATCTTTGGAGAAAGCCGCACCTCCGTGCCGTATCTAGAAGGATTAGATTCAAGACTCCAGGTTTGAAAAGAGACTAAGACGGAAATGCCAGGAAATGCCTGGAACCCAGTGGCAGCAGCCCTCCAGAAAGTGCACAAAAATTGTACGCATCTCCAGGTTCCTCACAAGGCTGGTAACGCTGTCATTATTAAGAGGTCAATTTGTTATTTGCCTTTGGTTTTGGGTATTATTGCAGAATTTTCAATACTACGGAACCTTCAATTTACAAAACCAATCTGTGATTAATGCAAATAGCTTTTACTGTAAATATAATTCAATTTTCTAACTATGGTGTCTCTTCACACTCCATGTTGTTCTATTCTAGGTACAATTATCTTTAAAGCAGATCTTCTCAGAAACCTCGTACGCCTACCCAGGGACCTGAACCCTCAGCAGCTTTTCTACTTAACATTGTGGTCCTCAATTACAGAATATAAATCAATCTGACTGCCAAGTTATCTTTCCCATACATGTAAAGAAGTTAAGGCAAATTTTTCTCACATTCTCAGACTCATTATGTATCCTTCACTATAATGGTTCCTGATGAAGGGTCATTGACTCGAAATGTCATGTCTTGTCTCTCTCTCTCTCTCTCTCTCTCTCTCTCTCTCTCTCTCTCTCTATTTCTCTCTGAGGATTTCAACTCTTTCCTGTTTTGATTCTGGATCTTCCATTCCCCGATCCAAGTCTGTGGAATGATCACCTGCTTTAGTTTAGTATAAGGCAAAGTTTAAAACTTCAAAAATTAAGAATAAAGCAACCTTTTACTTGAAGGAAAAAAGGCATTTGCTGTGATGTGGATTTGGGACTAATCAGACCATAACTGAGCCTGGCAACTATGATACGACATCTCCAGCAGTCTTTGCATTACCATGTGTAGGATGTCTGTGAATATCGATTGCCCTACTTAAGTCAATGAGCGAAAATCCTCAGAGGCATTTTAACCAAGTGCAATAGTGTATGAAAGAAGGCTCCTAGGCGCCAAACACCAGCTGTGTTTAGAACCTCCCCTGATTTTTTAAATTTCAAATAAAACTTGCAGCACAGTGTGGTGCAGCTAGAAAAACCGCTCCCGCACAGCACAAAGACCCAAGTTCAATCCTGACTTAGGGTGCTGTTTGTGTGGAGTTTGCTCTGTGTGGGTATCTCCTGGGTGCTCTGGCTTCCTTCCACATCACAGGACATTTGCATTGATTGGACCCTTGTGTGTAGGTGAACTTATGAGTTTAGTTTATTGTCACGTGTACCGAGATACAGTGAAAAACATTTGTTGCGTGCTAACCAGTCAGCGGAAAGACAATACATGATTACAATCGAGCGGTCCATAGTGTACAGGTACATGAGGAAGGGAATAACGTGAATAAGAGGAGCATAACTGAAGTGAGAAATGCTGGTGATGGAGTAGAGATATAAAAGAGTGGAACGGTTATAGTGCGTGATTGCAGATGTACGTCCGTAACTGGCACACAAGGAGTCACTTGCCTTGGGCGCTATAAAGAGCTCAAACTCACACAGGTTGAAACATAAGCATCTTTATTGTTCAGGTCATAATCTTCTAAGCAGGTCACCACACGTTCACACTGCTATGGCGACTGGCAGTCAGTGGGCGAGTTCTTACACTATGAATGTTATAATTAGGTGGAGTTATAATCACTAAGCATTCTAATTGGCTAACATTCAATAGCCTTGTATAAATGAAAAGCAAATAAGGCATCACAAGTACAACGCGTGAATAAAATGTTATATGCAAATCGCTATATTTAATAATAATGGGGTTAAACATAATCGCTATATCTAACAGGTGGCTTGCTAACCCGCCCGGTCCTTGTACGGTATGGAGCTGCCTCATCAACCTTTTCCTCTGAAAAGTTAAGGGTACGGTTCAGTGAGCCCGACGGGCGATGGGGAGACACCGTAGGGGAACCCAAGGAAGACCGTCGCGGGGGCACCAGAGAGCCGGTTACAAAAGGGGAAGTGGGGACAGACCGACGCGGGAGTGGATGGGGCTGGTGGCGGCAGATGCCGGAACTGCTGGAATAGTGATCACTATAAACTTGAGCGGTGGAAGCATCAGGACCCTGGAGCACCAGACGCCATTCCTTCACAGGATGGAGGTCTTTTTGTTTTTTTTTTTTTAATTTATTATTTTTATTTTTAAATTTTATAATACAACTTAGGAGATAGGTCCGTAGGTACAGAAAACAAAACTATTCGTCTAGTCCTGGGTTCAAGCTTCCGTCGAGCCTCAGCGCTGGCCCATTCTACCCCTTCAAATAATCTATGAACGGCGACCATATTCTAATAAATAATTCAGGGTTTGTCGATTAAAACAAATCTAATTTTTTCCAGATTTAAGGTCTCCGACATCTCCATAATCCACATTTTAGTTGTAGGGAATGCAGGGTTTTTCCAAAATGTTAATATTAGTTTTTTCCCAGTTATTATACTATAATCCAGGAAATTTCTTTGGTTTATTGTTAGTTTTAGGTATTGTTCAGATATGCCCATTATTATTAATTTAGGTTAGGGATCCAGTTGAATATTAACCACTACGGAAATAATTCTAAAAATATCCACCCAAAATGTTTTAATTTTTATGCAATTTACAAAAGTATGGGTTAAATTAGCCTCAGAGTATTGACATTTATCGCAGATAGGAGAGATATTAGGAAAAATTCTGTTTAATTTTGTTTTAGAATAATACAATCTGTGTAATATTTTAAATTGTATTAAAGAATGTCTTTAACGAACATTGATGTATATGTTGTAGGCTTTCATCCCAAATATCTTTCGTTATGTGTTGAACTAATTCATTTTCCCATGCTTGTCTATGTGATTCCGTCGACGGATTCTCACTATCTAACAGAATATTGTAAATATATGATATTAATTTGACTGTATTGGGATGTTTATTCAAACATTCATCTAGAATCTCTGGCTCTCTAATTCTGTATTCTTGTGTATGTGATTTAACATAATCTTTCAATTGTAAGTATCTAAAAAAATTATTTGAATGTAATCCATAATTCTGTTGTACCTCCAGAAACGAGAGAAACATACCATTTCTATAAAGATGTCCCATCTTTTTAATTCCATAGTTTTTCCATTGTGTGAAGCCTTTATCCAATACCGAAGGCTTAAATGAAGGGTTATTTGCAATAGGGAGCGAAAGTGATAAATTATCCAATTTTAATGTTTTTTTTATTTGTTTCCAAATTCGAATACCGCTATGTATTATTGAATTTTCACTATAGATCTTTTTGTTCAATTTTGTAAGGGATAGGAGAATCGGACCAATTTCGGTTGCGTCAATAAAGGGTACCATCGACATCGACCAGGGAGGAACGCAGTTCCTTCGAGGGGCCATAAATGTACCCCAGTTTAGTATGTCCTTTGTCTGTCTGTAGTCGGTACACTTGGCCTTGAATGAGTGGTTTGAGTGGTTTGCTGGTCTTATCATAACTTCGTTTCTGCGTGTCTCGATTAGACTGTGAGAGGTTTTGTACTACAGCAGGGGCGAAGACTTTAGGTTTTAGATGATCCTGGGTGACAGGCAGCGGAGGTCATGTTCGGCGGGACATCAGGCACTGGGCTGCAGAACCTAGAATGTTATCTCTTGCAATATTTCGCAGGTTTAACAGGATCCCCGAGAGGACAAGATTTTTTGCCCGAATGCAACAGTCTGATGAGCCTCTGGAACGATTTATCAGCGACTTGAGACATATCAGCTCTCGATGCAGATTTGGCGAGTTAACAAATGAGCTCATATGTGATATAATTGTGGGAGGAATGAGCGACCGCAAGTTAAGATCCGAACTGGTGCGAATGTAGGATTATTGGATGGTTGACAGTTGACGGATTAGAGGTCCTGTTTCCATGCTGTTTCCAGTCAAAATTGCCGGCCTCTCTGTATCATGGAGCCACCAACAAGGTCTGGTCTCTCAGGCAACCAGCCAATAGAACTGGCAGTCCACACTCTTCAGTGCACAAGATGATTGGTAGCAATATTTTCAAGGTGGGAATATATTTCGGAGAAAAGTAAATTTAATTTACTCAGAGCTGTGTAACCTTTAGTGGCCTCAGATAAATGAACTTGGAGCCATTTCTACCAGTCTGCAACTCATGCATCTGCCTGTGTGTCAGACAAGATGTTATCCCCATTACCACACAGGCCTGGAGGTAAATCTGACAGCTGATGCTATTACAAGGGTTGCGTGTACTTGAAGACCAGTGATGGAATGAACAATTGCTGAGCATAATTTCTCAGTTGTGATGCTTTTTACTAGGGTTGCCAGACAGCTGCACTTCCAGCCTGCGGTGCAGGCAGAATAATATTCTGAAACAAACAGGAAACACAAGCTGATCCAAAGTGGAAGAGGCCGGACATGCTGAGCAGCATTGTAGAGGAGTGAAGGGGTGGTATTGCGGATAACGGTGCAAATGGTGACATTTCAGATACATTGAGAACACAATGAAGGATGTGATTTTCCACGAGGCCGGCTGGAGAATTTAAATTTAACCAATTATGTAGATGGACTGCATGGTTGCGCAGCGGTAGAGATTCTACCTTACAGTGCTAGATCAGGGGACGATCCTGACTACAGGCACTATCTGCATAGATTTTGTACGTTTTCTCCCCATGACTGTGTCAGTTTTCTCTGGGTGCTCCGGTTTCTTCCCACACTCCAAAGACATACAGGTTTGTAGGTTAATCTGGCATCGGTAAAAATTGTACATTGTCCCTAATGTGTAGGATAGTGTTAGTGTTACCACCAGGGGTGCTGTACGATTGGTAGTCTGTTTGTTTATTTGTCTTTTTTTTAAAAATTTTAGTGTGTATTTAAAGTCTGTGTAAATGTTCTCCAGTTTGTTTTATGTGGGGGGAGGGGGAGGGGTCGGGAAAACTTTTTTTTTTCCGTTTCTTACCTTGCCGGAGATGCGATTAATTATCGGATCGCATTTGGCGGCCGACCATCATTGGAGCTGGAGGCCTCCTCGGACTGACTTTGGGCCTCACCGCAGTGGTGTGGACTTACAGTGGCTTGCAAAAGTATTCATACCCCTTGAACTTTTTCACATTTTGTCACGTTACAACCACAAACGTAAATGTATTTTATTGGGATTTTATGTGATAGACCAACACAAAGTGGCACATAATTGTGAAGTGGAAGGAAAATGATACATGGTCTTCAAATTTTTTTACAAATAATTTTTTTTATTTGTAATAAAATTTGGAAACCATGTATCATTTTCCTTCCACATCACAATAATGCACCCCTTTGTGTTGACCTATCACATAAAATCCCAATAAAATACATTTACGTTTGTGATTATAACATGACAATATGTGGAAAAGTTCAAGGGGTATGAATACTTTTGCAAGCCACTGTACATCGGAGCCTGGGATCGCTCCAACGCGGCCTGCGGTCTTTACATCGGGAGCTCGCAGTCTTGGGAGAGGCCATGGATGTCGGGAGCTCCAACGTCGCAGAAGATTCGATCAGCTCCGACGCGAGATTCGATCGTCTGGCGCAGGGGAGCGGACATCCCCCCGACGCAGGAGCTGATCGCCTCGACGCGGAGGGCCCAAACGCCGCTGGCTGTGGGAGGCAAGATCAGTCCGTCAACAGAGGGCTCGAGGCCCCCGACCGCGGGAGAGCAAAGGGAAGAGATTTAACTTTTTTTCGCCTTCCATCACAGAGAGGAATGTGGAGGAGTCTCTGTGATGGATGTTTATGTTAAAACGTGTTTTGTGTGTTCCGTTGCTTTTTATTTGTATGACTGACTTGGCAAATGGAATTCCTCGTATGTTGCAAAAATACTTGGCTAATAATACTTGGCTTATTGTGATTGTGATTGTGTATGGGGAATCGCTGGTCGGCGAGGACTCAGTGGACCAAAGGGCCAGTTTCCACGCTACATCTCTATAATAAACTAAACTAAATCTGAAAACAAAAACATTAGGATTTTAAATAGTGACCATTAAACCAATGGATTTTCTTAACAACCCATTTGCTTCAACAATATCCTCTGGGAATGAAATTGAAGTGGGCGGCAAGTCACTTAGTTCAAGTGCAGAATTTAAAACAAGAGTGTCATATTCATGTAAAAATCTGAACATTTCTGGAGACAGAGGAAATGCCTTTTTGCACACATGGGGATCAGTTCTGGGAAATATAGTTCAGAATGCGTGAGGACAGCTGTGTTCAGTGGGAGGTGTTATAGTCAATTGATGACCATTGTTAAGGTTGTGGGTTCAATCCCCACTTGGGAGTCCTGTGCACCATAACAAGGCTGAAACCGCCTTCCTATTGGAACAGGAAACCAATGTCACATCTGCCTTCGCAGGTATAGTTCAGTTTAGAAGCACAGCACGGAAAAAGGACCTTCGGCCCACCTAGTCCGCGCCAACTAACGATCCCCGTACACTAGCACTATCCTACACATTCAGGACAATTTACAATTTTTTACCAAGCCAATTAACCTACAAACCTGTATGTTTTTAGAGTATGAGAGGTCACGGAGAGAACGTGCAAACTCCGTAAAGACAGCACCTGTAGTTAGGATCGAACCTGGGTCTCTGGTGCTGTAAGGCAACAACTCTACCGCTTTGCCACTGTGTTTGATTCAAAGGATAGCCTGGTACCACCATCAAAGTAGCATTGGCCTCTTCTTATCCCTCCTAAACGTCACTCAGGTAAATTCTCGGATCAGGTATCTCACTGTCATTTGTGGAGCTTGTGTGTGCAACATGACTGCCATTGGTCCTTACATTGCAGCATTAATTACATTCCAGAAATATTTAATTTGCTGTGAAATGCTATGGTTAAGAAAAGCATAATACAGATGCTAGATACTTCATCCTAGGAGGTACATTTAAACTCTGAGTGCCTGAGGTAGTTTGCCACTCATCAGAAGAGTTTGTACCATCTGCAGGATGCACTGTAGCCTCTCTCTATGACACCTTACATAATGTCTCTAAACCCACAATTTCTACCAGCCAAAAGGATAAGGACAGCAAAAGCATGGGAACTGCACCTACTGGAAGTTTCCTCCAAACCACATAGTGGGGCGGCACAATGGTGCAGCGGTAGAGTTGCTGCACTACAGCACCAAACGACGAGTCCGATCCTAACTATGGGTGCTGCCGGTACGGAGTTTGAATGTTCTCCCTGTGACCGCATGGGTTTTCCCCGGGTGCTCCGGTTTCCTCCCACACTCCAAAGATGTGCAGGTTTGTAGGCTAATTGACATCCGTAAAATTGTAAATTGTCCCTAGTAAGTGGGATTGTGCTAGTGTGCAGGGTGATCACTGGTCGTTGTGGACACGGTGGCCGAAGGGCCTGTTTCCGTGCGGCATCTCTAATGTCTAAAGTAAAGTCACACTTGCTATTATATCATTATTCCTTCACTGTCCTTCATTGTTGTTGGGTCAAAATCCTGGAAATGCCTCCCTACAACATTGCGGGTGTGCATCCACACTTCAAGGACTACAGCGGTTGAAGAAGGCAATATACCGCCACCTTCTCAGGGACAATTAGCGATGGGCAATTAAATGCTGGCTCAGCCCACATCCCTTGAATGAATGAGACAAAAATCCCTGAAACCCTTTGATTATCCAAAAAAAATGTTTCAATTGATCTATTAGATGACGAAGTGTGTTCTGAAATGTGACTACAACGTGTATGTAAGATTTGTTCAGAGTAGAGCATTTAACTGACCTCACGTTTCATGTTATATAAGTTGAGAGATCGATGTTCATGAATATTTGAAAATTTTCCTTTAATAGACGGCAACCTCTACTGAGATATGTTCGAAGAAGTAGGGAAGCTGTTAGTCATGTAATGATACAGACTGCGATGTATCCGTACTTCCTTGTTGCCAAGTGCATATGATAAGGAAAATGCTTGCTAACCTGAAAATGACCTCACGTGTAAGGGTTTCAGTAAATCTCATTGAAGATCTTTTCTGACAACGTTGAACATTTTTGTCCGAAATGTAAACAAGCAACACTGCACCATTGCTCATCTTTTATTTACTACAGTTCCCAAGCTGAAAGCAAGTCCACAGTGTACAGATTCAGCACATTTAGGCACATTGAAATGCCCTCTTCATCATGTTCAAACACCTTTAATTGTACTCAGCAAAATGCTTTAGTTTTACAATATTTTGTGTACTCTCCAAAAGCTCCTAAATATATTCTCCATAGCATTTAAACTCGACAAAACCCATTCCCTGCCTTACTTGCGCATTCTTAAATATTATTTTCACCGCACTGGAGTATTTTTCCTCATTTATTTCCTCAAATATTTCTTCCTCATTTTTCATGTCTCCCGTTTATCGTGTCACAGATCATGCCATTCACCAGAAGGCACATTCAGCGTCGGCAGCCTCGCCAACAGTCTGTCTGTCTGTCTTTTCATCTATTTTGTAATTTTTAGTGTGTTTTAAAAGTATGTGTTAATGTTCTCTGGTTTGTTTATGAGGGGGATCGGGGGAAACTATTTTCAATCTCTTACCTTTCAGGAGATGACATTTTGTTTTCTGGATCGTATCTCCGGTCGCTCTGCGGCCTATCATCATGGAGCTGGCGGCCGTGCTCGAGACTGACTTTGAGCCCCACCGCAGGGGCGTGGACTTACCATCGGAGCCTGCGATCCCTTGCCTGGGATCGACGCTCCAACCGCGGCCTGCGGATTTCAACATCGAGGACCTCGTAGTCTTGGGTAGAGACTGATGTCGGGAAGCTCCAAAGTCAAAGGAGGTTCAACCAGCCCCGACCCGGGGTCCGATCGCCCAGAGCGGGGGAACTGATTTCCCCCCGATGCGGGAGCTTGATCGCTCCAAAACGGAGGGCTCGACCGCCGGTTGGGGGAGCCAAGATCGCCCGACAACGGAAGGTTCGAGCGCTCCGACCGCGGGAGAACAAAGAAGGAAAGAAGATTTAATTTTTTTGCCTTCCATCGCAGTGAGGAATGTGGGGGAGTCGCTATGGTGGATGTTTATGTTAAACATTTATTTGGGTGTCTTGTTGCTCTTTGGCAAATCAAATTCCTCATATATTGCAAAACATACTTGGCTAATAAAGTACTATTATGATTATGATTATGATTTGGCCCAGCATGTCCATGTGGACCATTGGGCAAGCATCAACATGAACCTCATCTTCTAGCACTTGGCCCATAGCCTTCTATGTCTTGGCAATTGAAGTGTTTGTCCAAACACCTTTTAAATGCTGCCAGCAACTCTGCTTCCACCACTCCCTCAGGAAGAGTATTCCAGCTATTCACCACTCTCTGGATGAAAATAGGAACCCCTCAGATCCCTCTAAATTCATTACCCCTTCCCCTAAATATACATGCTTCAATTTTATCAACCTCTGATGGGGGGGGGGAGGTTTCCTGCCATATACCCTATCCATAATTCTCATACATTTATTAACCATAATCACATCACTTCTTATCCTCCACTACTACTCCAGTGACAACAGACCTACTTTCTAGTCATTGGTATCTTTTGTATTGGTTTACTACTGTCAAATATACAAGATACAGTGAAAAGCTTTTTTTGTGTGCTATGCAGTCAAATCTTAGCATACATTAGTACAATCAAACCATACACAAGTACAACACGAAGAGCAAAGCAAAATGTGCAGGAGACAGAAGGAACTGCAGATGCTAGTTTACAAAACAACGGGCGGGCACAGTGGTGCAATGGTAGAGTTGTTGCCTTACAGCACCTGAGACCCGGGTTCGATCCTGACTATGGGTTGCTGTCCATACAGAGTTTGTAGGTTCTCCCTGTGACCGCATGGGTTTGGT